>PVLA01000782.1:0-216754 GCA_004027455.1 Hydrochoerus hydrochaeris
TTCTTTGTTCCCTCCCTTTCCCCCCTCCCTCCCTCCTTCTCATTCTTCTTTCTTTTTTATGATACTAGAGATTGAATCCAGGGAACACTGAGCTATATCCCTACCCCAATTTAAAAACTTTTGACTCAGTTTCTCAAAATTGTCCAGACTGGCATTGAATTTGGGATTTTCCTGGCTCAGACTTCACAGTAGCTGGGATGACAACCATAAACCAACATGGCTGCACAAGTTGACTTTATTGTTACTGCTTTAAACCATGCTAAATCAAGTTGTAACTCAGGAAAATAAAATTCTATTTCTACATCTGACTTTGGAGCCTTTTTTTTTTTTGTCTTGTCATCAATTTATCTTTTACATTTGAAGAAGATAGCAAACAGATGACTCTCTCAGGATCATCCTAAAAATAACTACGAGTGGAGATCATTGAAATGTGTTAACATTTTACTAACTGTTAATTTCTGGGTAGGTGGTTACATGATGCGTGAACTTTATTATCTTCTTTTGCTTGTGTTTTGTTATTATTCTTCTCCAATAAGTAGGCCTTGCATTAAAAGGATAAAAAGAAAAACATTCCTTCAGTTAAAAAATAACGGGCAGAAGGTGATTAGAAATACAGATGTCTAAGAGAATATATGTACTGTAGACATAAGTGTATATATATATATATATATATATATATATATACTTACCTTTTTGTATACTACTTTTTCCTTTCTTTTTTTTTTTTTTTTGGTATCAGGAATCGAACTTATGACTTTGTACTTACCTATGAGCTAAATCCCTGGCATACTTTTTTCCTTCTTAACAATAGGTTATATAATACTGTATAGTCTGTTTCTTGGTTTTTTTCAATTAACATACTACATGGAGCCGATATTGTGGATGGAATCATTACAGAGCTAAAGGAACATGCCCAAGAGGAACAGGAACTGGGGAACAGTATGGACCATGGCGAACTGAGAGCCTGTACCCCTTCGCAAGGAGCACCGCCATATTGGCAGTCACCTTGTGAGGGTTTGTGCCCAAGATTATCATATTTTTAAATTTTTCCAAGAAATGTTGAAAGTCCAGATTTTTATGTTCAATCTGAGTTTTAAATGTTGATAGTGAGTTCCTCCTGATTGTTGGTTATGTGGGTCAAGCAAAATATAATTGCGCTAGGTCACTTTGTAGGCCTCATTTGGTTTCTTAGAGATACGCTGAGAGACAAACTGTACAAGATATGCAACAGAATTTCCACTTGAAGTGCTCCTTATACCCAGAGAAAATCCATTAAATCAGGCGTCACAGAGCTACCTAGCAGTCTGCATTGCAACAGGGACTTTTTTCATAAAATCTTAAGTTTGAGAACCAAGGAAGCACATTTTTTAACACTGTAGAATCATATATAAGCATAATAGTTCTTAATCATAACTGAATTCAAATTATCACAGTAGCATGCTTTGTTACACTGTTTCTTTACTGGCAGATGGAGTTGCTTCTAGATTTTTATCTTTATAGATATTTCAATATGAACCACTGCTTTGGTGTTTGTGGGGTTCGTTTTTTCAAATCAGGATCACTGGGTCTAATTGCAGGGGTACAATAGATACTGCAGTTTTTAGGTTATAGTAGATACTGCAATTTACTTTAAAAAGTTACAAAAAGTCACATTTCAGCCAACACTAAATGTGAGTACCCTTATCCCAAGGTCTAAATTTTTGGGAGGTACAGGAGATTGAACTCATGACCTTGTGCTTGCCAGACAGGTGCTTATGCCACTGAGCCAAATCCCTGGCTCCATAAATCTGGATATTATATTTTCCTTAATTCACAAGGTGTTTTGTTTTGTTTTTGTTTTTGTTTTTGTTTTGTTTTTTGTCTTTTTGAGACAGGGTCTTGCTATGCAGATCAGGCTGGCCTTGAGCTCACTTTGTAGCCCCGGCTGGTCTGGAACTCGTGAGGATCCTCCTGCCTCAGCCTCCCGAGTGCTGAGATTATAGGCCTGAGCCACCACACCTTTGCCTCCTAACTTCACAAGTTTAATGCATTATTTTTTAAGTGTTTGCTGTTTTAACTTCTAGTCTAATCAAGAAATTTTTATCACATGTTCATAAGTCAGTTTATGTTTCTCTACATGGGGTGTTTATAGGTTTGCATCAGTTGACAATAGCAGGGTTGAGATTAGGGGAAGGAATATTCTCTATAATATCCTTATTTGCATTTACATTCTTCCCAGGCTCCAATTTCTTCCCAAACCCTTGCTTTCCATGGAGAACACACTAAAGCTATTAATTATATTTCAGCATGATATTAGGACCCTGTTTTCCTTTGGAATAATAACAATAATAGTGATTAATGATTAATTAATCATTAGTTACTTAACAGTGATTAATGCAAGGGATTGAACGCAGATCTTGGCACAGGTTGGGCAAACAGCCTACCACCAAGCTACAACACTAGCCCTTTAAAATTTTTATTTTCCGACGAGGTCTTGCTAAATTGACCAGACTGGTTTTGAATCTGCCATCCTCCTGCCTCAGCCTCCACAGTAATTGGTATTGCAGGTAGGCATCACCAAATCTGGCTGGAATTATTTTCATGTTTATTTCCTTTGCCAACTTTGCTATTTAATAATCTATTTTTTTCTTGTCTACTCGATGTAGTCCAGTGTGAACTAGGCCACCAACAATTTGCCTTATATAGTATTGAAATAAAATCAATTATAAAAATTATTAGTTTACTTAATAATCTGATTTTCAAAAATTTCATTTGATTCTAATCTTATTAACCAATTGAAAGATGCAGCACCATTTTACGTTTTTTCCTAAACTGCTTTTAGAAATTCACTTCAACATGCATTTTCATTACAGTCCTATAATAAGTTAACTGCAGAGGAGTCACTAATGAATATTATTTTACTTTGTAAAATAACAGCAAAAGAACTATAAAGATATAAATAGTTTTATATCCACATTAAAAACTTTCCAAACCCAAACATAGACTTTTACGGGGTGGGGTGGGGTCTCTCAAGAGTTGGATTTTAAAAACCCAAATGAGATTTCAAAATTCAAGTAAATAAATGTCAAAGCTTCTTGGCCCCTGCTCTGTCATTCTATGCCTGAAATTCTGCCAAAATGAAATTTTCCATTCAAGAAAGAATGGCATTTACTAAGCAGATTTTAAAAAGACATTCCCCAAAGTAGTGGAAACTTGGTACAACTTCTGACATTGCTCTCTGGTGGACAGAACAGCTGCCGCTGCGGACATTTCCCATCCCTGTAACATTTTCTGCAAAATAAATTCTCAGTCCTTCAAGCTCTTCCGCTACTGTGTCTATTGACTTTCCCCAGTGCCCAGCACAGAAGATTAACAGCCGCCAGGCTAGCAGATAGTGTTTCACTGAGTAGCAAGGGACAGAAATGACAAGAGAGAAAATGTCTCACCGAGGGTCCAGGCAAAGGGCAGAGAAAGTGGGAGGACAAGAGCGGGTCAAGGGATCACTCGCAAGAGGCGCAAGTCTATTTCAGGCGGTCTGAGACAAAACTGTAGAGGGGACGGCTGCTTAAGCACAGGAGGACGTCGTTTGTAACGACTGTGAAGGTCAAACAGTTAACAGGGGAGTCGGGACAGAGTTCAGAAGGGAGAGTGCGGAGCCCCTGCAGGGCTGGTGCCAGCGGGAGCCGAGCGTGGTGCCCGGGGAGCGAGGGGCGGACTCTGGAAGAGTAGCTCTCCACACAAGGGTCCTTCCTCCCAGACGCGTTGGAAATGGACACTGTGGCATAGACCAGAAGCACAGATGACAGCTACAAAACGCTAAGCGAGAAAACGAATCTCTCTGCCACCCAACAGTTTGTACTTTTACAACCACTGCCTGGGTGAAGCAGGAAGCAGAAGATCCTAAAACTTTCCTCCCCACGTTCAGATCTCTTTTGCGTAGCCTTTTTTTTCCCTCCTAGGCTGTGCACCCTGAAATTATCTCTGACTCTTCATTTCGAGTTTTTTTTTTTTTTTCTGGCACGTTATTGCTCCCAGACCCAAACAAAGCTCCTTGTCCTCGTTTAGTGTTTGTTTCACCGAAGGGACAAAAGAAGAGGTAGCCAGGCATAAAAAAAGTTCTGTGGTTTGGGGAACTTGGGCCTTTGTTGTGTCATTTCCCCTTGCCCCACCACGCCCCCAAGCACGTGACCCAGAATGGCCGGAATTTTTTGTGAATGGAGCCGAAAGGTGGTTGAAGGGGCGGGCGGAACTCCGCCCCCTTCCCTAAAGCATCCAATCGCCTAGCGGAGCGCTGCGGGGTCAGCAATAAACAACAATGGGCAGGGAATTTACGATTCCTTATTGGCTGCAGCAAGAACCTCGCGGGGGCCTAACCTGAAGCTCCGCCCTCTCCCGGTTGCCCTGGATACCCATGGGGCTCAGGCCACAGAAAAAGTCTGGAAACTGTTGCTCGAATTACAGGGGCTGTGTTACCCCAGCAGTGCGCAGTGGCGGCGCCCTAGGGATTGTGCCTCTCCTGTTCGCGCCTTCCTGAAGTACTGGAGAACCTCACTATTCCAGCCGCAGGGTCCAAGCTGCTCCTGGACCCTCTCCCCGCTTTGCCGGGGTTCAAGGCAGTTCCCGCCCAAAATGCTGGCAAAGATGCGCAGGCTGAACTCCCGATTTACTGTCCCTGGGAGTGCACGGGTACGCGCTTGCTCTGCGCGGTTCCTGCTACTTCCTTAGTAATCCGTGCTGACTTTCTGTTTTTGACACAGGTCTTGCCCATCTCGCGAGGGTCCAGAGTGAGTCTGGGCGCTCACTTTCCATTTTAATGAGTCTCCGTAAGGTGTAGCTTAGGGAAAGGAAACTTTGAGATAAACCCCGAGGTCAGCACCCATGTCAGACCAGCCGCAGGGAACGTCCTTTGGTCACCAGCTCTGCTGGCTATCAGAGTCACAAGTGAATTTCAGTACGGCTGAGTCTCCCTTCCCCGGGGCCCTTCCCCGTGGCTTCTGAAGTGACCCCTCGACGCTTCACGCCCCACGGCGGGGTCCGGCGAGGCGAGTGGCTCCGAGACGCGGCCCAGACCTGCCGACGTCCTGGTGGCAAGGTCCTTGTAACTCGAGCCCGGTCCCCTCTCGCCCCCAGCCCCGGGCCATGACTTTGCAAGCTCGGGAGGAAGTGAAAGCGTCGAGTACAGTAAGGGACATCCTCCGCCTGCGTGTGTACACAACAAAAGCCCTGGAAACCGCGGTTGCCCGGAAGCCTGAGCCCCCGGCCCTCTGCTCGCTCTCCCCACCTCCACGCTGGACCGCGAGCGCCCTTCCTTCCTCGGTGCCCGCGTGGGCACCAGTCTGGTTTTTACACTTTCACCAGTTCTTCCTCCCAACGCAACCACCCCTAAGCAGCAATCCCCCAGCCCCTCTCGAGGCTTTCCTTTATGACCCGGTCCCATAAACGGTGGCTGCTCATTTTAGTTGAAGATGGGTGCAGGATCCTGCAGATTAATGATACTGGTGGTCAGTGATGAGCAATGAGAGAACTTGGGCCGGCAGCGGAGGGGAAAGGAGGCTGGGGAGCCGGGTGAGCTCCAGGTCCGGTCTCGTAGAAGGGGTGGGAGGTTTGGGGGGGCTGGGCTCCTGGGGGGCTGGGGTGCGGGCTCGGGCGCTGTGGATTGCACTTGAAAGCTGTATATACCTGAACCTCACAGCAGTGCTCTAAGCAAATCAGCCTAGTAGTGGACCAAACACACCCGTCAGGAGGACTGGCGACTCGAATCGCATGGTTTCAGTATCCCCGGACGCCTTAACAATAAGCAGCGAGTTCTGGAGGAAGTCGGTTTCCTCCGTGGCTTTTGCCCTCTGCAGACCCCGCGCTAGCTCCGGTAGAGCTTGCTAGGGTAGAGGGGTGCAGGCGACCCGGGGGAAGGGGACGCAAGCCTCGTGATTGACAGCCCGAAATCTGATCTTGTGAAAGAGACGTGGAGCCAATAGGAGGCAGCGATCCATCAGTTTGGATTGGAGGCCCCTGGAGGAGAAGTAGAGGAAAAACCACCGAATTGAGCTCTGTCAGAGGCGCTTTCGGCTTCCAAGGGGAAGTGCTGGGCGATAATTAATGTTTTTATTAAATTTGGAGGGAATTTTTTGCAGCCGTTCGCCTAGCGTGGCCTTCAGGTGGGTCTTTCCAACAACTTTTTGTGTCTCTCCGGATAATTGCATGGTTGTGGGTTGCAAAAACTATCCTTATGAAAGAGGTGTCTCCGTCTCTTTAGTCCCGTTAGGTGCAAAGCAAGTCTCGTTGATCGCCATTGCTAGTTTTGCACACGTTTGCGAATCAGAGCTGCCCGGGGTACACCAACGCTCT
Organism: Hydrochoerus hydrochaeris; assembly: GCA_004027455.1. Classification (NCBI taxonomy): domain Eukaryota; kingdom Metazoa; phylum Chordata; class Mammalia; order Rodentia; family Hydrochaeridae; genus Hydrochoerus; species Hydrochoerus hydrochaeris. The sequence continues at coordinate 6,325 of PVLA01000782.1, forward strand.
GGGAGACAGCGAGAGTGTAAATAAATACATTGCCTGGGGTTCGGATTTTTGCTCCTACCGAAAATATGTAAATTGTGAACTCTCTTGGCTCTCTGTGGATCCAGGTGAAGGAGGCGTTGTAGGGAGGGTTATTTTTGTGAATGGGACTGTCGGAGGGTAATTAGCTATGCAAATTCAAGAGCTTCATTCATGATTTTTTTTTAAAGCCTAAAGCCATCTTGTTCCCCTCTAGGTTGATAGAAGTCCAGATCCTGAGGAAATCTCCAGATAAATGCTCCAAATATAAAATATTGAGCTAATATTTGCGAAGAGCAGCATAATGGATGGATTTTATGACCAGCAAGTGCCTTACATGGTCACCAATGTGAGTGATCAGTTCGAAAGTTGCTGTTTATAAACTTGACTCCGACGAGGGGTGGGGAGAGGGAGAGAAGAAGGGAGGGGGGCAGGGGGTTGGGATTGCAGATACTTTATCTGCTTTGTTGCCACTGTAGGGCGACTCTGCTTCTATAAGCCCAATCTTCAAAATGAGCTTACCTTTCAGTGATTTGGATAAGGCGTAGTTTTGTTTTTAAGATATATATATTTTTTTGTTTCTGATTAAAGTGCCCACAATGAGTGGAAGAGGAGATGGAGGGCAGCAGCCGCTGCTGAACTCCAAGTTTGTGGCTGGGTTTGTCTGCCACATTGACAAGAAAGAAGTTGAGACAAACGCTGACACTTTTTGTTTACATGGGGTGTTTTGATTTTTGCTATTTTTTCCCCCCTCTCATTTTTCTCTCTCTCTCTCCTGTTTTCACTTCCCCACTTCTTTTTGCTTTTATTTTTTGAGGGTGGCTTTCTGAGAGAGAATAAAATTCATTGTAGTTTAGTTCTCATTCAGTTTAAAAACGACTTTAAGTGTTATAGCTTAACGTTGTTTTGTTGCTGAAATACCATGAATACAGACGACTGATAAACAGTAGTGTTAGGGAGGCAGGGAAGCACCTCTCCCTGGCTGCTGAAACCTCGACCTACGCTTTGCTTTCACTGTCAAATAAAGGCAGAAAATTAATATTAGAATTCATCCTATAAACTTTTATTTTTCTATCCAGAGAGAATCCAGTAGCATTATGTTATGTATGCATGTGTACTTTTGTATGTGACATCTGAGATTTACATTTTTAAAAAGGATTTTATCTTTCCCTTTGTAGAGTCAGCGTGGGAGAAATTGTAACGAGAAACCAACAAATGTCAGGAAAAGAAAATTCATTAACAGAGATCTGGCTCATGATTCAGAAGGTGAGGTTTAATTTCGAGCTGAAGCCCCCTTTTTACTTACATTCTGTACCCTCACTAAAAAGAGAAGAATTCAGTCTTATCTAAAAAATAATAAACTTTGAAGAAACTGAATTTAACCAAGACTTTTACTTGGAGTAGTTTACATAATGTGACAGTTTGCACTGGAGAATATTTTCTGCTCCTGTTGCAACCTTTTGAAAGGAGGAAATAAAAACACTGACATTCTTCTTTTAATCATTGTTTTGTGTTAATACTTGCCCATATGGCACATAACTAATCCCATACACTAATATAACAATTTTAAAGAATCCAACACAGTAGGACAGAGTGAGAAGCTATGTACACTGCTTATATTTTTCTTTACACTTTTTTTGCAAGTTGATTGATGTAAACTTGTTTGTTTTCTCATCATCTTTATACTAAAATCAAATACTATCATCAAAATTTTCATGGGCAAGCCTGATCACTACGTTGTGCTGTCAGAACATCTTGTTAATAGGCCTTAAAGTGTTCACTGAATCATACTTAAGGCCTAATTAATACTTATGATACTATTTAGGAAATTAGGTTGTAGAGTCTTTTTATGAACTGTTGGTTGGAGGTCAATGTATTATACATTATTTCAGCCATATGAGGGCATTCATAATAAATTGAAGATACTTAGTTTTTAATTATCAAAGTTCAGTTCACAGTTTAAGTTAGATGTACTGAATAATACTGAAACTTCCTTAAATCTCATGCCTATTTGGCATCTCTTCTCTGGTGTAACAATATACAGTTTTATACTAGTTAATAAATCAGTACCAGGGGATTATCTGTCTTTGGCTTTTATAAATCTATTAACATACAAATTTCAATTTGCATTTAAAGTTATTCTTTTTGGTTTTGAGACATTAAACCTAAAAACAGTCCTTTGAAACTTAACCTCTTATATCGTGTATGTAAGATTCAGGTGATGTAAATAAAATGCTTTCCAGTCTTTTATATATATATATAAAATTTCCTCTCTATGTTTTACAAGAGTTGAGTACATTTAGAAAGGTTGCTGTGAATAGACTACTTTCGGGTCAGCATGTTTTGCAAATTCAAGATTGTGTGGGTTTATTTATTTATTTTTGTACCCTGAGTTTATTTATTAAGCTGTTTGTTAAAAAGGAGGAATAAAAGGGCGATTAACTTTTGTTATTTGGCTGAGTAAAGAATTTCTTAGTGTTGCTTAATAGGCATCAAAAGTAGGATTACTGTGATATTTGTTATGAATACTATTTTTTCTATCAACTCCCTGTCCCCAAATTAAATTCATATTTAATGCCAGTTTCACAACAAGCATTTCCATTTAATGAGGCCTAAGGATTTTCAAATTTTACTTTTATGTCTTTAAATTATTTTTCAGAACTCTTTCAAGATCTAAGTCAACTGCAGGAAACATGGCTTGCAGAAGGTGAGGCAAAAAAATTGCTTAAAAGGGGGGAACAGTAACTCCAGAAGGGGGGAGAAAAAAGTCTTGAACTTGCTGTCTTAATGTTCAGCCCAATTAATTGAGCTCTAAAAGAGCCACCTCATGTGTCTTGCATACATTAGAGCTTCTGATGAGTTTGTCTTTGGGGACTCCGGGACTGCACTACCCAGTGTCATCACAAATTACCAGGAGAAATTGCTTCCAGCTCACAATCACATCTGCTTTTGGCAAGAACTAATGCACCAAGACTTCAGGTTCTAAGCCTCTGTTCAGATTTTAATTGCAATTGATCAGGTTTATATTATTGTACCTCGAGAGACCTCCTAGAGCCAGCACCCGGCTGGCTTGCTGTTTCTTTTAGAGCAGCGCATATCATTATTTGGTGTTCTGGTGGAGGACTTTTCTGATGGCAGAAATTAGTTTCTCTGGGTTCATCAGGACGGGATGCTTCAGGATTTAAGTGCAAGTGTCTTCTTTCCACCTTGCTCACAACACAGAACCTTAGGTGTGTATCCTATTCTTAGGAAATCTATGGCTTTAAAATAAATCTTTGGGGGAATATAAAGATGTTAAAAATGTTTTCTGTATATTACTATGCATGGGGTGTTTGTTGAAATTGACCTTTGCTGTTTTGCTACTTTTATTAGGGCTTATTTAATATAACAAGGAGGCATTTAAAGGCATTTTGGACTATTTTTTAAAATAACATTTCATAGTACAGCCTATTATATGTTCTATTGTGTGTAACTTTATTTATAGAAACAATGAGATAGTGCTTCAGTGAGGCTTTGTACATCTTCAGAAATGTCTAATGTTGGGAGATTTTTCTTGACATCTATAATTTAAAGTTTTCCTCTGGGATTTGGCATAATAAATATGAAATATTAGTTTTATGAATTATTTTGTAGGAAATGAAAGAGCAAATTATATTGAAGTACTGAGTATAATTGTGTTATTTGTGTGTTCACCTACTGTGAGAAATCTGTTATTTTTGGAACAAATTTTTAAGGTGGCTGAAAGGAGAGAGGGGGTCTCTGAATGGAGCCCAAGCTTTGCTGTGGCTACTTTCAGGCAGACTGGTGTTTTATTGGGTGGTCTTGCATGCAGTGAAGGAAGTTACTGGTAGCATATAAAATAAGTTTCTTTGTTTTGCTGGTATTCTAGTTCTCCAAAGAGCTTTTGTAATCCTTATGAATCTTTTAAGTTAAATAGCTTTCCTGTTAGTCCTTGGAAAGGGTGACCGTATTTGTATGTTAATGAAAGGTAAGTATTAGTGAAAGTTTTGATTATAATTAAAGGTCATTTTGCTTGTCTTTCTAAATGAAACTTATTGCAATAGATTACTTATTATTGCAACAGAAGCCATGTATTCAAACATGACTTTTTCATGAAAAAAACTGCAGGAAGATTCTTGCATTAACTTTCGTCTATTAGTTTTGCTAAGTTGAAGCTGTGAGACTATTACATTGATGAGAGAATTTATTTGCTTATCCAAAATAACTTAAATATCTATTTTGATTGTTATGGAAGGTTTGTTGAGTCTTAAGATGTTTAAATGTGATTGATTCCGAATCAGTGAGCTTGCTGGCAGATTTTGAATGTGCATAGCAACTCTGTTCCTGGAATTTTAAAATGTGAATCTGCTACAGACTCCTACCATTCTATAATCAGTATATATGCATATATATGTATGTATGTATATATGTATGTGTGTATATATATATATATATATTTACATTTGACTTGTTTTGTGAATAACTTGGAGAAGTGATTTGAATAATTTGTCTGAATTTATCTTTCAAACTCTGTATGGAATCTCCTTACCCATGATTAGTAATATACCTATAAACCAAATTTGCAGATTTAGCTTTATGTAAAATCTGCAAAATGCCTAATGTATTTGGAGAAGCACAGACTTTTACTTAGGAAGGAATTAATAGGCTTAATTAAATTCAAGAATTAATCTTGAGTGTTTTATTAATACCCAGGTGTGCTACTATTTACAAACTATGGATAAGCTTGCAGTTTAGAATAATTTAAGCCTTTTCAAAATAGTTTACATTAGTTTACCCAGTAACAATGTAAGCAAAAGGTTGTTGATGTAAATTTTTAAAAATCTGATAAGGAAAATCTTTCCCCCTTGCTAATAAAATCCACATTGATTTGTAGTCCTTGAAATGAAATATATTATTTTACGTTAATACTGTGGATAACTAATCCCATCCCAAGAACAATATTAGCTAGGAACAGATTCTGAAACTGCTTCAGTTTTATTTGCAGTTACTTTTGTCCATTTTTTTTCCTTCTGGATATCCAGTAATTAAAACACTGCTGAATTATCAGACTATGAACCATTTACATATTTCTTTTCATAATGATCCACAGCAAAGACAGTGACCATGGAATTTTAAGACATCTTGACCCTTTTAAAAAAGATTACTGACAATTAAACAAGTTTATCCCATGAGTTAGAATTCCACTGGGAAGTTAAACAGGTCTAAAAATCTTAACAAACATGAGAATCAAGCTAGTTACAATGTGTCCTGTAAGAATTGTGTTTATAAAAATTATTCAAGCCCCTAAATATTTCTGAAATGATAAATGTCAGAATATTTAAATTATTTTCCTGTAAAATTATTTATACATTTGAACAAGTGCAACATATGAATGAATCATGAGTAAATTACTATGGACTATGAAATCAATTTTTTCTTAAAGTTGGGATAGATAAACAGGACTATCTGAGAGGAGAGATAGAAGAATATTTTCAGTTCACTAAAATTCTTTTTGAAAATCACCTTCCAACTCCTAAAAAGAAAAGTTAAATCCATACAGTGATCTAAAATATGTTTGTGAAGAATATAACTTTAGTATTACTTTCAGAATGCAATCTAAAGATTTAACATAAATACTGCAAATTAAAATAAACATTGCATTCTGAAAAATATTTAAAAGCTAATATTTTCAGTGATCTCAGTAGAAAAAATAGAGCGTATGTTTATTTTAAATTCTGGCATAGTTACTTCACATTGTAATTTTACTATTTACAATACTTTATTGATCGTCTTTTGAGCTAGATTGCTACTGACAGAAAGGCAATGGCAATTATTTGATTCCACAAGTAGTGAATTCAAGTGTCAATCCTGGCAGTATCATGATAACTTCTTGTTCTTAACCTGTTTTTGAATGCTTTGGTAACTGGTGCCCTAAAAAAATCATACTTAAAAATAGATTCTTTTGTATGAGGAGTACAGAATTTGAAGGATATAAAACACTGAGTTAAGAAGGGATTGTATTCTACTGAACTGGTTTATTACAGCTTACCAACACAATTTAAAGGGAAATAGCTAAGTTCAGTATACAACTAGTGAACATCCATAGCTTCTTTTAACTGTTATTTTGTTGTGGGTCTAAATGTCTTGAGGTTCCCCTTCATCAATAACCTTGAGTAAAAAGTCAGCAGTAATTGGCTACCATCAGGGTTTAAATGTTTTTCAGTGGTCTAGTAAGTCACGTTTCACATTTTCAGTCAAAGTTTTATCTCCAAGAACAACCTTTCTACACTGAAGTTTTTAACTACCTCACCTGAATAAAGTTTATTGCTTTTTGATTTTATGTAACCTTTCAATATTTGTCAAGTTAACTCAGAACTAGAGATGTCATTATTTTCCTCAATTCCACTTCAAAAACCAATACTAAATGTATATTCAAAGTCATTTTATTGTCTCTCAAATAAATATACTATGGTCACTAGCTATGGGTGTCATGCACAGCACACAGTGATCTAAGGCACTCATTTTTATTATCTAAAAGTTCTAGTTTCTTTTTTAAAAGGGACATAACATTGGATATGTGTAAATGAATTTTTTTGTCTGTATGACATAGTAAGGAAAAAAATTACCATGCTACATTACTTCATGTAGTTTACACAAAAGGAGTCAAGAGTTAAACCTTAAAGTCCATACAATTTCTTAGAATTGAGTAAGAAATCCATGTATGTGTACATAAGGAGGTTACCACCTTTTCTTTTTGTTAAACCTGGAAAAAGTATAAAATACGAAACAGTTCTTCTGGGTCTGATTTAAAGATAACAGGTAGTGTAAACACATCGTACTTCTGAATACTCATTGGAAATATGCAAATGTTTCCTCCTCTTTAGTCCACTTACAAAATAGATCAAAATGTGAAGAGTTGGATTTGGTGTAGCATAATGTAATTTTTTTCTAGAGAGTCCTAGTAAATGTTAATGAAATATTGCTGAGCTTTTCTAGTTCAGTTACAGGAAATGTTTACTTTCTTGCATTTCATAATATAATTTTATTTGCTTTGATTCATATGTATAATCCTGTAATTAAAGATCATAATAATACAGTCAGACATCTCATATTAGAGAAAATACTTGGCTACAGACAATAACTTGTTGGCTCCTATTTTCTTTTTGCAAGGCACTGCAGGTCAGTTTATTTAGGAGTTGATACTGTGTGAGATTCGAGGTAACTAAAATTTGTATTTTCTTCCTTTTAGAGTATTAGTATACCCAGCACTGAAAGTGTTTCTGTCATGGGAAAATGACCCCCATTTTTGCCCAGTTAAGTTTGTTTGTGACTCTGCAGTACTTAATCCTTTTACCCCCTTACAATCATTTTAATGTTAAAACTGGATGTGGTATAAAGTTAGGCTCAGTGGACTCACGATTGCTTTGTTCCACAGCCTGAAGGTTCATTTTTGGTTAAAAGGAGTAGCACTGTACAAACATTGCTTTTCACGTTGATTTAATTTATTTAAATAAAATATAATTTCTTTAGGTAGATTTGTTTCTAGTTCTTCAGAGTGAAATGCTACAAATATCAGAAATCTCTTAACTTATACTAAAACTTTGAATAATAGGCAAGAAAAACAAGGAACTTCTCTGATGATTTTTCTTTTTCTTTCCTTCAATCTTTCCTCTTCCCTCCCTTCCTTAGTGTGCACAATCCAGTTTCTGTAATAAGTGACCCTGTAAACCAAGTATGATGGGATAAATATGTTCACTTGTGCACACACATATATCATTTGTTTAATATATATACATATATATGTCCTTAGATAACTTGTCACTTATTTAAATGTTTTCCACTGGATCTGAGCTTTATTGGAGACAGAGCAATAAAATTGGTGTGTTTATATTGCAAGTTCAAGTTTACTTGCTTGGCTCTCTGGAAGGGTGTGACATGAAAAGATTGCGGTTGGGCCACATGGCTCATGCTGGACTGTGTTTTTGTGAATGGAGGCAGAACTCCAGCTCTGCCTGCTTGTCTTGAGGAATTGCTGAGGAGATCAGCTGTCTCATTCACGGGCAGAAAGAATGACTCATACATCTTCCGCCTTGTTTGGCTCCAGGTCATTGTTACAGTGGATAGAACTGGTTTTAATTAAATATTAACCCTTTTTATACTTGACATTTGTCTTATTTGTACTTTTTCTGCTTTATTATGACTTTTAAAAGAACACTCACCAAGTGTCTAGTTTGTAAGAATCAGAGGAGTATTTACTTGCCTGCAGCTAAACTTGGAAAAAATTTAAATTCTCACCTTTCCATATAATGACTCTTACTTTATTCAAAAGTTAAAAATAGGCATAAAGGCAGATTATATTTAAAATTTCCTATCCCCAAGGCAGTGTTCCTTAAGAAAGGATATTAAAGTTAAAAATCAGAGTTGACTATTCTGTGACATTTAGGTCATGATTAACAGTTTTATGAATTTGTTTCCCATAATATGTACTGCTGTGTAGTAGAAAGAAAATTAAAGAACAACTAAGGATAATTATCTAGGTAAAGCAAATAGCCAAGAGTGCAGATACTCCCCTTTTAAAGCTGCGATCCTGGGCTTGATGGCAACTTGTCTATTAATGTGCAATAAACCCAGCCTCCCCAGCTATTACCAATAAACTCTACATGCCTAATCTCCCTGAAAGCCTTTTATTGGCCTTTTGGTACATATTTTCTGCCCTTCCCCTGTTTTCCTCTTCCCTTCCTCTTTAATTACATGGTGTGGAGAAACATTTTCATTCCCTTAAGGCCATCATTTCAAGCATAGTTTATAACAGATAGTAGTGAAAAACAATTTTTTTAAAAGATCGGTCCGTATTGTTAATTTTCAACTTTGGAGTTGGTATAGCTTGCAACACATTTTCAGCCAGCTGTAGTTTGCTTCTTCACAGAATTCTTGTGAATTAAAGAAAAAAAAAAAAAAAGAAGGAACTGTATGATCTGAGTGTGGCAATAGTTTGTCATATTTTCCTTGCCTGGGTCCAACTTGTGTTTTTAGTTAACTGTTTTCCTTCTACTCCAACTTGAAATTAGAGGTATACTTAAGCCTTTGTCTGTTTAAGCAGCGCGCTGCTTCATTTGGTCTATTCAGTTTCTTCAGATTAGCTTCTGTGAAAATGTGAGTCATGTTTTTTGTTAAAATTCCGTAATATGTTCAAGCATAAGTGTGAAGTATTTATTCAGTATGTTAAGGAGTTAGAACAGAAATAGCAATTCTTATTCTTTTTACAAACTACCAGTATGTAGTTATTTTGTGAAGCATAACTTCTAGAGTCTTCTTTGCTACTGACTTTTCTTTCTTACCCATATCCCAACACACACCACAGTCTCCCACTGGTGACTTGGGCGCTGCTACTTTAGCAAGGACACTTATTACAGAGTTGCAACTTTGCCTTATGATGCTAAGCAAGAAAAATCTGGTCTTTGGGACATTCCTACCAGCCTATTCAGTTACAAGCATACTTTTGTTGTGCACTCAGCTATTTTAAACTATTCCTGTAAAGGGATATTATATTTTTATTAGATTCTTGTAAATGTTGGCTTTGTCAAAGCACAGAAATTGCTGTGGTTGATAATACTGCACCTCAGTAGTTATATCAGTTTAACTGTTCATTTAGAGGAAATCCAAACATGTAGATATCATGGAGAAAGTCTTCAGGAATTGATTGTTTTCTTATTCTTATTTACTAAACATATATTAAAGCACTTGCAATTTTTCTGGTGTGGAGACTTCTTTCAAAGTATACTTCTCTGATAATTATGAGGCTAAGAAAAATCAAGCTTATTGCAATGTTAAAAACATATTGCTTAAGGGTGAGAGAATGCTGGTGTACAAATTTTAGCTTTTTTTTTTATTGGTCTCAGAATTCATTATACATACAGATACTAAACTGGACCTTAGAGTGATTAAATATACTTTTCTCTTTGTGATTGGAAAGCAAAGGTAAATGACAGATGATTGGTAAAAAGAATGTAAGTGTCTGAAAATCTGCCATCATATTTAGATTATTTAATCCTTACCTAAAATACTGTTAAACTGATGAGTAACGTGGAATTTAGAGAGGTTTAACAATTTACCAAAACTACACAGCTAGCAAATCATAGACCTACGAGGTGAAGTTTTCCTGACTTTAAAGTTCTTACACACGTAACAAATTCTAGTGGAATAGGAACAGAACAATTCTTCCAGGTTAGATGTGTCAGGTGCATCAGTTATAACTTGCAAATGTTCTTTGTTTGTTTCAGCAGGGAAGGCATGTTCCTAATAAGGTTAGTGTCTGTGTAGCAGAAATAGATGAGCATCACGCTCATTTAATAATACAAGATATTGTTGCATAGATAAGTTAAGACTGATATAAATTTTATTTAATGAAGTATTTCTGCTTTAAAAGAATACTATCAAATAAACTGAGAACCAGGAAATTTTGCAGTACTAAGGCTTGAAACCAAGTTTTCACCCTGCAGTACATCTCCAGTACTTTTTATTTTCTATTTTGAGAGACATTCTGGCTAAATCATTAAGTCACCCAGGCTGAAGTTGAATTTGTAATTCTCCTGCCTCAGCCTCCCAGAGGGCTGGGATTATAGATGTATGCTAATGCACCTGGCTGTTTTTCTTCTTTATATAGGATATTTGGATATTTTCATATAATTTTTTTTTTTTTGCCATTTTCAGACAGAGTCACACTGTGCAGTTTAAGCTGGTTTTACACTCACTTTGTAGCTCAAACTTGCAACGGTCCTCCTGCCTCAGCCTTTGTAGTGCTGGGGTTACAGGTGTTCACTACCTACCACACCCAGCTAATTCTTTTTTACATGGATTTTTTTCTTGGCCCCTTCAATTACTAGCCTGAAACATTTTCAATAGACTGATTATGTATCTTAATTATCATGCCTCATACAAAATAAAATTGTTTAAAAATTAACTGGCATCTGATTTGGTAAAACAATTAGATAAAAACTTTAAGTATTATGTAATACTAGAAAAGTAATACTTGATAACGAGATTGTAGTTACCATTAATTAGGATGATACCTCATAATATGTGTACCACGTTAACATAAGCTGACTTGCTTTATGTGATTTTTGTATGTGAGAAGATGTATATTGGTATATGTTTGTGAAAACGTAGCTTAGCCTCATGTCTAGATTGTGTTTAAAACATTTTAGAAGTGAAAAAGTGGACTTGTGGTTTGATTGCTGCTGAATGCATTAAATCTTTGCCGTTCAGTATTTTTCCTTTACTAAAAATAGGGAAATCGTTTGACATTAAAACTGATGAAATAGTCATGTTCTTTTTGTTAATGCTGAAGAGTTGCCAGGAAAATTTTTTACATGAAAAGATGGCATCTGTTTTATTGTTTATTATTATCATGAGGACAATCATTTAAGGATATTATTTTGTTACAGACATTCCCCGAAGTAATTGGTAATTCTTTCATTTTAAATGTTTGTAGCATACTTTGCTCAGGTTTAGGGCAAACATTTTCAATGATGGTTGTCTCGTTTATAAGAGCTGGAAGAGACCAAAAAAGCAGTCATTTCTAAAAACTCAGCGGGATGTGTGTGATAGCTGCACATCACTTAAAAGGCCCATGTGATTATTTAGATGGGCTGCTTCAGGACTGCAGTGGGCAGATCAAAATCTCTTTTGCTCCTTGCAACATGAAACCCTGCAAGACATAAAAATCCTGTAGTTTATTTTGTGTCTCTTTTATTTCCATCTGGCAAGTGAAATTCAGAGGGACTACAACCCCCGTATATCTTACATATTTATATTTTCTAGTTGATGTTAATATTCCCCTCCTTCCCCTCCCACCTAGTACTACTGTTAATGCCATTTTTAAATAGGAGCTTATTGACAAATAATCACAGGTGTGATCTTAGCTTAAAAAGACCTTGCTCAATAGATATGACTTGAAATTCCTTGTGCATTGGCAGTTTCTCTTTTAATTTTTGTTTTTCTCCCTCAGCTCAGGTACCTGACAATGACGAGCAGTTTGTACCAGATTATCAGGCTGAAAGTTGTAAGTATCATATAATTCATCTCTTGTATTTCCCTGTGTCTTGTTTCCTTCCTCCTTTCTTTCTTTTTGGTTGGTCTCTACTCCTAGTGTCTGGTAGTGCCCTGTGCTGTGTCCTTTGAGCATGCGGTCATGCAATGGTTTTATGTGTCAGTTTATGACATCACCAGAGTCCCTGTATAATCCGAGTAAGGCTTCAAATAGCAGGCAAGGACAACTGATTTATTTCAAAGACGGTTCTGTTTTCTGTATTTGGTGTACAGTCTTGGAGAGGAAATGGTGTGGTCCATAAATGTGCAAGTGTTTACTTCCATTCTGCCAATTTGTTCACCAGGAAAAGCCTGGGTGCAGACGGGAGACAGCAGAGTCAAACCCTCTGTGAGATTAGTTATTGTATAACTTGTAAAATAATCTGGACCAAATATGCAGTGGTTTGTTATGCTGTTTTACAGTCATGAACTATAAAGTGCTTGGTTTTAATTTTGAGCCTGCAATTGTCTTCTCAAATGCGGTGACACAAATAGATAGAGCCCCTGGCTTCCTCCAGAGCCCCTTCTGTGTTTGTTTCCCTGATCTTTGCTCCAGGCCCCGACTGTCCGGAAAACACAAGGGAGGTTATTCATGGGGCACTTGCCCTCCCTAAATTGTGCAGGGAGCCTTGTACCTGTGCAATCATAGTTACCTCCTGGTTTACTGATGATTTTTATACTTCCCCATTCTACCAGGGCAGCTGTTGACCTGAGAAGCAAATGGCAAAGAAAGGTACAGAGAGGTATCCCCTTATCCTCGGGGAGTGCATTCTAGAATGTTCTCCTGATGCCTAAAACTATGGATTATTAAACCTTTACTGTGCATACTGTTTTCCCCTATGCACAAGTACCTCTGATAAAACTTAATTTCTAAATTAGGTACAAATAAGAGACTAATAAAAATAATAAGAAACTAGGACAATGATAATGTCCTCTAATAAAAGTTATTGATTCTTTCTGGAATTTTCTATTTAATTTTTAAATACTATGGTTGATAGCAGATAAGTTAAAAAAAATGTAGCAAGTTAAACTGCCTGTAAGAGGGGACTGCAGTAAATGTCATTTAGTTTATGAAACTGCCCTGATGAATTTTCATTCTGTTGGTGTCATTTAAATCTCCAACTTGTTGCATTGTTTTGGACCACTGACAGCATCAGGCAAGGGAATATTAATATCCTGTGGCTTACCAAATCCATATTTTTGTACCTTACATAAATTCCTACATGAAATAGCACATATTTGTTGGAAACATTTTTAAGTTTTATGCTTGGCATCTTAAATTTCCCCGCGATAGAATGCTGTGGAAGACTTCTTGTCGATTTTTCCCCCATGTCACAGTTTAGCTCAGTTTTATTTAAAAGAAAAATGTAGTAAAATCGGTCATTTTAACCATTTTGAAGCTGGCAGTCCAGTAGCCTTAAGCGCGTTCTCTTGCGCTATCACCACCACTCTTCATCGCCAGAACTTTCCTGTCAGACCGTAAGAAAGCTGTGGGAAAGCAATAATTTCCCGTGTCCATAGCTCCCCAGTCCCTCACTGGCCTGTCAGTTTTATTTTTGATCTGAGAAGAGAATTTCGTGTTTTTTAAAAATATATCTGAATACCAGTATTTGACATACATTTTCAAGACGTATTCAGCAGTGGTACAGACCTTAATTAGAGACCCTAAAAACAGTCCCAGAAGGGCGGGGGCTGGGGAAAACAGCTGCTCCAAACCTCCCTTAGTGGTGGACGGGTGGCCAGCGAATGGCTGTATTTCCAACATTTCCCCTCCGATGTGGAACTTGAATTCTTCTTCTAAGTGCTAAATCTGTTATCTGAGTAAGAGAATTAATCTCACTGAGTCATTTTGTTTCTGAAGAAATTGGTAACAATTTCAGCACGATATCTCATGGGGTAAAACAATGTACAGGTAATTTTTTTTTTTTTTACTTTTTCTACTGACTTTTTTTCAGCTTTTCTTATTTCTCTTTTGTCCTGTTAAATTTCCTGCTCTTGCATTTAGTGATGTGATCGTTTTCCCTTTGTCTTTTTCATCCTGTGCTGTCCCACCTTCTTACCCAGTCGTGGTCTTCCCTCCTCTGGGCGTATTCTCTTTCTCCGGACTTCTCTCCCTGCCTTACATGCTCCCTGTCCTTGGTGTGCTACAGAGCTTCTTGCTAGTGGAAATGATCTGTATCTGTGTCACCCCTACAGTGGCCACTTGCTACATGGGTCATAACTACATGAAATGGGCTCATTAGCTCCTAGAAATGAATTGGTAATTTTAGCTAATTTTTCTTACTTTACATTTAGACGCATGTGGGTATTGGTTACTGGACTGGTCAGCATAGTTCTGGAGAGCAGTGTTGGAGATATTCTTATCTCCAACCCGGTCCTCCCTGAGTCCCTATTTCCTGGACATCCTCTGTGATGCCCCTGATCTCTAGACTCACCCAAACTTTCAGCTGTATGTTGGTGTAAAGCATCACTTACGCCGCAGCCCCCATCAGGTCTTTAATGGGATGCTCTATAGACAGTCCATGCTTAGCAAGTCTAATGCTGAAATCATTTTATTCTGACCAACATTTCTCTTCTGGTTATGTTGGTCCCAAGGCAAAAAACTTAGGCTTTATCTTCAATCCTCTCAATTTTTTACCATAAGCATCCAGCTGCTAATCAAGTTATTGATTCTGCCTTTAAAATAGCTGAATTTCATGTCTTTACTCCACCTTTAGCTCATCGATTGAGTTCACACACACATTTTGCTTCGACTAAACTTCTGAATCAACCTTTTGATTGGTTTTCTCACTTTTCTTATTTTTCTCTTTCCAGTCAACCCTTTGCAGAGGCATCTGTAAATATCTGGACTTATTAATTTTCTCCTTAAATTTCCTTTAGGTTAAAGTCTTAATCTTTTAGTTGCACAGAAAATTGTTATATAACCCAGGCCTGGACCATCTTAGCAATTTCAACTCTTGCTACGTTAGCATCTTGTCCTTTCTCATTCTTTGCATTTATCCTTCTGATTTTTCAGTTCTTCAAGATCACAAGTTTTTTGGTTTTGTTTTTTGGCCTCATTTTAAGTTTTCCCTTTTGTCTTGAAAGTTTTTGATCTTGCTACTTCTTATTCTGCTTAGACATCATCTTCCTGGGGTTTTTCTTCACCTCTTCTTCCCACCGTTAGCCCTGCAGAGTGAGCTGGGCTCTACGTTTTACCTGTTGTATTTATTATGTTTGAATATTCTAGATACGTGTCTGTCTTTGATAAGATTGTGAACTTCTTGAGAATTAGAATTAGGAGTGAATCAATCCTCATGTGTTGTAGAAACACAACATATGAAATTGTCATCATAATCCCCATCAGCTTCTTAGCGCTTATTTCCATAGTATTTTCAGAGTTTTCTTTTCTTAAGGTAGAAATGTATGACCATGTTTGAAAATTGTACACATAATGTCAATTTGGTAAAACTTGCTGAAACAAAGTTTAACTAAATATGTTTAGATTGCTAAAGTTTTATAGTTTTTGGATTGGTGAATAAAGACACCTAAACAGTGGAAAAGACAAGTCTGAAATAATCTAATAAAATGAAACTGAGGTAGCCTTTACTCCAAGTTTTCATTGACATTAAAAACTTGTTCAGGTGATGCTAACCAGCTAATTTCGTTCTGTACTAACAATGGAGCAAAAGGGAAATTATTTGAAGAGAAGAACAGAATAGTTGAAGGATTTGTGTGTGGAGAGATTTTCAGATATTGGAAGTGGGATGTTGAGTGGTCTCTGAAATGCATTTTACAAATGTTTGATTCTTGTGTTTGAGGATGGTTAGTGGAGCAGAAAAATCCCATCCCTACAAATAGAAAGACACCACATCCCCATACTTTATGGCCCATCTCTGAATTCTACTGGGCTATTTTTTTAAAGTGAATAATCAGATTTGATGATACCTCCCTGGAATAAGACACTTCTGATTTCACTTTAGTGCTTTGGAAAATGAATGTTAGCCAAATTAACAGTAAAATTTTGTTCAGTACAGGATCATACTAAGAATGTATGTTTGAGTGTAATGTGTTTGAATATGTGTAGAAAAATAGAAAACAACATTGAAAAATTGTGAAAAGAATATTAAACCATAACACTTGGAAACTTTCTAAAAAATTCTTGAGCATCCCTTGTTTTTACTCAACATACTTTTTCAGTTAAAAATCTGAGATCCAAAGGTGTTATACTATATAGCTTGCTAACTTTTGAGGGACGCTAAACTTTGAAGTATGTTTAGATGCAAAAAACAAATAAAAATAAACAACTTCCTGCAAGTCCATGCCAGAGGAAATTGACAGGGTTTTGAATACATTGTTTTTAACCAATACATTTTTAAAAAAATTAGACACAGGTGGAACACATAGTACCACTTCAGAATATGCATTTGTCAGGAAAGAGCTGAAGTATTCCTCAGGAGAGAGGTTTGAGAGTATTTGAAGCATAGCTGATCCTCATCTTTCAGAAGTAGTAACAAAGTTGTATATAAATGGAATTTTTAAAAAGAAAATGCATCTTAAACCACATCTTATATTTGTAACCATATAGTTTATATCATATCTAATAATTTAAAATCCATCCTTAAATTTGGTTTATTACACTGTGTATTATTTTTATAACCAACTTGTATCCATTTGGCTACATTAGTTTATAGGGAGTCACATGATAGATTATTTTTTACATTTACATTTCACATTCTCCCAGAACTCTGTCAGAAGTATAGACAGGGTTATGCAAAATTCCCAGCAGGATAGGTCTTTGTAACTCTATTCTTTTCTTTTTCACTCAAGAAAACACACTGGAATGCAAGGCAATTAGGGTGATGGTATTAAGAAAATAATAAACTTCATTCTTCCTTAACATATTTATAAAAGTAAATATCTTCAAACTTCTGTACTTTATCTGATATTTGTAATGTGATACTAGTGAACCATCCAAAAATAATCAAGGCAAACGAGTGTGTGTGCATATAACTGTTTAAAAGCATTTATTACAGTGCATGGTGACATGCTCTTCACAGAAGTAAATCATAGCTACACTTTGTTTTCTTTGGAAAGTTTTTTTTTTTTTAAAGAATAGCACTTTGACTTTAAAAAGAATTGTTTTTATAGTGAAATGCAGGAAAGTAGTGTCTCAATAAATTACTGTCACAAGCATTCTTCTTCTGTCTGTCCACTCCTGTCCTTTTAGTACTAGAGAGCCTCACACAGGTTGGGCAAGCACTCTGCCACTCAGTCCTTTTTAAGTTATGTTTTGAGACAAGTTCTCTCTGGGTTACACAGGTTAGCTTTGGACAAACGCGTGATCCACTTGTCTGAATTGCTTAGTAGTTAGAGATGTGTGTGTAATTGTACCCATTCTCTCTGCGTCTGTCTCTGTCTCTCTCTCGCTCTCTCTGTGTGTCTCTCTCTCTCTCTCAATCTCTCTCTCTCTCTCTCTCCTTAATTTTGGACCCATGATTAAATATTGTCACCTTAGGCAAACTCAAACTATTCACTTCAGGGATAAATAATGCCACTCTTCTTCACCTGCAATAGTAGCACACTGAATGGGGGTAATAGCTATTTTTAAGAATCGGTTTTCTTTGTGTATGTTTGTTGTTACTTTTTTCTTTTACAGTTTCTGTATCTTATTAAGGCACTATACTCATAGAATAGGAAAAAAAAAGTGCAAAGCATTCCTTCCTGTTCTACCACTCTGCATCTCACCGTCCTTTCTAAAGTCGAACATTTACTTTTTACCTTTCAGTTGTCGCACGTTCTAACTAACATGCTGCTACTGTAACTTCTTGATTTATCAGTTTTATATTTTCCCTGTTACCCCATTCAGCATTTTGGATAAGTTTTAATTATTCTACTGACAGTAGTTAGTTATGCAATTCACACCTGTGACTGAGTACGAACGGTGTGGGAAGTGTGCTCAAACAGTGTAAGTAGTGTACTGTCGTGTTACTGTTTCAGTAGACCCGGGAATCTTAAAAAAGAAGTCTTCAGCAAATGATATTTTAAACAGCTTCTTAGTTTTTGTCATCTTTGCTAGAGTTGTGTGTATTTTCCAGTTCCAAAGACTGTTTTCAAATTATTTTTAGCTTTGAGAGTCATTGCTGATTGTAGCTCTCTGTCATAGTAGAACCAGTTCTAATTTGGAGACATACATAGTAATTTGTGACTATGCCCAGTGCTGATTACAGAGAATGGAGGGTCGATGGCTCCACCTGCTTTCCTGTCTTTCCGGAAGGGGATTCTCCTCATTAAAGGGTCGTCCAGTCTTGGTGCAAAGGGCCCTGGGTCTTCACCATTTAGATTCAGGAAAAAATTTCAGTTTGGTGCTCTGTCGTTTCACAAAGAATGCGTTTTACAAATCATGATAGAAATACAATGGCACCCTTCATCGTGTAAGACTTTTTCTTTTAGGTAACCTAAAAATCCGTCGGGTCTGACAGAAGACACAAACTGTACACCTTGGGCATATCTTCCTTTACTTACCTATACGTTGATTGATAGGCAGCTAAACAATCTCTCAGGATCAGGCCACATTATAATTCTGTGATACTTTTTCTACACCCAAAAGGCGGGGAGGGAAGGTTAACATCTAAATATGGGAAGTGCATGTTTGAGTTTAAAAGTGAACTTCAAACTGGGCATGGTGGCATACACCTGTAATTCCAGCTTTCGGGATGCTGAAGCCGGAGGATCACCAAGAATCAGAGGCCACCTGGGCTACACACTGAGTTCCAGCCTAGACTACTTGGTGAGACACTGTCTCAAAAAGCCACACATACAAAAAAAAAATGTTATGAAAAAACAAAATTAATAACAGGTAAGTAGAAGTTACTGTAAAGGATTATACTATAAAGTACTAATTACATTAGTGTCAATTTAAAAAATATGCTCAAATAGACGCTTTAATATTTTTTATTATTTCATTTTCGTTAAGGTAAATAGGTCAGATTGAATGCCAAGGGGAAAATCAAAAACTAAAATTAAAACCACTATAAAAATTAGTTTTGTTGTTCCACTATAGCTAAATTTGTGAGGGGTGATTATAAAATACGATGACTGTTTAGGTTAAAATAATTGTTATGCTAAAAGACATATAGCAATTAATCCCCCTCAAAATATTCCCCTCCTTCAAATACACGGATCCCCTCATTCTTGCCACTTTCCCAGCAGCTCTGGGAGTCCTCTTGCATCAATGTCTTGAGCTGCCCTGTCCTGACTACCTAATGTCCTGAGGGGATTCAAAGCACATGTCTTTCACGAAGAGCCAGAAGTCTCGAGATGCCAAATCTGGTGATGAGGTGAACGAGCACACCCCATAATGTCTTTATGGCCCTCTCTTCCCATTGGACAGTATGTAGCAACAGTACTCACTGTATTTCTTATCACACCTCATAAAGACCCTCGGGAAAGAGAACTTCCAGAAGCGCTTTAGAAAGTGGCAAAAAAAAAAAAAAAAAAAGTAGGATACATGTAATCAAAGTGAGGGAGAGGGATTTTGAGCAGATAAATGGCAAGGTATCTACAGTACATTTTTTTAAACAAAAACCTAATATGCACTGTATATTTTGATCATATCTCATACTTAATCCAACTCCGAATTTTTCTTTTTAATTTTACTTAACCTTTAATTTTGCCCTTAGTGTCAACAACATATCCTAGAAACTGAGTTCTAAAACTTGCAGAAAGGAAGTATGTCAACAAATATTTTCCACTCACCATGCCTATGATTAGTGACAAACTGAGAAAAATAATCTGTGCTGCTTTTGGTTGAAATTCACTCTATTAAATGAGTATATTTTTATGCAATGACTAGACTTATTAAGGATACAAGACAAACTATATTTGTTGGGAAAATATAGGTAAGGGACAATGGTGGAAAGTTATCTGGAGAAGAAAATTCATAGTTTTTGTTTCAGTATTTTTAATATATACATGCCATATGTTCATATACCATAATGTGTATAATTTATTAGTATTTGAAAATAATTTCAAAGCAGTCATTAATGAAACTTTTGGGCTACCATTTCACTGAGTATATGAAGAGATCAGATATGAAGAGGAATTAACATGGTTTATGTTGTAGCTGTGTGCTTTGCATTTGTCATGGGTCTTCATTATTAATGTATTTCTGTAGTATTTTTTCATTTTTCCTTTTATAACAATAAACAACTACTTAAGATTCACAATGCACTTTTGTTTTTATCTGTTATTGAATTTTCTTGTAATGAGAATTTGTGCTGTGTCTCACTAAGTAAAAATGTTGATTTGATGTTGCTGGTTTTTAAAACTAATGAATTATACCCCAATGAAGATTATATGAATTTCACAGTAGCTAAGAGAGATGTTCATTCAAGAACTCAGTTATTGGCAATATATTAGGAATGACTGGGTAAAAAATGTTGGTCTAATAAAAGTCTAATAAAGCTTTAAATAAGGGAGGTAGTTCTGTGCAGTGTTTTTGTTTATTTGTTTTTGTGTGTATACTGGGTTTATATGGAAGCTTTTGAATACTACTTAAATCTAAGGCTTAGAAAAGAAATTTTTTTATTATTTTTGTATTAACATTATTATTATTTTTTATTATTTGCTGTAGATACCTTGTTAATCTATTCAGAGATCTGTTCCATAATTTCTCCTAGTTATTGGCTTAACAGTTCTACTAGGAGTGATTTTGATATCTTGTGGAAGAAATTTGAATAGTGATGGTTTCTTCATATTGTATATAGGGGAATTTTGTATTCCTATTCATTTATTTATCTATTTGGTGCTGCAGATAGACTCAGAGTCTTGTATATGCTATAATTTTTAAAAAATTATATTTATTTTCCTAAGCTACACTCTGACACAGAGCAAAGATGACCCTCCAAGTCTGCTATCTTGCCTCCTGGCCTATGCTAAAATTTCTACAGTGGGAGAGTAGGCAGAGAATCTTACAATTTTTAAAATTTTTTTATTTTTTGCTTTTTTTCCCGTACCAGGGATAGAACTCACAACCTCATGCTTGCCAGGCAAGCACTTATGCTGCTGAACTAAATCCCCAGCCCCAATCTTAGGATTTTTAAAGTTATGAACTATAGTTGTTGTTAAGGAGTGTGTGTGTGTGTGTGTGTCCTGTTGGGATCTCTCCCAGGTCCTCGTGCATGCTAGACAAGCAGTCTACCACTAAGTCACACTCTCAGCTCTAGGCACTGTGATGATGTCATGATACACAGATTATTGGCCTACTCATGGAGATCATATTTGTTCCTTCCTGTTCAGACCTGATGTCACTCAAAATCAGGGATTTCCATCTGCCAGTGAATGCTTTCGGTATATCCCACTTTACTCCTGTTTAGATCATTTTGGAGAGAATGGATCAATTCTTACTCATTTTTATCTGATTCACATGTAGGTGTTCACTGGATATTGAGATGAATGAATAGCTTCTTGGTCACTCAAAAAATTGTTTTAACATTCATACACAGAAGAAGTGAGTTGCTTGAAATCTGATGCAAATATCTCTCTTTAGTTTCCTGTGTTTTCTCTTTTCTTTGAGGGATAATGCTAAGCTATTATACCTTTAGGTAATACTAGTGCTAAACTTCAGTTACCAGATTAGGGATATCAGATAAATACTTGATATCCTTATCTCACAATGCATTTCTCAGTAATCTCTATTTAGCACAAATACTCTGAAATAACTTGGTATTGTTCACATCTCATTTTTTATAGATAGAAATCCAGGGTATAAAACAGTCACATTAGTAAGGCATGTGATGACAGATCACACAGCTAGATCTCCAGCTCACAGTTGCTCAGCCTGTGAAATCTTCTTATAAACTTTCAAAGCTTACAGACTTTCTCTTACAAATTTTCAAAATGTTTCTACCCTGAAAAAACAAGAAGGAAAACAAAACCTACATAGTTGGAGCTGGGGGGTGTAACTTGGTAGTAGGCAGTTCATGTGGTATATGTGAGACCCTGAGGTCCATCCGCTTCTATCCTTAGCATAAAATGATAAATAAATAAATAAATAAGGAAAGAAAGAAGGAAAAAAGGAAAGAAGGAAGGATGGTATGGAGGGTAGGGGTAGGAGAGAGAGAAGGTGGGAGGGAGGGACAATATACATGCATTGCAAAGAATAGCCCTTCCTATGAGACAGTGATAGTACTTCAGAATTCTTCTTAGCAAGGTAACTTAGAGAGACCAAGAGAGCCTTTTAACGGGAATTTGTCCTAAGAAATAATTTCTATGAACTCATTTGGGCTAATAACTGTAGGAAATAAAACAGGAAACTTGGGATTTGGGAACTCTTCAGTTGTGATCTGGGCTACAATGCTTGGGTGTCTCTGCTTTGAAATTTTCCCCTTACAATATTTATTCAAAATTTTAGAGTGGTTTATGATGACACTATGTATTTCTATGTTGTTTAGGCACAGATTTGGATGTCTGGAATGTTTCAGTACTGGCAGCAGGGTCGTGGGTGGGGAGAAAAAAAGTAAAAGGCGATATTTTTAAACTGCTGTCTCAGGAGCACTGAAACCTATTTGTGGGGTGAAAGGATGAATTCAGTTCAGTAATGTTTATGCCGGGTTTCTGTTTATCTACATCGGTGTTGGTGTACCTGCGCATAATTCTTAGTTCATTGTTACACTGGTTTTTCTCATTATTACGATCAAGAGCTATAAACCCAAACAAAATTGTGGGCACATTTTACTTAGACACACCTCGTTGTCTGTACTTTTTGCTCTGAACTTTTCAACACTGACATTTAGTCCCAAAGGAAAAGATGCTCTTCTTAGAAAATCCTGAGGCTGCAGAGGTGCCAACAAACACTACCAAGGCCACAAGACTGGGTTCAGAATGATTCATTCCCAGCGAGATGCATGGATGGTATTAAGGTAAACCTCTCCCTAGCATTAGCTTTTCCTTTGAAACGGTGGGCATGCTGTGAAGTGAACTTTTGCCACTGTTTGAGGTTGTCTTTCTCTATCCTCATGGACACAACAGCCTTATTATGTTGATCTGATTCCACTCTCCAGTCGCTGGCACTGCAGCCAGCGAGTCAGGTGATGGGCTTGTCTTGCTCAGGGTCTGCAGGGAGAGCGGAGTAACTGCATGTCACTGCTCTGCGTTTCTGGATGTTTTTGCCTACCTAAGTTTCGCGTTGTTCTTATTTCTTCCGGAAGAATAAAACCCTATTTTCTTTTTTGAAAGCTCAACTTTCATTCACAGTTTTGTTCTAGATTAAAGGCTGGTACATTAGAAGGTCATCAGTTAATCAATAAACTTCAGTCATTGTGTCTTGTGATAAAGCTATCCCATTGATCGAAATGGAAATTTAGGCCCTTGGCTTTTAAATGGCAGCTTTAGAAGGCTCAGATACTGTGCATATGAGGTATACGGAGCTATCTTCTTGTGAATATTTAGAGGTGAGCATATGAATTTATGTGTGTGTGAGATATGTAGGCAGAACCATAAATATAAATAGTTCCATCTTGATATTGAATAAAGTATTGTGATCTTAACTTGCTAAATTTTTTGTCAAATTGTAATCATCAGTAACACTCTCCCTGATATATAATATATATGTAATATTTTAAAAATCCATTATTAAAGCATTTTCTAAAGCCCTGATGTAAAATTTCAAATAACTGTAAATATAATAAAATGGACATGCATATTATAATTATACAATTTTTAAAATAATGCTTTCATGTTACAATATATTTGAGGATAAAACTTTATTAAGATTGAACTTGTTTTGACAAAACACAGCTTGTGGTTTTAGTTATGTTCTTATTGTGGCTTTTTTTTGTTATGAAAACATAAGTTATGCTAATAAATATTCAGTGTACCAGTCATTGTACTTGGTGGTGGGGAGTAAAGGAGGCACAATGCAGCAGTAACTCTTATCTCTGCAACTTGTTTCACAATTTAGAACTCATAGGATAGTTTCATATCCCACAGTTGACTTATTTGTCCAAATAACCTAGGGAGGTAGGCAGAATAGACGAAGCTCAGGCCTGTTTAATGTGGCTCCTAAGATCCCATAGATAGTTTATGGCAGACCCAAAACTTATCTGGTGACATTTCCTCTTGTGTTCTTTTACTAACTTGTCATTCACTGAACTTCAGTGACCATACAAGATATATATATATATATATATATATATATATATATATATATGATTTCTAGATTTATGTATGTGTGTAACTTTATATGCTGGAATACTGCAATAGAGGGAAACAGGAAAAAACATGAGTTATTTATAAGTCTTACAATTTATAACAGTACACAATACCTATGTAGAAAACACGAGTGGAATAGACAATATCCTAAGTCCCTTATTACTCTATGAAAAATCTTCAACCTTGTGCTTTCAATTGTAGAAATGTAATTAAGCTCCTGTATATATATATATAGGTTGTATATATATGGGTCTCAGCTTCAGGTATCCTTTTGTTTAACAAAATAATAATGCTCTCAAAAGCGAATTTAAACATTTTGGTTTGGACCCTGTCCATCTTTGGGCAATGTATAATGTATAATTAGGCTGGAGACATTTGCTGATATTTGCTGAAATTAATTGAACATCGCATTTGTCATCACATTTTGTCTACTTTTTCAAAATCTTTTTATGGCATTTATGATTTTGATGTTGAAGACACAGAAGGAGTATAAGAAAAGCAAGGTGAGATTTTTCCAGAGAACTGGGTAAAGGCAACGTGCTTTATAAGAGATGGACAGTGACCATTTGTTCAACTCTTTGCTATTTACTAGTTGTGTGACCTTGTACAAATCACTAAAGATCACTGTACCTGTTTCCTCCTGCATAAAAAGGGCTGAATGTTTCCTCTAGGTGTTTTGAGTACTAAATCAGTATATCTACATTTTTATAACATTGTATATATTTTCTGAAATATATATTTGCCACACAGAAAGCACTATGTAGCTTTTTGTAACAATATTGTATAGAAGTATATAACACATTTATCTATATCACAATTTTCTTTTCTATACTATGTCCTTTTTTTCCTTCTTTTTGTTTGTTTCCATGTTCAGGAATTATGTGTATACACCCCAACCTATAGACTGTATCTACACTAAGTATAAATTAGTTGTAAGCACAAGTTGGCTTTTTTTCCGAGTGGTTGTGTGCATATCCGTAGTGACACTGACAAAAGAAACTCTGAAGTGTTGTTTGCTCAAACCTACTGATGCTTTGGCCATAAAAATTCATAAACAGAAACTTTAGCGAGAAAAATTCTGATACTTGTAATGCAGATCCATTTATGGGGATCAGTTAGCCTCTTGTGTTTAAGATTATGGATTTATGAATTCTGGTTGATCAAGGACACGTTAATTTGTGAGTCTGGCAGAATTGCTTGCATCTTTAGTGTTTTTGTTGATTTTGAAGTTGATGTATTCATTGAAAGAGAAAAAAGTGTTGATTTTTCAATTAAGATGCAACCTTTACAATGCAAAGCAATAATAATTACAGTGTTCACTCAGCCTGAAGGAAAAATTTCACAAGTTAAATAGCAATAATCAAGATGAGAACTACATTAGAAGGGTGCTAATTTTATGATCATCTCTATTTAAATAATAAAAATGAATCTACAGGATCCTTGGTGTAACGCTACCTGCTGTGAAGTAGTATTCGGGTTTAGATGTGTCTCCTTTGAAGTCCATTGAAGAGTAATTGGTAGTTTAAATTGTGGATGACCAAGATTACCTTTGTAAAATAGCTGCTCTTCTCATGAATCAATTATTACGTGGTGGCTGGACTTCCATAGGGCCAGATGTGTTTGGCCCAAAGTATTATGTATTAATGTATTTATTTTTCAAAGATTTGTTTTGTAATACTAGGGTTTGAACTCAGATTTTTCACACCGAGCTGCATCCCCAGATGATAAACGATATGGATAGATAGATAGATAGATAGATAGATGGTAGACTGATAGATAATCATTTTCTTGCTCTTTTCTCTCTCTCTTTCTTTTTTTTTTTTTTTGAACCAGGGATTGAACTCAACCTTGCACTTGCCAGACAGGCACTTATGCCACTGAGCTAAATCCCTGGCTTTTTTCTCATTTTGAGACGGGTTCTTACTAAGTTGCCTAGGCTGTATGGAAGCTTTTGAACTCCTACTTCAGTGTCCCAGAGTGCTGGAATGAAAGTTGTGTGTTACTATACCAAGCTCAACAGATTCTTATGTTATCAGCTTTCAAGGAAAATTAGCAGCTACAAGAAAACAATGCAGAATTAAGTTCTAACAATTGGATTCTGTATGCTAAAAACTAAATTCATGTTCTTCCCCAAGCCTGACATTTCTAGCATTAGAAAATTACTTAGCTTTGAAACAAGATATCTTAAAAGTACCTGTACATTTAGAAAACAATCTGGGAAGTTAGAATCCAGTGTAGCTAACTTCAATTCATAGTCCTACAGCTTACCATTTTGGTGATTTAGAATAGTAGTAGAAATAAGGATTCAGAATGGTAATGCCAGTGGTACAGCTGGAAAGAACTTAAGATGAATGTATTTGATGTGGCGATTAAAGAGTTTGTGATGTTCTTGTTGCTACCACATGCTGAGAGCATGTCTCCCCTGGATAAATGTGTCATTCAATTCAGATCAGTCTTTTTCTCCTGCCCCACGACTCACTCAAAAGGAAATAGTACTACAGACGTAGCAGCACATACTTAGAAATTTGTGGAAGACACTGCTCTTTCTCTAGCGTGTGTGGTAGGTCATCTGAGCACAGTGCTCCAGATATTTCCTTTAAATATTTTATTCATGGCTCTCAATTGAATACAAAATGGTTTTAGAGAACATTTTAAGCCTTAGTTTTGAAATGCATTCCCGTTTGGAAATTATAGGGATTACATGCATAGTTGTGATGTCAAGATAAGATGAATAAATATTTAATATGGGATATATTTAAAAATATGTAAAAAATGTGACTCCTGCTTTTAGAAAGCATGCTGGTAAGTTGGTAAGAAGAGGAGAGATACACGCTGTGACTTGTTAAGACACGGTAGCACGGGGAGTTAATACAGCCGCTGTAGTGCAGGTTCTGCGTGTTAGGCTTCATGCCCCAGCCACTACTGCCTAACTCAGTGACCATAGCAAATCGCTTAATCTCCTAATACTTTCATTTCCCCCTCTTCTGATGGGGCTTGGAATGGTAAGGATGGAATATATGCATAATAAGAGTAAAGTAAGTCAGAGCAGTAACAATTGCTATCACAATTACTATTATACTAACAACAAAGAGTACTACCTAACAACAGATTAATGTTACAAACACTAAATTCTATCCATTTTATTTTATCTTTTAAGAGATCAACGCAAGTTGAAATAGTTGAAAAAGCCCTCATAAAGTAAATGAAGCATGTCCTGGAACTAGAAGCTCAAATTCATAAAATCTTAGAAGTTATATAAATGTGGAGATTATTCACTCAATTTCTCTGTATTTGATGGATAATAAGAGTTAATTATTAACATAGTGTTCGCTTTCTACTGGGTCCTCTTCAAAGCACTTTGCACATGCCTCCAGAGGTCCAATTTCCACAGAAACTTGGTTTAGTAGGCACTCTTATTATTACTTCCTTTTCTAGTGACAAAATTGAAGGACAGTAGATAAACCCAGGACCCATATCAACCTGGCTGGAGGTCACCTCTAACCAATGTGCCACACTGTCTTTCTGCTAAAAGTGAATACCAAGGTTGTTAGCAGCAAAACAATTTGTCCACAGAGCAACAGAAGTGGAAGCTGTTCCTCTTCTGGACCTCATTTTCAATATATTTATGCTTAATTCACTTTTCAAGATTTGTGTGATTTACTCAATGACAAAGGGAGTGCCTAATAGGTTGGATGGTATTAATTTCATTGCAGTAGGAATCAGACTTTCCTGTCTTTCAGAGAGTGGGAACAGTGTTTCAATGCAGAGCTGTGCAGTAGGTAGTGGTGGGAATAAAGTTTCACAGGTCAAAATAAATCAAAATCTGTTGATTAGCAAAAATCAACCAGAACTATATCTGCAACAATATCTGCATCAAGTCTATCACCTCTCTTTGTATATCTATATCTATCTATATATCTATATGTTTGGGTCATTCTGGAAGTTTCTCAGAATGAAGGTAGATGCTATAGTATTGGGAGGAGAAAGTAGGAAAAAAATAACAGCAGCCTAATGTACTTTTTGTAAATGTAACTTTAGGATATAGGCACACTTCTCCTTAACTATATTTCAAATAAATATAAAACAATGAATGTATACTGTAGATTTCATAATTATGTCAGTAGAATCTAATGTAATAATTCAAAAAAAATATTTGCTGCTGAAGAATTTGTGATGCCTTGTAGTAGAAGAGGAGAATCGGCCTTTATTTGACTTAACTTTCATTCCTCTGCACACCCTCAATTTACAAAGCTCCTATTTACTTCAAAGGGATGAGGAGGAGAATGCAAAGCAGGCCTATTATGCTGTGATCAAGCAATTGTTTTGCAGGTGGTATCCATGTGTTTTTCCAAAACTCATCTTTTCTATTTGCACAGTTGGAAGGGGAGTGGAGTGCTCTTTCATCTTCATATTTTTTCTTGCTTCTTGGAACTATCAATCACGAAGAGGACCGTAGAAATCTTCTTAGTGTGTTTGAGTGCTAACATAAGCTACTGAATCTATCAGCTGACTTTAGTATTGGATGTACATAATAGCCACCTTAAACCCAGAGTTACGGAAAAGGTGCTGGCATAGCTCTGTTCTAAAGAATTAGAATACAATTCAGGAAGGAAAATAAAAGAGAAATGTAAAAGGAAATCAGTTCAACATACAGGTCTCCTACCTTGTGTTGTGTTGGTAAACAACATGGCCACTTGTTGTCATTTTCTACCATGCTGTTTGAGCATTAAACAATAGAAAAATGATTATCCTGAAATTAATTGTGATCTGTTACAGGCATCATAGTACCTTTTCAATCAAATGGGCTAATGTGTAAGAGTCTGGGCAGGTTAAATTTAAATAGTTTAAATTTACTTCAGTTTGACACAGGAGTAAATATAATTTTGACACTTTAAAAGAAGGCAGTTAAACATGAGAGCACATTTGTGTTTGAATGTATCGGCTCATTTAACAAGAGAAATCCATTTATACAGTCCGAATAATCACATATTAAAACTTAAAGTCTCACAGATGCGCCATTAAGATTTATTTGAGTCAAATTTATATGAAAAACAAATTAAATGCAGAAGTTATTTTTCATTATGCAAGAGTTAGCATGATGTGAAATGTATGTTGATGTTTCCATAAAGTACTCTGCCCAAGATAGAAGTAAAAACATTTGTAACATTCAAATAATATTGTCTTTGTGATGCGATTTTCTATTTTTGATAACACCTCTACCCCACTGCTATCTAGTTATGCTCTTCATTTTATGTTCATTCTAGTAATCTAATTTCTTATTTGCAGTTAGAGACTGAAAGTAGAAAATATACGTTGGAATGTTGCCATAACATTCCTGCTTTGGAACCAAATTTAGTGGCAGGAGAGATGTCTTGGTTCCCATTAGGTAGGGCTTTGTTCCAGAATGATCAGAATGATTTTATTATGTGACTCGTTCTGAAATGCCTCCCCAAGGGAAGGCTTGCAGGTGCTTTAACAAGGAAGCTCTAGGACAGATTTTTTTAAGAAGGAAAGGGGGTGGGGGTGGTGATGTGTATCTGTAATCCCGGCATTCAGGAGGCTGAGGCATCAGGATCTCCTGAGGATGAGGCCAGCCTGGCCTACATAGTGAGTCAAAAACCAGCCTGAACTATACAGTGAGACCCTGTCTCAAAGCAAAAATTCTGAAAGATTTAAGGACATCATATTACAGAGATACATGTATACTCATGTTTACAGTAGCACAACTCAAATAGCTGAATTTTAGAAGTAGCTTATATGTCCAGCAACAGATGAATGGATGAAGAAAATATGGTATTTATACATAATGCAGTACTATTCTCCCATAAAGAAGGATAAACTTGAGTCATTTATAGGAAAATGGATGCCTCATGAGACCAAAATGTTAAGTGAAATCAATCAGACACAGCAGTTTAACTGTCTCAACATTTCTTTATATGAGAAAATCAAAATATAGAGTAAAACAAAACATAATATGAAAAACGGGGATAGATACTTTTCAAAAGAGAAGGGGATGAGGAGATAGAGGAAGTAGAGAGGGAAAGGAGGAATGGGGAAGAAAACAGAATAAACATGTGTTATATACATGTACCAAGTTCACATGAGGAATGAAATTATTGTGTTGCAAGCATGCGCTAAGAAAAAACAAAAACTGAAAAAAAAAAAAAAAAAAGGAAAAGGGATTCTTTGAGCCAGCATTTGGGAAGTTATTTCAAGAAATCACTCAAGTATAATAAAAATTTAAGAAGCTTTTAAAATAACTATAAATGGGTTAAAATTAAGAACATTTTTTAGGTTACAAGTATACATAATTAACGAATAGTTGTATAATACTTGATTATATATTTTCAGCTATTCTCACAATTGTATTTCACTTGATCAAACCAATTAAGTCAAACAGAAATGTAACTATGCATAAATATGACTCATTATAAATTCCCTGCATGATATTAAAGTAAGATTTAGCAAGTTATATATCTATGATTTGAGTACTCATTTCTCAGTAACTGCTCATTCTAAAGATAGTGTCAAGAGTAGCATCTTTACATCATTGTGAGTGTGATATCTGTGTGTCTGTGTGATATGACCCAGTTCATTTGGCATTTGTGTCTCCCAAGTGGATTCCATTAGAAAGTTACAGGTGTGTTCTTGTAGAAAAAAGAAATTAGTGCATCAAAGAAATCATGACAATTACTTACAAAATGTTAATGTAATTTAAAAATTCTTTATTCCAATATTACCTTTTAGGGGGGCTATATCCTTTAATCATGGTAATGTGACCTGTATATTCACTGACTATTTTTTGATTCCTACAATGGTTGCAAAGCAAAACTGGTTTCTTATATGTGTAGCTTATATTCTGTGTCTGTCTGTCTCTGTCCCTGTCCTCTGTCTGTCTCTCTGTACACATATGCATGTGAGCACAGACACACACACACACACACACACACACACACACACACACACACACATGACCTCACTATGTAGTTCAGGTGGGACTTGAACTCATGGTGATCCTCCTGCCTCACACTCCTGCGTGCTAGGATTACAAGTATGTGCCACTACACCTGGTTTATATGGTGTTTGTTGGTCATTGATTTCATGATCATGGTTAATCTATCCAGGTGTTTCTTATTTGGTTTTTTATTTATCAGCATTCGGCTTGTTCTTGGTGAAGATTTGTCAGTAAAGACTTGTGGTTTATTATCCTGATGTGACTCTTGCACCATAGTTACTAATAGTTATTGTTCAGAAATGACAAAGAGTATGAGGTTTAGCATTTGATCGTCAATACTGGGGAAAAAAAGAGAAGCAGGTTTGACTAAGATCTGTGGCCAGTCTTTTATGTCTCATGTATCTCCATTTAGCAAAGTTGTCCAGAGTGGTGGGGTAGCTGTGATCATCCTGCCTGAGCCTCCCAAGGGCTAGGATCACACATTCAGACTGAATGGGCAATTCTTAATCTACCAAAGCTAAATGAGAAAATTTCAACGTGGGTAAAATACTTTGGATGAAATTTGTTTTCTAAGAGAGGTGATTTCTCATGGAAGCTGCAGTGATACACATCAAATTACAAGTCATTTTTCAAAGACATCCCTCAAATTTACTCAGGAATATAGATTATAAAAATCTTGCTCCAAAACAATAGCAGGTTTAAATAAAATGCCTTCAATAGGGTTCACTCCAGCTAGTATTAATAGCCATAACAATCAAGGCCAGGTGACAGATTATTTGTTAAGAAGGTGTTTATTGTCAAGAACATTGAAAAGCTTCCTCTGTAATTACTCTATCTTTGTTATTTTGGCAGCCCATAAAGTTTTATTGGCGTTAAGGAAAGGTGCTTTTTTTTGGCCTAGCCAGCTGGCTTTCTTTTTTGAGGGGGTTGAGGGAGCAAACTTTTCTGGCTCTGGTATACAGAAGATATTTTTAGCTTAGGTCGTCTACTGGTGGGGTCTTTTTGAGCAAGGAGTCAAGTGACTAATAAGATCTGACTTTATCTCAACCATGTCTTTCTTCTCTTAGTAGAGTGACATCAGAACACTGCAGGTGTTTTCCAGCCATTTCAGAGTAGCTTCACCCTTTTGCAGCATGTCATTTTGGTGCTAAAACAGTCAGTTTAAGGCTTTACAAATTATAGGCTCTTTTCACATACAGACTGAAAGAAAAGTAAGAAATTATGAATCAAAAGTGAGGATTCAATAACTCGAACAAAATTAGAATTTTTAAACCAGTAAAGAGTCATCAGATTGAAACTTGAAGACCATTTGAGAAGGTGAATATTTAAATAGATAATGCACAAATGATTGAAAACACTCAAAAATAATAGAGTTTTTCTAGACTTCTGAGAGTGGCGTATAGATTTGGAACTTCAGTTAACCTAGCAGTGCTTTAATGAGAATTCACAAATCTTTTACAAACTACTTTTATTATTCCAAAGTGATACCAGACATTTTAGTATTTGGCAATACAATATTATCTTAATTTTGTTTTGCATATTAGTATTGTTCAGTCCATAAAGTCATTAGTGCAAAGCATTAGATTGATGCCTGTGTTTGTGATTTTAATTAAAAGGAGAAATGGAGGTCATATTTACAGTATATTGCTTTTATTCAAGATATCTTTAGCTACTAAGTCTCCTGCCCTCATCTAGTACAGTCTATCATTTATGTCCTGCTTTCTTTGTTGAAGTACTGAATTTCAAAGACTGTGTTTACCACTTTTCTCTGAACTATTAGTGATCTACACAGGTAGCGCTCGGGAATGTTGGAGAGGTGGGGGGTGATAATAGAGGGGGGCCTATCTCACATGTTCCTCCTGTCGGGGTACAGGTCTTCATGGTCAGTCAGTAGCTAGGACAGAGCACCCTTGATGTCTGGATATTCTGAAGTCCCATCTTTGGAACTTCTTGCTGAACTGAGAACACCAGGAAGGGTGGGCTCCTCCAAC
The DNA here is from genome assembly GCA_004027455.1 of Hydrochoerus hydrochaeris. Taxonomy (NCBI): domain Eukaryota; kingdom Metazoa; phylum Chordata; class Mammalia; order Rodentia; family Hydrochaeridae; genus Hydrochoerus; species Hydrochoerus hydrochaeris. The sequence goes on from PVLA01000782.1 coordinate 39,565, forward strand.
TTGTCCTCATCTAGGAATAATAAAAAATATGGCTCATTCCTTCCCAGATACCTGTTATCTGTTATTTGAAATACACTCTGCAATTACTAGGCAGAGAACTACTCTTCATTTTTGGAACTTTTGCAGGGTTTAAGGAGTACCCATAGTAAAGTGAAGAGAGACAATTTCAGTAAAGGAGCTGTCTTCTGTGTCCACAAAGGTCATAATTAGGGAATTTATTGAACACAGCAGTTTTTGAGAGATGCGAATATGGATGGGTATTTTGATTCAGGAACTTCATTTCAATTTATTAGATCTGCTTCTCAAATAGCTGCAGCTTGTTCAGTTTTGTTCCTGCCAGTTGGATATGAAGTACTGTATGTTTGGGCTCACTGTACAGAATTTGTTTCCAAAAAAATTGTGTCGTGCTGCTTTCCATCTACTGGACCAGTAGGGGTAGGAAGGTCTGATTTGAAGCCAATGCAGAAAGCAAAACCGATTAGGTTTGGAGTGTTCATACATTAGACTTTCCTTTCCCTGTTCTTACCCTTTTCCAGATGGAGATCCAGTCTTCTCCCAGTGCAATTAGACTGAGAAAATGAGGATCATTTAGTACCACTACTGCTGAAGTGCCATTATATTAAATTTGGGCTTTAAAATTTAGAAGGATGAATCAACATGTTGGTTATTTGGTCTCTGTATTTTCCAATTAATGATGCTTTTTTGGGGGGGGGTATTGGGGATTGAACTCACAACCTCACGTTTACCAAACAGGCACTTACACCACTGAGCTAAACCCCTGGCCCAATGATGCTTTTAAGATTAGGAATATAACTTTCTGTCTTTGAATTTTGCTCCTTGTTTTATTAATATAACATCTTACTTTCCCACATGAAGTGGAAAGTAGGTGGTCCACATAATCAAACTTAGAGGAGACTTGGAACACATTTTAAAGCATCAAGTGGTTTTAAATGTCAACTGTATTGAGTGCACATCTTTCTACTGTGCAGTAGGCACCCTCCCTCCTTAAATATAGCATTTATACCTGATTTTATTTTTTCATGATGAGTAAGAGTCACCCTTTGGCATTGCTGGCTACTGTCTTCTAAGGTACAACACTGCCTTCCCTCCATTACACTGAGTCCCATAGAGCTTTGTGTACCTGTCACTAAATGCTCTCAGAATTTTATGCCCTCAGAATTCTCTGCCATTGTTCTCTTCTGTGTTCAGTAAGCAGGTGTTTTACACCCAGCATCGTATTTTAGCGCTGTAAGGAAAGTTAGTGAGTCTTCATGTTGAAGAAGAGCCTGGAGAGGCTGCAGAATCTGCCCCTGTTCACACAGCCGGGGGACTTAGGGGTAGGAACCTGGGCAGAGGTTATGTGTCTCCTAATTGAAAGTTTGTTCTTTCCTATCAGGCCACACTGCTTTGCCAGTGCCAGGACATTCTGGTCTAACATTTTGTTCTTTATTGTTTAAAAGAGTCTCATAATATGCAGTTGACAAACATGAAGAGAAATTGCAAAAAGCTGAAATATAAAAAATAGTGAAATAACAGGGTGATGGCTAGAGGCCCTGCTTCTGTCATGAATCACTTTTCTTCCTTGAGTCTTAATTTAGTCTCTGTGCAAGGAATTGTTTGGACTAAGAATAGTTGTAACAAACATTTTCTGAGTTCTTAGCAGAAGGCCAATTACCATTGTGAGTTCTCACTTGTGTCACCTCACTCAGTTCTCCCACAGGCCTGATGAAGAAGGTATGACGTCCTTACCTTACAGGACAAACTGAGTAACAAAGAGGCCTTTTACCTGGAAGGTGGCAAATCTAAGATTCAGTCTCCATGGTCTTAACCACTCTTGATTCTGGGGAGACTCCAGTTTCTAGCTATAATGCTTGATAGTTGTGTTGAAAAGTAACAAGCCTAAATCTGACATCATAAAAGACTCGCTCTATACTCTACCCATAGTGTTCCCTTAAATCTTGTGGTGAGACCATGTCATCCCATCTGACAGATAAAGAAGTGAAACTCAGAAAGGTCCAGTGGATTATCTCATCTTGTAGTTATTAAGAGGCAGTGGCAAGATCTGAAGTCAGGTTAATTTAAGTTCCTGCTGGCTTTACCACTGTCTGTTATGGGCTGAGAATGAGTATTTGAGTATCTAAGGCACGAGTGTCAGTGATTTTAATATTATTAATTTATGATTAGAGGTGATACATCTACAAGAAAGGAGGGGAGACAGCACGTGTGCATGGGTGCACCTATCTTCATGTGGACACACGTGTACACGCTAGTGACTTATTAGTTGTGTGTTAGGGAAATCAGGGTAAGATGCTCATATGCCAAGCAGAAAAGTGAGCAGATGATTCTAGAGTGGTGCAGAGTTGCCAGCATGGCAAATAGGAGAACGCAGGTCCTGGCCAAAGGGGAAACTGATAACAGGCTCAGTCAATGGCTGGCCCATTTTCCAAATTGCAAAGTGGACCAGTATTATTGGGTAATGTGCTTTTTTTATTTCTGGAGAAGCCATAAATCTGAACGTTTTTAATCTGGAACGATATTTTGAAGTTGAATTTTAAATCATTATCACTAATTGAATTTGTTTGAAACCACTCCAAACCAAAGAGAATTGTTGGCAACCTCTGATTCAGCATCAGGCTTGGTAGAACAAGAATGATGGAGAGTCGGTCACATCTTGGTATCCTCAAAATCATTTTTGTAGAGATGAAAGTGGACCCAAACCCAGAAGAGTTATCCATTTTATTTTGTTAATTAAGATGTTATCTTGGTACTTGGCAACGTGGAGAAAGTTGGATTATGAAGTCCACTTTTGATGAATAGCTGTCTCGTGGAGTCGTGCATAGCACCAGGAGGCTCCACTGTGCAGCCAGTGAGGAATCCTGGCTTCTGATTGCAGCTATGAGTTCTGTTTCCAAACCTGCAGATATGTCCTGCTGGAGGGGTGTTGCATTCCAGAGCCACCTCCCAGACTTTCCTTCTTTGTTCATGTTTGCTCTTAGCGTGATCTTTCGGGAACCCTTGAAATATAGAGGCCAGTAACTGTTATTGGTATTTACAAGAAAAGAAAAAAGAAAAGGAAAGAAAAGGAAAAGGAGAAGAAGAAGAAGCTGAGCACTCTCTTTTGAGAAATATGTGACTTCACTCAAACTCATACTGGTTTGCAAAGTGATCAGGAAGTTCCTTTGCAGGTACTAAAGGTTTGCTTTAGGGACCTGGGCAGTGTCTAATGATAATGATGTACCTTCCCCAGGCAAGAGTAGCTCTGTTTTATACTTTTGGCCTCTTCCTGAGATTTTTTTTGGGAGTGGGGTGAGTAAAAAGTTTTCTCAGGCTTAAACAAGCACTGGCTCAGTCCCCAAGACATGAACATATTTAATGCCAGCTTCAATTTAAAAATTATGAGATTTTTAAAAAAGGGGAGGGAACTACCTTCGTTTGTCCTTTTAATTTCATGTAGGGGCAAACTAGGCATAAGTTCTCTGTGGGCTGATGATATTCCTTTGAAAAGTTTGTTATTTTCTTACAGCTGTTCTACTTAAAGAATCTTATTTAAGAAAAAAAAATCAGCTTACAGTTCTATGGTCTATATTCCTATCTCAGAAATATTATAGGTAAATATATTTCCAGATGCTGTGTATAATGGAAAAATCATGAAAACTCGAATCAGGGTCCCTGTCCTTAAATGTGTTTCAGTTTGCATTTTGATAGCAGTTTAGAAATGTTATCGCTTGTTTTGTCACAGACATAATTCACATCTTTCTTCAGGCACTGTAAACAAGAGAAATGGCTTAATGGCCCCATAAAGGCACTCTGCTGATAGCTGAGATTAGGCTCCTTAGTGACGGATGTCGGGGTGTGTGTGTGTGAGTGGTATGTGCACGTGGTGGGGGTGGGGAGCGCTTGGAAGAGGTAAACGCACTGGGAAGGAATCTTTGAGAGGCTCAGAGGCAGCTCAAGTGCCTTCTGCTTTTCTCTGTCTTAGAAGATGGATTTATATAGCGTGTGACACTATTGTCTTTATTTGTATACAAGTTTTCCCTTTGCTTCTTGAGTGTAACTCAACATTAACTGAGGTCATTGCCATTCATCAATCATCTGAAATTGAAGTGATACTAACTTAAAGTGAATACTTTTCATCTACTGAACATATTCCTGTGTGTGTGTGTGTGTGTGTGTGTGTGTGTGTGTGTGTGTAAAAGGCTGCATGCATTTTTCATGCCACGTTTGTATTTGGTCTTAAATAATCTAATTTATGTGCACCATTTACTTTTCCCCCTTTTATAGAGTTTTTTTTAAATCTCTGCTTTAGCCAAGTGAATTTTTTAATAAGCACTTTCATGTCCACAACATGATTTGTTTAGACTTTTTTCAGTTATATTTTTTAAAAGGTGTGAAAAATTCTCCAGGTTATATGTCACACTGGCCTAAGTAAATGCTTTGAAATTCTTCAAGGTTCATAAATTTGTAATGTTTTAGTCTCAATTTCATGTCATTTTTCATTAGCTAGTTCGTGCAATCCCCATAAATTGACTACACAAACTGCACACCTTGTGTTTTCAGAGGTAAACAAAGTGTTGAGAGGTTAAAATGAAGTCTCCTTTATAGATGAAGATAGTGGTATTCTGCCTCTGTTCCTCTTGGCCTTTTCATGTTTTCTTTCCCTTTTTGCATGACAGCATATTCAGGAACAAGGATTAGCTGACTTTTCTCTCTAAAGGGTCCAATTGTAATTATTTTAGGCTTTGCAGGTCATATGATCATTACCACTACTCAGTTCAACCACAGTAGCTCAAAGTAGCTCCGGATTGTTGCCTAATGAATGGGCTGAGGGTGTGTTCTATCAAAACTCTACTGACCAAAAGCAGATGGGAGGCTGCAGGTGCCCCATGGGCTATAATTTACCAAGCCTTGTTCCAGAACATCAGAAAGCAGAATATTCTAAAATACTGTTACAGACCAGAAATTTCAACCTCAGGATAAAGAAACTTATCGTCAGGGCGCTGGGTTCCCAGCTAGGTTTCCTTGATAAACTATAGATTTGCTTCAAAGGCATAGTTCTATTTAGAGAAGAATTAAAAACGTGACGTGTTCCTTTTCTCAGGGCAATTGCTCTGCATTTGCAGAAATTGCCACTCTGTTTCTCTCTTAGGATGTGCGTTGAGGAGGAAAGCAAGTGAAGAAAGGTCAGAGACAAGACAACTGTCACTATTTACGTTCACTGTCCACATACAGAAAGAGACCTTTCCATCACTTGTGACATTTCAGTTAGCATGGTGTAGAAGTTTTAGAAGTTAGATAGCAACATTTTTCCTTTGGCAGAATGTGAGTAGTGTGAATTTTTAAATGCCTTTGGTCACAGTAATAAATTGAAAGAAGGCAGAATGCTGAAGAGCAAGCACGGGTGCTCTGAGAAGTGTTTCCGTTAGAAGAAACAAATGCCAACAAGAATACATTAGTAAGATCATGTACAGAAAGGCAAGTATCATGCACACATGAATTACTCGAAGAATATAGTTTACTGGCTGCTATCTTGATTAGCAAAAGTATTTTAAGGGCTTAAATTAAGCTCTAATTGGATGCCTGAGAGCTCTTGATGGTAAGGACTGTGTCTTATCTTTGTCTTCCTTTCATAGTTCCCCATTTCTTTTCCCCTTTCTGCATCTACTGTAGTATCTAGGACACGGTAAATGAGTTAATTACTGAAGGAATAAATTAATAAAAGAAATGCCCTGTGTAGTGTTCTAGTGATGCTCAGCCATGAAGGAAATTGTGTGTATAAATAAGTTTGAGCTCTGTGCTTAATGATTCAAGATTTGTAGCCGAAGCCTGGGGCTCTAATTCTTAACCTGCAATAATTTAGTCTGAGGTCTTTAGTTAGACGTGATGCTTTGCTTTTCTATGCCTGCCTTAGTCAGCTTTCTATAACTGTGACAAATGGCTAAGCAAGTTAACTTAAAAGGGAGAAAGGTTTCAGTCTGTAGTCACTTGGCCTTGTTGCGTGGTATATAGTACTCTGTGGTGGGAACCCATAGTGGATGGGGTGGCTCACCTAATGGGCACAAAGAAATGGATGAGGAAGGGGGACCGTGGGGGCCCCTGTTCCTTTGCATGTACATGCCATGTTTCCTGTGGTCTAACTCCCTTCCACTGGACTCTGCCTGAATGCTCCCCCATCTCCCAAGTGTGTCACAAGCTTAGGACCGAGCCTTCAACACAGTACCTGGGGGCATGTGTGGTCCCAACTGCAACAGGGCTTCTATAAAATATCCAAAAAATGGCAGTAATAATAAATGTCCCTGATTTAAATGCTAAAAAATCAAATCCAATACACGATAATTCTTTGAAAACTGTAAAATAGTATGTGAATTTGATTTTTTTTTTTAAATGTGGGAAATACGGTTTCCTATTAGGATTTCAAACTGAATCAGTTTGCTAAGTTGGCCCCTAAGGTCACTTTTCTTAAACTTATCATCATTTTTACTGTAGATATAAATAGAACTTGATTTGTAGAGATAAATAGAACTTGAATATTTCACTATTCATTTTCTGGACTAAAATTTACTGGGCATTTATAACAAATATAACCTTTTCAATTTAAGGATATAAGTAAGACTCTTTGTCACATGGTGGTTTAGGAAGTTATCTTCCTGTAAGTGAAATTTAAGTTCACTTTCTCCATTTGTATTTTAAATGTTCCAGCATGTCTTAGTTACTTTTCTCTCATTGCTGAGATAAAATACCCATCACCCAAAATTATGGAAGCAAAAGTTTATTTAGCTCATAGTTTGTGGAGTTTTCAGCCTATAATCAACTGGCTCCAAAGTGTAGGGCAACACTTCAAGGTGGTGTAAGATACCAAAATCAGAAAGCAAAAAGGGGTGGCTGGCGGGGTGGGGGACAAGCCTTTTCTCTTACCTTATATTGTAAGCGGGCTGTTTCCCCCACCAGGGCAGGTGTGGCACTCACACCACCTCTGTGCCCTCCTCTTGCACAGGCTGAAGATGTTTACAAACAGAGGACCCTGGTTCCCTGCTGAGTCTCTTAAACTTTTCAACTTCTCAAGTTGAGACAATGTATCAACCACAACACAGAGTGATTTTATACCTACACCTTAACATGTGGTTTTACACTATCTTTGTTGCTCATGCAAAGCTAAGGACATTTCTCTGCTCCAGCAGAAATATGAAGAAATTGTGCCCACTGTTTGAAATGTAGGTGGAAAAAAATTGGAAACAAGATGTCACATAGTTCATAGTTCCAACATGAAAACAATTACTAATTTATCTTAGCAATGAATACAATAACCCCAAGTAAACTTTTGAATTAAGAAGTGGTTAAGTTTATTTTGGAAGTGCATATTTTTAAGTCCTGGTATCTTGGAACTCTTAAATTTAACCATTAGAAGAACTCAGTCATCATTAGTTAGACTTAAGATGTGGTTTTAAAGGTCAAGCTTCCATCAAAGAAAAAATGCACGACACATTTCCAGAGTGTTCTTTCTGCCTCTCCTCCCAAAGATCTAATTGTGCGGAGGAGTTGCAGATCATAAAAGTTTGCATGGAAAATGTGTTTGAGGAATGCCTGAGAAAGACTGGAGATTTCATAGATAAATTATCTGAATTGTCTGAAGTCAGGGGTAAAGACATAATATCATTTTGAATACTGATTTCTTGGTAAATGAAATGAAGGAGTTAACTCGCTTGATTTGATACAGGAAGAAGGAAAGATTCACTCTAATTAAAACTGCAAACAATGCAGATGCCTGTAGCTCTGTGCTGCAGACCCGGGAAGGACGATACTGTAAGCGAAATGAAATGTACCTAGCAGCCCAGCAGCAGGCTGGAGCCGTGTTCAGCAAAAGTAATTTAATTAGTGTTGATCATGACTCCAGATGATGGTGATTTGATAAGGAATAATTTAGTACTTAACAGCCTTTTACATGCACCAACTCCATGTGGGAAGGTAAAGCAAATTGCACAAAATGAATGTGCTGCTTTCGCTTGCGCCTGTGCCAATGAGCTGGAAAACCGCCGGGTAGCAGACGCTCAGACTCACAGCCCCGTGATGAAATACCCAGCGCGTTTTCAACTCAGCCCTCTCCAGTGGGGGTCTCAAGACTACCCTGCCTTAAGATCAAATGAGAGAATGGGCTCTCCAAGACACCCGAAATAAACTACCCTGAGGTTCTTGTTCAGAAAGTTGAAGATCTTCAGCCTTTCTCTTTCATTTCTCACATGCAGCAATTAAAACAAAATCCTTGCCAACTCAGATTCATTGGATTACTTATTTGGCTTATGATTAGGAAAGACACAATCGGGTTTTGGGGCCCACACACATCAACTGTATGAAGAGAGTAGATCCCTGTAACCACTGGAATTGGAGAACCTCTAGGGGTCGTTGAGTGTTGACATCCAAGGAAAGGGAAAACAATGCTAAATATATTTTTAAGAAGTCCTTTCAAGTGTTAGACCTACTTGAATGCAGTGTGCACTAGACCTAGGTGTTGCAAAGCATCACAGTGGATTGAAATTTTCCCAGTTAAGAGAATTACCTAGACATTTTTATAGTGTACAAAATCTCAATACATCTACCTACTGGATCAGAATTTCTGGGGGTTGTGTGTTTTTTTTTTGTTTTGGTTGCCATTAAATAGGTTACTTAGCAAGTAAAAGTGGAGTAATTCAGGGCAGGGGACATAGCTCAGCTGCACAAGCTCTTGTCTGGCAAGCTTAAGGTCCTGAGTTCGATATCTGGTACCAAAAACAAACCAAAGAAACAAAATGGGTTAATTGATCTCCAGATTCTGGAGGCCAGAAACTCAAAATGAATATATGAGAAGAGTTCTGAGAGAAGTGAGAGAGAACTTACTTCCTGACTCTCCCCAGCTTCTGGTGGTGGGCCTACTGTCTCTGGCTGTCTTAGCTCTCTCTCCTTGGCTTCTAGAAGTACCACCCTCACATGGTGTTTTCTGTGTTCATGTCTCTGTATCTAAATTTCCTCCTTTGTAGGACACCAGTCATTCTGTATTAGGGCTTGTCTTAGTAATGTCACCTTAATTTAATTAATTTTCTAAGTCAGGTCACATGCTAATCACCAAAAGGCAATTCTTTCCCTTTCAATTAGTTTTGCTTATTTTAAAATTTCCATTTTATGTACTCTTTTGTGCTTCACTTTTTTTTAACTTTGTGCCTATGAAACCATCTACACTTTCAGATGCATTGATAGGTAATTTGTCCCAAAATATTGATTCCACTGTATGAATATAGAATGATTTATCCCTTCTCTTACCAAGGAACATTTGATTTTTTCAATTCTTGCTATCACAAGTAAAGCTTCTATGAACATTCTTATGCATGTCTTTTAGTGAACATATGTATTCCCCTCTCTTGCTTATAAAACTTTGCACCTGTAAAGATTAAATGTTTTAAAAATAAAAGTTTGCTGGTGTGGTTGTATGTGACTGTAACCCTGGTACACAGGAGGCTGCAAGGCTGAAGGACCATGAGTTTGAGCTACATGATGAATCTGAAGCCAGTCTGGATTAGACTACTCTAAAAGAAAAACAAAACAAAACAAAAAACGACCCAAATTCATTCCTGTGTCTATATCCTCTGGTTTTTTTGAAAGTGAACTTGCCATTTATATTGAAATTTTGACTATTTTAATAGAATCTCTAATAGTTTTTCAGCTTCATATTGAAGAATAAAAGTCATAGGGAGTTAGGTGTTTCGTTTTGAGGAAAATACCAGGGTTTGCATTTTAAGCAGGCACCTTAACCACTTGATTACATCATCAGTTCTTTCACACAATTTTTACTGTATTTTGAGACAGACAGAGCTTTGGTAAGTTTCTCAACCAGGCCTTGAATTTTCAATCTTTCTATCTTAGCTTCTTGAGTAGCTGGAATTACTGGTGTGAACTACCATGCTTGGCTATCCCTTGGTTTTTAAAGTAATTTCTTCTAGTCTTCATATTTTATGATATAATTTCTATATTAAAGTAAGCCTGAGGGAACACAAATCATCATAACCATACATTATCATATGAAAAAGGGAAAAATATCACTTGACATAGAATAATTATTTTATAGTAGATGATACACGGTAAATAAACTTCATGTATCTCTCATATTTCATTTTCACAATTCTAGTAGACAGGTATTTTAAATTTTATTTTATAAATAACCATCAGCCTTAAATGTATTGAGTCTTTTGCCAAAATTTTGAATTTTTTCTGGACCTACAGCTGGGTTTTCTTTGTCCTAATCCAGCTTTCTTTCCATTAAACCATTATAATTCATGTATCTGAGATGTTTATCTTTCAAAAATTCTTCAAGTTGTATTCCAGTTGATTCATGGCCAATTGTATGACTTTTTTTTTTCCCCTGTGGTAGCTGTTGGGAATCTTTCTGAAATGTCTTCAAAATTTCCTTTTAGATAACTGAGCTTCTAACATTGTGCATATTAGCTAAACAAATAACAAGTGATTCGATTTACTGTATGAGGAAAGACCATGTATTTTATTTATGCAATAAAAGCAGAAAGTAGTATACACAATGTTATGATTATGTCTTTTTTTTGCCACTGAAATTAATCAGATGTGCTTCATGTTACATATGTAAGTTAATATGAAATGCTAGTGGCATTTTAAACAAGAGAAGTAACCGCATTTAATTCCTGTGGGTATTTTTGTTTTGTTTTGTTTGTGTTTTAGTGGCTTTTCATGGCCTGCCATTGAAAATCAAGAAAGAACCTCACAGTCCTTGCTCAGAACTCGGCTCTGCCTGCAGTCAAGAGCAGCCCTTTAAGTTCAGCTATGGAGAAAAGTGCCTGTACAATGTCAGGTAAAGCAACCATGTCTATGCATATCAAGTTGTGGTTCTTACTGAAACAAAAAGTCCAAAAAACCTGAAATCTCCAGTCATATTGATGAATGACCACTTCAGTATGTAACAAGCTAATTAGGTGATGTATTTATCAGACCTCAAAAGAATCATTTGCTATACAATTATACACTTTTTAGCATCATTTTAAAGCAATAATTTTCATTCAAATCATTAGTTGCTTTTCTTCTGTACTGATGCATCTTGGGCCTGAAAAGATGGTCATATTTGGCACAAGCAGCGTTTGAAAGTTCCCATTAGAATGAATGCATTATGCACTTTAGATAGCGAGTTGGTAGGGAAAAAATGAAACATTTGGCAAGTCTGAGCAGTACATTAGTTATCTGACAGGCTTTGCGAATGATCTATAAGATGCATTCATAGACAATTGCAATAAAACCAGAATTTTATAAGACTCAGCAAAGGCTATTATCTATTAAAAAGCCAGTCATTCTGTGATAATAAAGGTTGGTGCAGTAAAAGTACATTGTTCATTTGTTAGAAAACTTGATAACATATATGTTCATTAAAAACCCTTCACAGTAAATTGCACGCTTTTACTTTTCATATGGACCTCTAATTGCACAAAGAAAACTTGGCTTTGACTATCGAATGTTACTCTCAATTACAGGAGAAACCTGGTTCTTAAAAGGATTTGGTTTGGACTCTTATAAAACTGATTCAAAATATTTGCCTTGTTTCATAAGTTATATCAATTAGGCTCATAATGCATTATGATCTAGAGGCATTTTTTGTTTTTTCTCATACATTTACTGTATTCATTGTTTGTATCCAAGAAGGTTCTTGAAATTCAGATTTGTACCATCACAGGGCAGCTGACCAGTGCTCAGGTATTTCATTGCTGTTTGTTCTTGCAAATTTGTCTTTTATATTTGCTTTTCTAAGAGATTCACCAGACCTGGGAAGTTATGAGCCATCTTAGTTGAAATGTCTGAGCTTTTATAAAAAAAAAGATCTCATATCTATGAAGGTATAATGAATTCAGATAAAATAATATTGATCAATCTGAGTTTTATCATTTACTAGGATATTTTTGGTATTGTCTTCATAAAGTGCTGTGTGTCCACAGCATAGGTACTTTAACATACCAAAGAATTTCCAATCAATGAACCAGATAGATATAGAATTGTCTTTGCATTTCAAGACTGATGGGAACTGTGACTGTGAAATCCCTGTTGTTTCAGATGAAATATCTGATGTCCCAAAATTAACTATAGAGCAGTTGCCTGAATATTTTGAAGCTTTTGGGGATCAATAAGTCTCACAATAATGTGTAGTATATGCAATAAATTCTGGTACTTCTATCTCTATGCAAACAATGTGATTTAATATAATGTTATGTGAAAGAAAAAGTATCTTAGGATTGAAAATGCATCTTCTGGTTTTTATAGAAATAAGTCAGGTGAGCCATTTTCTAAAAATGATTTTTCATTCTGAAATAGTAGTAAAGGACACAGGTGGAGCCAAACATAAGGGTAAGTGCAATTGACTTTATTTAAAGTTATGTAGATGCGTGTAGCACATACTCTTTTCATTTTAATGTGGTATTTTTGCATTTGGGTTTATTTTTTGTATTGATGGACGGAATTATTATATATGGCCAGGCAAAAAGGAGGAACTCTTTTTAAGAAAAAGTAGGTATCAGCTACTTTTTTTCTTTTTGCAGTGCTGAATACTGAACCTAGGGCTTGTATGTACTAGACAAGCATTGTACCACTCAGCTACCTCTTCAACCCTTATTTATTTTGAGACAGGATTTTGCTAAGCTGCCCAGGATGACCTTGTGATCCTCCTACCTCAGTTTCCCAAGTAGCTGGAATTATAGGCTTGTGACACCACTCAAACGTTAATTAAAACTTTATTTGAAGGAAGTATAGTGATTTAATCTGAAAATTGCATTTTTGTTGAAACATTTAAGTAAAATTTGTTTTTAGTAAAACATAGATTACAAAAATTTAATCATGTTCCAAAAAAGCCACCATAGGAAAGCAATTTAAATTCATAATATAAAATCAAACTTACTTATTGTATTTTTTTGTAAGTTTAAGCAGAAGCTAGACTATGATAATATAATTTCATTCTTAATACCATTATTTTATACTCATATTCTGAGAAACTTTAAGTATATCAGGGACATTTTTAATTTACCTCATGAATCTTTATTAGCCCATTTGGGGAAGTTGATGTCAAGTATCATCTATTTAATCTAAAAATTACTTTTAAAAGCAAAACACCACTGCCTTTAAATTCCACTGCAAATAAAGCTAAACCAAATAAAATCTGCAGTTTACTGAACTGATATAGCTCTTTAAAATGTAATATAAATAATTATGATATCAAAACTATGTGCTCACTTCAGCACATAGACTAAAATAATATCAGTACTGTTTAATGATTTAGAAACCACTTACAGATTTGCCAAAACTAGGTAAAAGGTGGGGGGGACAGATATGATGAAAATATATTACACTCCTTGAAAATCAATAATTTATAGAATTAGTAAGTGCTAAATGTATACTTAAAGAGAGAAACAAAATACCATTGTTTTTATTGGTAGCGATTTTCCCAGTACTTAATTACTATGCATGTATTAAAGTATGTATTTTCTAGGCATGTGTGCTACTACAAGGTTTTGTACCAATTATTCTACTTTCTGTTTAAGAGAGTAGTGAATTCGAAGTCTACATGTTCTGGGACAAAAAAAAAAAAAAAAAAACCCACAAAATTTTAATTTCCTTAGGTCCTAAATTAAAATATTCTTCCCTTGGAATGGGAAAAAATTTTTTTAAATATGCCTTAAAAAACCAGTGTTCCGTTTCCTTATTCCCTGGGTAGTGCCTATGATCAGAAGCCACACGTGGGAATGAGGCCCTCCAACCCCCCCACGCCATCCAGCACTCCGGTGTCTCCACTGCACCATGCGTCTCCAAACTCGACTCACACTCCGAAACCGGATCGGGTCTTCCCTGCTCACCTCCCTCCATCGCAGTCCATACCAGATAACAGCTACCCCATGGACCACAGGTAAACTGCAGAGCCTGTGCTTTCAAAATCTGTTATGACATTCTTGTGGGAAATTTCTTTCCGTAATTCTCAAGGCCTCTGGTAGTTTTAAAGTGAGCATACTGATTTTGCACATCTGTGCAAAATAGTTTTAGAAAGAGCTTGGTCTATCTATACTTATAAATAATTTGTAGAGAAAGTCATTTTAAAACAATTTTCTTTATAAACATTTAAATTGGTTGTTAAAATGGAAAATTAATCTATATACTGACATTTGAACATTTCCCTTTCCCTTTGCTTGAATTAAATTGCTTCACTTAAACTTTACATCAGATCATCCCATGTCTGTTAGCATATGTGTGTACTTGTTTTGTAAAGTTAGGAGACTAATTTTAGTAGATGGTTTATGGAATTAGGTTCTTTACCTTAGAGTGAGTGATTTAGCTAGATATAGTTTTGCAGAATATAACTTATTTTATTAAAACTGTTTACTGACCTTTCCAAGTGATGAACATGTAACATCAGTAAACTCATGACCCTGAATACTGACACTACACAGTTGAAGAGATAGAGACTGAGTTAATATTCCTTACAAATGAACAAGCTAAGAGTCAGAGCACAGAACTAGAGACAAAGCTGTAGTGTGAAGTTGTTGACTCCTGGGAATGAAGAAATTCGTCTTCAAAGAAAATATTGGAAGACGTTTAAAGGCCCTAAGACATTGCCTCAAGATACGACTTAAACGACAGATTGAAAGTCCTTCTCCCTCTTACTTTTTATTCACATTGAACCACTGATGTTCTTGTACATGTTCAACAGTGGACTCAGTGGGATAAAATGCTAAAGGTCTTATGTGTAGCTTTTTCTGGGTCGATGATGTGAAACTGCCCCGTGGATGACCAGGAGCTATCGCTGTGACAACTCTGAATGCCATGTTGGAAAGAGATGTGCAGTAGCGGGTCATCACCTAGTACTGAATCTTATGGATACAGAAATCATAACCCCAAGAGCGTAATTAATAGGGAAGTGTAGTCGAATACACAGGAAGTGGTGAGTTTTGAGTTTCTAGTCCCTTTAATATGTTTATTTTAATTGTGGAGCTACGTAACTCAGTGTTTAATGCTAGTGCTTAGCACTTGTGTCAAAGAATCCCTGCACATGTAACCATAAGTGAGAGCCATAACTGTCTCTGACACACAATCGCACAATAACTCAGCCCAAGGAATCCGTGAAATCAGCAGAGGGAAACAGATGGGTCACAGGCAACTTTCTGAATGTAAGGCAGCACTCAGATCTGCTCTTTCTAGATTGTTTAATGGACTCAGTCTCAAATTCAGGAACTCTTGCAGAGTGATGGTGCATGCCTGTGATCCTAGCACTTGAGAGGCTGAGGCAGGAGGATCACTAACTTCAAGGCTAACCTGCATTACGTTGAGACCCTGCCTCAAAAAAAAAAAAAAAAAAAAATCAAGAATTCTTTTTTGTATAAAGGAACAAGATGAAAGTGTTATTTCCAGTGTGAACCTAAACCATGTCTTTTCTAACCTTGCTTCCATTGCTAAGTCCTCTGGTGTCTCAGTTATTAGATATTTCCTATTTTCTTTCCCTTCTCACCCCCATAGACTTGAGTCTTTGTCAGAGGGCGGCGGTATGTGCATCTGTATAAACAGTCTGGTAAACACAGATGAAAGTGAGCTTATTGCAGGGTGGGCCATTAAACAGACACACATTGTGCAGAGCTAGAAGGGAAAAAAAGAGTATGAACAAAAAGAACAAGTTTTATTTTGTCCACTTTCAGTAGCTTCCCAGAGTTCTCCATGACAGAGGCCTTCACATTTTGTAACAGTGCAGGGATTTTAGTGATAGCGCTTGTCTTTTGGGCAGCCTGGTTATTTTGGGGGGAGTGGAGGGGGGGAGGTGATTGCTGAGTCAGCAATGTGCCTGTTTTTAGGTAACCTAACCTGAAGTGCTTTAGCCAAATCCATTTTAGCTTCTCAATTTGAAGTCAGTTGTTTGAGACTGAGAACAGCCGGCCCCGAATGACAAGAGGGAAGCTCAGGGTCTTTTCCCAGTGCCCCCTGCTGAGTTCCGAGGACAGTACCAGCTGGCCAATCCCAGGAAAATGTCTGAAGCCTTATGTTTCTGAGGAGGGTTTCTTAGAGGGTTCTGGCCAACGAGTGACAGTGTGTCGGTTATAAATGGCAAATTTGCTCCGGGAACAGATCCTCCCCTGATAGCCTCCTCCATCCCCAGCACCCCGCCTCACTCTGTGAACACTCTTGGCCAGCTGGCCTGTGGTCTGTTTCCTTTCCTCAGCCTCACTCCGCTCCTTGGGCCAGCCCTTTGACACTTTTTCCTGAACCTACTGTGCAAGAGCCCTGTCTCTTTTCTTTCCCCCCATGTCACCAACTTGCTCTCCTTAGCCATTAACTTTTCTCCAGATTTTCTGTTTCCTTTTTCTTTTCTGGCATGGTGGATTGAACCCAGCACCCCAGCCCTTTTCATTTTCTTTGTTGAGATAGTATCTTGCTAAGTTGATAAGTTGCCCAGGGTGGGCTTAAACTTGTACTTTTCCTGCCTCAGCCTCCCAGAGTGTTAGGATCATAGGAATGTGCCACCATGCCCAGCCCAGAAGCTCCTTCAATTACTTTCTCCTAACTATTGGTCACCAGCTCCTAAGAATAGCACCAAAATAATACAACTTACTATGAAACATGTGTGTTTCAGATGTACACCAGCCCCAGCAAGTAGCAACTGGAATCAGGTCAACTCATATAAACAAATGGCTTGATTCTTTACAAAGCTTTCAGTATTAACTTCCTTTTAAGGCTTCACAAGTGAGCCAGTTTCTTATTTTATCTTCAGGTTACAATTTTCTGATTCACTCCTTGACAGTTCTTAATGATAATTTCTGTTGCTTTTTTTGGCTAATGAAATAAGCAAGAAGGGAAATGAATGCAGTGCCAGTCAGCCTGTTTTACAATATCTGAATTTCTAAGTTTATTTTCTGCAGGTGTAGGTGGAATTTCATTGCTTTCCGTGGCAGTTGGTGAACCAAGAGTTAAAGCAAAGGATGGCGTATTCTTAGAAATGCTACAGCAATTGCTTTGGCATTCTTTAGCTTTTACCTTATTTTCTTTTAACATTACCAAAATTAAATGCTAGCTTTCCAAATTAAAGTCTCAGGAATGCTTTTAGATGGGGGAGGGGGTTGATAGGTTTATATTTGTTTATAGATATGCCTTATGGGTTATTTTTAAGCACTCCTGGGCATTTTTAGAGCACTTTTAAATCTTTAATTAATCCACAACTTTGTGGTAGGTCAATGATATTGTGGATGGGAAAAACAGAACAGAATGATTATGTGATTAGCAAATCATTACAAGGAATTACCTAGACAGAAGTACAGGACTCATTTTCAGCCTTGTATCAAAACCTCAGAACTTCCTGTAGACCCACAGATGTCCCAAAGCTGTACAATACACATTATCTGTCCCTTTGGTGGCCACTGTATATTGATGCTTATTTGTATCAGTTTGACAGTTTGTTTGAATATATTGGAAGCCAGTATCTCTGTGGCTGTTTAATAGGAAAGAAGTGGCCTTTGAAATAACATCTTGGATTTAAGTCCATATAATATCAAGTTGTATTTCTCACTAGAACACAGTGCTAATTAGGGCATTGTTAAAGAATTAGAAGTCCAGTCAATTTTCAAAGAAAACCATCACAAAATCATAGTTTCCTTTATAGCTAACAGTCCTGGAAGAAAACACAGTACATAGGTTTTTGGTTGTCTGTTTGGTGATCAGTTTGATAACACAATTAGAAGATAAAGGATACAGTTTGAGAACACACTCTTGTTTCTCCTGCTTTTTTCTTTCTTTTTTTTTTTTGTATATTTTATAATTGGAGAATCTCTTTCTTGTGGAAAGAATGCAAGTGATCAGATTGACCTAAAAGTGAGCATTTGGGCTGTTAGGGTTTGTGTTAATTTAAATAGTTTATTGTTCTTATATCACTCCTTACACCATATAATGTGCTGAAATAGAGCTATAAGGAATGGGTAGAAAGGGAACCCAAGCCACCCTATGATTAAGAAGCATCATGCCACTGACCTAGGAGGAATCTGGTGTTCATTAAATATTTACACTTTGGCTCCGTTGGTATTATGTTCATTGACTAAGTAGTAAAAATTGTAGCAGCTTTTTAAAGAATATCCTGTTACTGTTTCATCTGAAACACATTCTCTTGTTCCCCAGATTTCGCCGCCAGCTCTCTGAACCCTGTAATTCCTTCCCTCCTTTGCCGACAATGCCACGGGAAGGACGTCCTATGTATCAACGCCAGATGTCTGAGCCAAACATCCCTTTCCCGCCACAAGGCTTTAAGCAGGAGTACCACGACCCAGTGTATGACCACAGCACCATGGTTGGCAGTGCGGCCAGCCAGAGCTTCCCCGCACCTCTGATGATAAAACAGGAACCCAGAGATTTTGCGTATGATTCAGGTAGGCCCGTGCTCTGTCTTAATTACATCATACCTTCTTTCCCTCCCTTGTCAGTTTGTTGTCTGGCTGGTGGCTTCTGACTTTTTTTTTTTCTTCTTAAAGTGGCATCTGTCTGATTTTTTTTTTTTTAGCCCTTTTTTGAAATTTTCTCTATATGTAAAAGGCTGGAGCATCAAACCATTTTGCCATGAGCCAATGTCTGGAAATGAAGCCCAGTTGAGTGGAAAGTACAATTTATAAAATTTTACACGTATATGTAAATTTATAATCCAAGAGGGCTAAGAGTACATTAGGAAATATTTCAGAAGTGGTTGTTAAGTTTTTCTGGATTCTGTGATTTTTTTTTTCTATTTTTGCTATGTTGGGGCTATATAAAACCTATGTTTATGCAAAGTAACATTCCTCTGTATTGCTTAAAATAAATTATTAGTGTCAAAGATTCCAAGGGTCCATCAGTAAGAATTCTTACATATTAGCACAGAAATAGCAAAATACAGACACATGGTTCCTTCACACAGCTCAGCTTTGTCTCGCTGTGCTAGACGGCACTGAAAAGTGTGGTCTGTCAAGTGGAGAGAGGGGCTTCCTGACGTAAGAGGGGCTTAAAATTGATTCCAAATGTTATCACCAGTTTGCCAACATTTAATTTTAAGATTTTAGAAAAATTACTAAACTCATCTCCACTGAGTTTTGCCTGCTATAATTTGGGAAATCAGGACATCTGCTTTCCGCCCTTCTCAGGTATTGTATGGAATAAAAGCTAATGTTTATGAGTAGGGTACCCGATATGTGTGATCACATCATTATTGTAACCATGGACAGCAGATGGCTGTGGGTGTGGAAGGATTGAGAACAGTGCTATCTTCTTTTGTCTGAATGTAAAGGTATGGGCATTCTTCATGAAGGAATTATTACTTCTCCAGTGATGCAAGATGGAATCTTATGACACAGAAGACTCCCACCATCCTTTGTACCCTTCCTCACTGGGCAAGATGGACTAAGGGAACTGGTTGCTTCTCAGACCCTCACTCCAGCTGGTCCTGAGTTAGCTGTTATCTGAGTGGTTTGTCCCACAGGCCTTAAAGGCAAGGCCAAGAGCCAGCGATGCGTGAGGAGATGAGGGTGAGCTTGGATGTGTCCATTATTAGGCTAGCTATGAGGGCTCCTTGCATGGTGCAATGCTGGGTTGAGAAATGGCGAAAACTTGAGTGAAGCCTTGACCTCAGCTCCCTCCACACCATTCTACTCCAAGGTTAATCTTCAGAGATTTCTTTTCTTTCTTTTTTTATCTGTACCGGGGATCGAACTCACGACTGCCTGCTTACAAGGCAGGCACTTAGGCCACTGATCTAAATCCCCAGCCCCAGTCTTTTGAGATTCCCTTAAATGCTAAATTTAATCTGGCTTTCTGAGTGGTGCCATCTTGATATATTTTCAAAGATGGACAAAAGAGAATACATTTATCAGTTGGTTTAGCTGATTTGTAATGAAAACATTTTAAACATATAGCATGAGGGCCTTTTTACTACAACTCGTGCCCACAGTCTGTAATTTGGTGACCATCTAGAATTGTCTCATAGTGGTTTCATTTCACATCTTGTTTTTATCTGCCCATTGATATCCATGTTAAGATCTTGCAAGTCAATTGGTCTCTATTATATATAGGAAACACTTGTGTCTATAAATTTAAAATCCTATTGACTGACCTATCCATAGTTTGCAAAGTGTATTTTAATTTGTTGCAGTTTTTTAAAAATTTATCAGTGTTTCAAGATACACGATATATAGAAATGGTATAAAGTAGCCCAGATAATCATTCAAAAAGACTTCTATAGCATGGCATTTAAAACGTTTCTTTGTTCTAAAAATATTTTATATGGATAATATAAAATAAAATGTTGAAATGGCATTCTCTATTCTTGAGATTTGCTCTATGTGTATCTATATACATGCTGAATTATACGTAGCAAGGTATTGAACCTTTACAACTTCTCTTGAGAAGATGTGATCAAACAGGTGATGCAAAGATTCCAATGAGATCGGAACGTAGGGATGTGGCACTGTAAGAGTTACCTGCATTATTTGCAAGCCATTTGTACTGGGATCTTTAGAACTGGCCACTGTATGATCCTTCAAAGCACAGATTCTAGCCCTCAAAAGCTTCAAAAGCATAGTATTGCATCCCATTCTACAGAGTATATTTCTTCTAAGAGTGCAATGTATGTTGAAAATGCCTTAGAAAACATTTGCCTAATATTTGAGGAGCTATTAAGTTGTGCTATTTTCTCCCTTCTAATTATATTTTAAGTTGCCGGTGTTGTACAACACTTTTGAATTAAAATTTCAAAATTACTAATAGGGCTCATTTTTGTTTTATGAATTAGTAAAGATGAAGCTTTTGGGTTTGATTTAAAAGAAATGCAACAACCATTAACCTAGGCCCATGAAAAATTAACGTGGTTTCAAAGTATATTTTACAGGCCACCAAACCACTGTTCTGAAATTGACATCTCTAAATGTCCTATATGGTAATCAACTTTTATGGTCTCTAGATATTTTGTTTTGTTTTCATTAAGTCTTCATCCTTGGTGAGAGCACAGTAAATAATCTTTTAGGAGATCAAATATATTTATAACTGAAGCCCTGATTTATTTTTTTCCCTATTGGTGTTGAACAAATAGCATATTAGGAAATATTTTGCCTGTGGTCTAAAAAGCATTACAGAAAATACTTTCTAAGTCACTTCACTCTGCATCTATGATCCAAATGTTACTCTTTCAGAAGGCCTGTAGGACTCTATTGCTTAAATCAATACACCATAAATCTTGTGATGATAAAAGATGGCTTGTAAGGGAAAAGCCAGCATGATTGTGCTCTAATAAAGCCTGACATTAATTATGACATGGGAAATGGAAGGTCTATTAGTTATAATTATAATTACAGGAATGCAATTTTAACTGCCGAATATTTAAGATAAAAAAATTCAAAATATTATGTTAGTAGATAATTTTATCAGAGACAAGGAAAAACTTGAATCAGAAGACAGAGAGGACGTAAGAAATAGTTCTTTTTTGTTTGTTTTTGTTTGTTTGAGACAGTATCTCACTATCTAGTTCAAACTCACTATGTAGTCCAGGCTGGCTTCTAATTCAAAATTATCTACCTGTCTACCCCTCCCAAATCTGGGATTACGAGTGTACACCCCCACATCTGGCAAGAAGAAATATTTGACATCCAATTTGGTGAGCTAAAGAATCAATGGTAAACTAGTACAGTGCCATCATGATTGTGTTGTTGTATCATGTTGTAAATTCCAACATAACGTACTTACTCTGATTGCTTTCCTTCTCTTCTAGCCTGCTCCAGAAAGCAATATGAACGTTTTTGTATTTGTTGGCTGGTTTTCCCAAAGCCAACATTATATTTTTCTTTTCTTTTCTTTTTTTCCTCTAGAGAGAAGTAGCCACACAG
Source organism: Hydrochoerus hydrochaeris (assembly GCA_004027455.1). NCBI lineage: Eukaryota > Metazoa > Chordata > Mammalia > Rodentia > Hydrochaeridae > Hydrochoerus > Hydrochoerus hydrochaeris. Next base: position 61,446 of record PVLA01000782.1, read on the forward strand.
AGTGAAATTTGTATGGAGTGATTTATTTGGAGTACTTTATGCAAAACCCCTCATGCACTGTCATTTTCATAGATCAGTACTATTTGCCCATTTTCATGCTCATGTATATGATTTTAAGGGTTTGGAAAGCCCAACAAAGCAGATATCTTAGTGTGTATAGCAGCATTTTATTGGAGTTGTATGTGTTGATTGGTTGGTTCTGTTTTATTCTGTTTCATTTTATTTTATTTTTTGATAGCACAAAGCATTTTGGGGGGATATAGGCACATAAAAGTAAAAATTTGACTTAAAAATATCAACACAAATGTTCACATACTTTGATTAGAGCATTTACTATCAGGACTTTATGCTGTGAAATAGTGACAGATACCCAGTGAATGTTTGAAAGAAACAGGGTGAAAAATGAGAATGCATAGAAGGGTAAAAGTAAGTTCTGGCTACCAGCAAAAGAAATATCCTGTAACCTTTAGAAGTCAGTTTAAAAAAAAAAAACTATTTGATGAAATAAGACCACTGAATTAAAAATAAAAAGTATAGATAGATGACATGACTACAAAGAGTCAACACAGTCAGTACATTTTGATGGTGTACTAGGGGAATTGGGTTTTATTCTATGAGGTGCTTTCTGTTTCACTGCTTTCCTAATCGGACAATAAGTTTTTGTTTTTAAATCTGCCCATTTGGAATTGAAGAATAGAGGTGCCTAAATCAATCACATCATTCCTACAAAAGAAAAGAGTACTAAGCACACATTGACATTGTAGCCTCATCTGTTACAAATCTAAATGACTTTGAGTTAGTCTGTGGCCTGGACAGCTGCAGAGAGGCAAGGGACAGTGGTAACCTGGCCCCAGTGTCTGCAATTCCGCCTTTGGCACTGGGCACTTTACACTCTGGCATGTACCAAACATCTTAACCTACTTCAAATTCTCTCCCCACGCCCAACTTGCAATAGCAGAGGTTTATCTAACTTACCATCTAGTTACACAGATATTTTTAAACATTACTAAGATTTTATAATTCTTAATTTAGCACATAGTAAGGTCTGGCATCCTCTGTGATTGTTCATCTATTTTTTTTTTCCTGCTACTAGAGATTGAACCCGAAACCTTATACTTGCTAGTCAAATTCTCTGCCAGTGTGAAATGGTCCCAGTCCTAAATGTCATCGGCCAGAACAAAGAGAAATAAATTACAGTTTGTTGCATGTTATTGACAATTTATTCTAATCTGGAGTTTTGTTTTGTTTTGTTTTTAGTATGTTTAAGGTTCTCTCTATGATTCAGAGGATAACTTTTTAAAAATATGTGTGTAGGGCCAGGGATTTAGCTCAGTGGCATAAGCGCCTGCCTTCCAAGTGTGTGGTTTTGAGTTCGATCTCCGGTACCAATAAATAAATAAAATAAAATGTGTGTGTAGAGCTAGATACTGGGAATTGAACTCGGGGCTTTTACACTGAGCTAGGTGCCCAGTGCTAGAATTATAAGTGGGCACCACCACACCTGGCCAGGGACTGAAACTGTAAAGCTTGTGATTTTCTTAATTTGTAGACCAGAGTATTTCACATTTCTGCCATTACTGCTGTGAGGAAAGAAAATGTAAAGACTCAAGTGGTATAAATGGTGAAGACGCATTCTACTTTCTTTTTTAAAATGCGTTACAAACACTATGAATAACTGAGATCGTCAAGGAAGGGGCCTTTTACAATAATTTTTCTGGAAAAGGCTGAATAATAATTGGAAGAAAACGTGACAGGTGAAGCACCCATCTAGCCACAGGTTTTTTTTCTATGAGTTTAAAGTTTGTCTGAGTCTTCTTGCTGGACTTCACTTTTTCATAACACCCTGGATAACTTGGTGGGTTACAATTTAACTACAAAGGTGGGTTTCAGATTCTTGTCTTCTGAATCTACTTTTCACAAGTCAGCTTCTGAGGTACATACAGTACTGCATTTTCAAAACCAGCAGGAAAGTGATTTTAGAAGAGTAATGAGAAATTCTCCATCCTTCATTTGAAACCCTTAACACCCACCCCAGCTGTACCTTTCCAAGTTCCCTCGATCCTTTCTCATCATTTTAGGGCTTTGACAAAAGCCAGTAGAAGAATTTTTAAATTTAAAGAATTTGTATCTGTCCTTCGCATGGAGAAAAATTATGTGTAGGCAGAGAAATGATGAAATAAATACTTAAAAATATTTTTGCTTGTGGTACGTACGTTAAAACTGGAGTCATTTGACTTTCATCTGTCAGAGGTGACAGATGTGTCCGGTATTCACATCGGCCCCCGCTAGCTCTTCAGTGAAGAGAGTTAAGCAGGCTTGGATTTCCAAAGTGGCAAGAGAGGCCGGGTTTTAGGTTGTAAACGTTACTCTTTGTTTTCTTGTGTTGCTGGATACTCATCCTAATCCAATAGCAGGCAAAGTGGTGAGGTAATACCTACTGATGCCTCTCGAGAATTCTGCTGAAACTTCGCCTTGCAGAGTTTATGATACGGTTTTAAAGTGACAGTCTCTGGATGAGAGCAGGAACGACATGATTATTTTCTGCATTCATATAGAACTGTCACTAGATAGTGCTTTAATGTGTTTGAAAATGGTTTGTCAGAACCTCAATCCACTGTCCAAGCTTGCAACAGATGGAAGAAAAAAATAATAAAATACAGGAGGCTAAAATGATCTGGTAGTTTATTTCTGAATTATGATTCTTGCACTTATAACCTTAAAAGTACAGTAATAGCTCAGGATTTCTGCCATCAGCATCTATTACTTGGAAAAAACAATTTCTTAGTGTTTATTTATGGGGGGGGGCAGTAAATATTCTAGGGAAAATTGACCTCATACATACTTGTGATAAATTTCATTTCATCATTTTTGATCAGTTGGGATTCACACGAAGAACCAAAAATATTGTCCAGGAGACACAAGAGTGCAGTGGTTGTGACGGTAAGCTGTTGGAAAGTACTAGGCGAGTCAGGCGGAACACAGGGGGGGAAAGTACAGGTGGAGGGCGTTTATTTGAACAGCCTCGGTCACTGTAAAGCCGTCATCAGGCTTCATTATTTCCAAAACTCGAGGCCTCCCGTCCTTAATTCCTCCCACTCGAACACGCACATGTTACCATTCAGTGATTTCATCTGGAAGGCAGCATTTTTCCTATTTTGGGTATTTTAAATGATTTTAAAGATATTTAAATATTTGATTTGATTTTGATTTTATTTATATGTTTTAAAACAGTAAATCATGTTTGGAATTCTATTTAGATTGCTAAAGTGGAGAAGAAAGTTTCTCTAATCACATTCCCTAAGAAGAACAGGAGCTTCTGTCACATTCATACCTTCTTTTCTGAGCAGCTGTGGTCTATTCCAAGACCTGGCTACCTCTGTTAGGAAAAAGGGAAGACCCATATTCTAAAACCACACATCCAGAGCTTCCAACACAGAAAAATTTTGCCAGTGCTCCTTGAATTCTGTTGGATTTGTACCCTGAAAAGCCCATTCTAGGTTATAGTTATTGTAAGTCCAAAATGCATGCACTCATTATACCTAGTTTACTGAATATCATAGCTTAATAGTAGTGTATTGCATAGGTTGTTTCACCCGTGATCCTATGACTGACTGCCAATGCCCACTGTTAGGAGAAAATATCATGTTGTGTACCCTTATCCCAGGAAAGGATCAAAATTCAAAATTTAAAGTTCGGTTTCTAATGAATACATATTCCTTTCACATTATCAAAAGGTTGAACCATTGTAAATCAGAGACTATTTAAGTGTTGATATGCCACCGATGTCCCCAGGCTATTACAGGTATCTTGTTCAGCCCTTAATAATTGTAAAATCTTACCAGTCATGGTGGCACATGCCTGTAAACCCAGCCCTTGAGAGGCTGAGACAGGAGGATTATTGCAAGTTCAAGACCAGTCTGGGCTACAAAATGAGCTCAAGGTCAGCCTGAACTGCATAGCAAGATCCTGTCTCAAAGATTAAAAAAAAAAAGGTCTAAGATCATATTTCATATATTATGCTAATCAGATTTTACACATAATTAGTAATGAAACCTATGCAACATATTAACATTTTTAAACTGAAGAATTACATTTGAAAATAATCAGATTCTTTTTATTATTTTTACTCATGTTTCTTTGAACCATCTTAAAAGGTAATTCCTAAAAGTCTATTGAATGTTTCTTAAAGCTTTGAAGAAAGTGTGTCAATTAATTGGGAATAATCCAGTGTATGTTCACCATTCAGTATTTTGTTCTATTCTATATTTGTCTGTATCAAGTCCTTCAAATTTTGAGACTCAAGATAAAGTCATAATTTTACTTTCTATCATTGTATTCACCAGATATTAGGAATCAGAAATGTAAAATTAAATTATAATGTCATAGTAGATAATCCTTTGCAGGCTTGAAACCAAACCCTGGGCAGCCTAGGTGTCCACTCTTCCCCTCTCCAGGCATGGACATGCGCCTTTGATCGGTTTCCAAGGTGCACAGAGCCAGTGCGGACTACAACTCTTTTTCCACATGACCTCAGGTCAATAGAAGGCAGAAATGTTTTCTTTCTAAGAGAGCTAACATCCAAGTGACAGATTGCTGTTAAAACACATTACTAGTTAATGCAGTAGGGTTTAGGACTGAGTTTTCGCAAATCATTCTCATAATTGCTTATTATGTAGCCTTAAAATCTTAGATGTTTTTAAGCATTACCATCTTTGGTAATTTCTGGTACAGTTATAATTAATTTCATGAACTTTGGCTTTTTGTACCTGGTATGTAACACTCCCAAAGGCTAAGTCTTGGCCCTATTCCATTGCAAAACATCATTTGCTTAAAGCAACATTTTCCCCTATTCACACCAGCTCTTTTTTTTCTGCTAAGTCCAAAACTATTGCTTAAAGAAATTCAAGTGGAGATTCACTTGGGAATTTCAAAGAATGAGCTAGTATTGATCCTTAGAAAATGTTAACATTCTATCTGTTTTGCTCTCAAGTATATTTTTCTTTACTCAGCCATGATTTGTGGGCCAGTACATTATTTAATCTCTGATTTTCCTTTTTTAGATGCTTCAGATGTGAAATGTGATGATCATGTCTTCCTAATTGATTTTGTTACTGTAATAGAGATCAGATTGACCTCACGATTTGACTTTGCATTTTATTGCTTAGCCTGTCTTGTATGGGTTTTCCTCATTCATTTCTAAGTGAAAATAGCAAATCTCCCAAACCACTACTCTGGTATACTATATCAGTTTTTCTAAGAAATACTTCAATATCCTCTAAATCTACAGTTACAGTAAGTGGCATTGGCTAGTGATTTGATTTGAGAATTGAGACTACAGTCTGGATTTACTCTTTATGCATTAACACAGGTCAAATGGACAGGGACTGCATTTTAAGTCAGTAATGGAAGGCTGAAGGCTGCCTTAAACCAATCATATCAGTTTTACCCATGACTGATTGGTCCCTGGGGGTAGAGCCCTGTAAGCGTTTCTCTTATATGAATGGATGCTATAGAGCCTGGTGTTTCATTCATAAAATGGAGACTGAAAGGAAACACACACACACACACACACACACACACACACACTCGCAGAGTCTGGCTCTCTGGAATGTCCATTTATACAGCGCTGAAGGGCGTAGTGTTCCATCAGCTGCTGCTTTTGCCAGTTGACTGAAAGTAATGATTAATGCTCATTGGTCCTGCTCTCGTGTAACCCGACACTATTATGGCTTTGCGACGTTCCTAATGTATAGTGAATGAGAAGACAACATTCTCAAATCAGAAACATAAACAGGAACTGGTGGGTCTGAATTCCATTCAAATATGTCATTTCAGCCACACTGTTTGTCTAACTTGGATTTTACAGGCAGGACAGGGGGAAGGGAAGGATAATCTGCTTGTTAGTTGCACAAGCTTGGAAAAAGGGAATTTGAAGGGGGTGGAGTACCCTTTTATAGAGTGTAATTTATAGTTCCTTTTTAAGCACCACAACCAGGACACTTACATCTTAGAATTGCTTGTTGCTAGTGGGTGAAATGAGCATACAACTCTTTTTATAAGTAAAACTGAGATTTTAAATTAAGTGAGACATTTTACAGATGAATGTTAGGTTATCTGTGTGTGTGCATGCATTTTATGAAAGTGAACAAAAGAGAAAAAGAAAGTATAACTATTTTAAGAGTTGTGTGCAGATATATTTGAGTATAGAATATTTCTATAAACATTTTATACTTTAACTTTTTCCATACTTAAGTGAGTTGACTAGTAGGTAAGAGGACAAAAGAGATATTTTATAAAGTGTTTTCATGTAGGATATAAACCACTTGAAATAATTTTCAAGGAATTTATGCCAGGTTAAAATAGTGGTGTATGGTTTTCACCATGTGTGTGGCTTCTATGTAATTTACTCTAAAACAGTATTTATTCTAAAACAGTCTGGAAAACTTTATCAGAATAGGTAATTCAACAATAAATAAAAAAAGAATCAAAATGGAAAACAAAACTGGAAAAAATTACAAGCATTTGTTATTGTGATTTAACTGCTGTGTTTCACTAAGAAAAGTGTCTTCCAACTCTCCCTTCTACAGACGCCTCTTTTTAGTGGGAGTGTTCCTACAGATTCTGGCTTCATCTATGTGATTTTTAAAAATCTATTTCTAACATTAAATTTAGAGCCATCATGTTATATCACATTGGAAACCATATACTAAATTCTGGACCTTTCATCTGTTAATATTTGTGTCCTGTAAAGCATGCTTTGTAATCTATTTCGTTTTTGGTTTCTTTAAACATAAAGCAGACTTATAGATGGGCCTAATGGTACACATTCTCTAACCTCAACTTCTGGGAGGCTGAGGCAGGAGCATTACAAGTTTCAACCCCGCCTGGGTAATTTAATGATATTGTGAGACCCTGCTTCAAAGTACAAATAAAACAGGAGAAAAGGGATATATCTCACTTTGAAGGTCCTAAGTTCAATCACTAGTTCATCAAAAAATGGTGAAAGGTGGGTTATAATTCCTATTTCATAGTGGTTTTGTAAAGATTAAATATGCTTATGTTTACAAAGTTCCTAATATATGTGGCACATATTAAAATATTTTTATTGGCATGGGTTTTTAGAAACTTCTGCAAACTTCTTCAAAGATTACTAGTCATTTAAATAAGATGCCATTATTATTTCTAATAATTAAAAATGGACTGTTTGGCGACAGAAGATATGATGAATTAATAGATACTCTTATCCCAAAGCAAACATAAAAATTAAAGCAAAAAACAAAACAAAAAAACCCCCCAAAATTCCTACTGTTATGCTGTTTCAGACATAAAGAAGCATGCTGTTTCGTTTTGTTTTGTTTTGGCATTGTTCTTCCACTGAAGTACATCCTTAACTCCCACACTATGCTTCTTGCTGTATTATTTATGCTGAAGTCAAACATGACAAATTTTCTAAATATTGTAATGATCCAAGGCAAGATGAAACCGAGAGGACAAAGCTGTCATGATGCATTTGTTTCAAATTATGTAGATTACAGCAGGAGACCATTCAGGATTGAAGCTAAGTGTTAAATCCTCCACCTCTTCAGACTTTGTGTGTGTGTCCATTGTGGCAGCTGGTGATCTTTTTTCTCATGTTTACTTTTAAACCTCTGCTAGTTGTCAGAGTACAGTAACATCTAATAAGCTCTTGAAGTCAAAATTAGACTTCTACTTCCTATCACTTCAATTTTATTTTTAAGTCCATCTTAATAAAACCATCATAGGCTTAGAAAAATCTGTAAAATTTTTGGCTCCATAGATCATGTGAACTCATCTTGTTTGGATTAACTCATTATTTATGTGGAATACTGTCCAAAAACCCCAAAATACTTACAACTGAAATTTGTGATATTGTAGGTAAAATTCAATACTATTATTTGACACTGCAACCTTTATACCTCAAAAATATTTGAATTTGTTTAGCTGCATAATTTCTTCCTTCTCTCCCTCTCTACCTCCTTCCTTCTCTCCTTCCCTCTCATTCTTCTTTCCTTTTTTCCTTCCTTTGATTTTGAAAGCATTATGGGAGGCATGTGAGACCTAATAGAATTGTTTCCCTGTCTACAAATTCTACCAACAGTAGGTTTAGTGTATCTGGGTTGTGGTGGAAGAAATATCTCTGTAGATTTACCATTATTTGTATTCACAGTTTACTGAAAACCATAAAGGAGAAAAAGCTCATCAAAGTGTGAATGAGGTAATACTAACTTCATCACTTCCTTCTTAAAATTTAAGTCATCTCCAACTTTCCTGCTTTCTTCATCTGAAAGTTCACTAGAAAAAAATGCTATATTCATAAGGATTTTGTGATGGACAACGAATAGGTCTCATAAAACATGACTTGTTTTGCATTTATACTTGTTTCCTTTCTCATGTGAATTTAGAGCTACTAATATTGTGACTTATTTTGGAGTTAGTTACTTTTTGATTTTTTTTCTATAATAACATGGTAGCATGAATGTAAAAAATTCCTTCCTATTAGCATCCCTTTAATGGCTGCTGCCCTTATTTTTTTGGAAAAGATAGCATTTCTTTAAATGATAGGTACATTTTCAAAAAATAAAGCATGACACACTGAAACGCGTGTGCACACACACACGCACACACACACACCTAAACACATACCTATTTTCTATCAGGTGCATGACAATTTCAGATGTGCTTCATATAACTTATTTTGGCTTTGCATGTTTAATTTATTAAGTTTTCTTCCATCATCAGTACACTGTGAGTAACTTTATGTACAGTTCATTTTATCATGTCACTTCCATAAGGAGGTAGTAAAGTTTGAAGTCAGTCCGTCTTTGCATTGTACATTTATATGAAAGCAAAATCACATTAAAATAAAACCTCCAACTTGTATGGTATTGGGTTTTCTCTAAGACATTTGAAAGCTTAATTAAATTATACACTGATCATTTAACCAGAAATATCCAATGAGAAAGGATGCTTTTTCCCTTGTTTAAAATTTATAGTGAGAAATAATTCAAGTTCTGCACACTATTTGATAACAATACAGTTTCAACATTGTGGGTAGAAATGTCTCAGACAGTTGTGGCCAATCATTTTTCTGTGCTCTGGCCTGATGTAGCTTTTAAAAGCTTTAGGCAAATGATACCCTAAAGGGGAATTTTCATTCTGTACAACTGGGCAGCAAGTATGCAAATCAGGAGAGACTGGCAGAATTACATGTGCAAATTCAAAACTGCACTTTGTGGTTAGACCCTGGGTAAAGCTTCCTAAATCAGTGTTATGTTTCTCTGCACAGCTTTAAAATTCAAGACACAAAAAAGCAACTTTTGAAAAAAATTTTTTTTGCCTGCATGAAGTCTTTAAATAGCAGTACCAAAAGGTGAGGATTAATTAAATTGTATAGCTTGGAGTGCTGGTTTACTTTGATTATTCTTAACTTCACCTACATTGATCACTGCATTAAAATGACAACAGTGCTTTGCTGCTTTGAATTTTTGCAGTGTGTTAGATCAACTTTCAGTACCATGAACTCATCTGTAATAAATTATAGACAGTTTAATTTCTGCAAGCTGATTTGGCCAGTAGTAATATCATGTTATGGGGTTCTTTGGGTCACAAGTTTCTAAATAAATAAAAGTTCTTTGTCCTGATTTTATTTTACACAATTCAATTTATAAACATTTAAAATGCTTTAAGCCCATGTTATTTAGGAACAAACATCAATGGATACTATTGTAAAAAGAAATTTTACAAGCTATATCCCCTCAAATTAAAAAAAAAATAAGGGATATTTTAGCTTAAACCTTGTAAATCATGTGTTTGTAGTAAAAATTGAATTTGTGTTTTAAATATCATAAATTAATAGATTTGTGAAGAATATTTCAGAATAAGCACACTAATACAATCTCAGACATTTCATGGTTTAAGAATAGCAAGTTAACATCCAAAAGTAATTTAGATATGTATTTCTAGTTTTAAATACTGTGATCCACTCTGTTTAAATGCTTAAGAGGGTCACTTTGATAGATTCTGTTATTCATAATTATTAATAATATTAAAGTTTTACTGTGTGCGGGTGCTCTGGGAAATATTACATAAGACCTCATATGGTTTAAAGCAGCTCTTTTATGGATATAAATGTTATTACTCCCATTTTGCAGATGAGAAGTTGCGAGTTAGAGATGCTAAGTTATTAACAAAATATCATACTACCATGAAACATCAAACTGAGATTCAAAATCTGGTTGAATTAGATGACAACATGCTTGTTTGTAATCATTTTGCTATACTAGTGATCCTAAAATTATAATCCCAGAATGCAGACTAGAGCAGTGTAAATATGCCTCCGTCTTACCAGTTTTGCATGTCTTGAGGGACAGCTTATTGGTGTTGAATTTTGTAAATTTTATTCCACACAACATCAAAAATGGATACATGCAATGCCTCCATTCCCTGCCTCAAAACATTTGTCTTTGAAGTCGCCGCTTAGCTAGTTCGGATCTTAGTTAAGCATTTAGCAGAAGTTAAACGTATTGCCAAACTTCGTCAGTTAGATCTTTTTATCAGATAAGGCAGAAATGAAAGGAGCAGGCAATTTAATTAGCAGTAATTTTTCTGAGCAAGTCATTACTTTGATGAACTTCAGAGCAATGTTTATGGCCCCTAATTAACCATGTTAGTCATTTGATTGAATAATCACTTTGGAAATGCTTCTACAATTTGATTAGACTCTGACCCACTCTGATAGTCATAAATTAACTGGTATCACTCTAGGATAACATGATTTTAGTTACTTTATGGGAATAAGCCTCTTAGCCTTTTTTTTTTTCCTTCAGACTTCTCTGGACCAGATAAAGAATACCAATTTTAAGGATAGAAAAGAATTAAGCAATGCTAGGCAAGTGTCTCAATTTAAAGAGCTGGATATTAATTTTGTTTACTCTAAGGTATAGTAAAAAACACAATTATATTCTTGTCATCCCCTTAAAATTTCATTCATTGCTTTTCTTTTTAAAGGTTAGATCCCATGTTTGGACTTTGAAAATGTAATGAAAAATTTGGCATTAACCTTATCATTTGTCATTAATTTATGATGAATGTCAAGTCAGCATAAACATCATAGATAAATAACTATAATTTTATGAGAATGCTACTAAGTACAGCCATAAACAACAAATCAGCTATTTTAATAACTCATATAAATTTTGTGACATTGTGTATCAAATCTTAGCTTTGACTCAAATATATTTGATTCACTTTTCTAGGATAGTGCTGATTTTGAATTGTATTAAAAAAAACTTTTTATAAGGCGTTCTTGAGCTCTGACTAGAAGAGTTTTCAGGAGTGTTTGTATTTCCACTTTTCCTTTTTTCCCCCCACTTTTTCTGCACCTCTGGGAAGGAGAGACTACATTTGGTCACACATTTATATAATAGAATTTAGCCTGTGTGTTTTCCTCTCACTGCCTCCAGAGCCAGCCAGCTGTCTTTACAGCCATATTCCAGGTGTTCAGCAGTCAGTAAAAGTATTTTGTGGCTGGGTGTCAACATTGGTACAACAAAATGCTTGCCTCTGAGCAGCTGCTGAGCTGATGGCTGCCATTAACATTGTCCCTTCCAGACCCAGCTGCTTTGAGCAGCCTTAGGCCTGGCAATAAATCAGAATAACATTAAAAATTAATTCAAAGTGTCATTGGCTAAAAAGTTGGGATAACATGGATTGCTAACTGTTGGCAATCCCAAAGATCAACTCTGCTTCAACTCTTTTATAATTGCAGATATTGGGAAAGAGGGTTAACTTATCCTTTTTGGAATCAGAATTCCATAGTACATAGTATTTTCTATAAAGAAGGTGTAGCATAATACAATGTTTGATAATCAGGTTTATACCATCTTATAGGTTATTAATTCCTTCATACCTTTACATATTAGTAGTATTATAGATTTCCATTATTTTTTTGACTCAGATGACATTAAATAAATTTTCCAGGGTGAAAAATCCCTTATTTTTTATTAATATTCATCATTATCAAAATACATGTACCATCCATCACCAGGCAAAATTACAAACAACTACACTTTCTAAAATTAATGTAACATATCAGACCAAGAAAGAACTACCTCTAGACCAAATAGAGCTAATAATGTATTATAACAACAGAGCATGTAGATAGATTGCTATGAAGAGATATAAGAGCTAGATTCCAACTTGCTTAATTTTTTTATCTAATTATCTCTGTAGTAGTCACATGTTTACTACAAGTGACAGGAAGGAGCCCATGCTTTTTGTATTAAATAGACATATTTGTCATATGTGTTTTAAGACTTTAGTTTTTGTATGTGGTGTTATGAAAACTTTAGTTATCTATACAGATGGATGATATAATTAACTTGGTCTTATGTATTTATACATTCCTGTATAACTTATGCTTGCTCAATGCAAAGTTTGGCCCAGATTTGTGGGACTTAAAACATAACATCTGGAGAACTCTCTCTTTAAGAAAAAAATAAATAAATAAAGCTGCCAATATAAAATTAGGTACAGAGCCTCAGAAGAAACTTACAAAAGTGGAAGATCAGGCAAGTTAAGTTTCATTGACTTCACCATGAATCTACCCATGGTTATATGAGAAAATCTCCACAATCAGAATTAAGGAACTTGGGGGTATAAATCTTTATTTTATAGAAATGTAGTTACAAAATTATTTGCCATGAGTTATGTATCTTAAATAGCATTAAATGAAGAACTTGAATTTTAATCTTCAGTCTTAGAATGTATTAGCTTTCCATTGCTTGACAAAATACCTGATGCCCCCAATAAAAACAGGAGGGGTTTATTTTTGACTCACATTTCCAGAGGGTTCAGTTCATGGTTATCTGGTTCTATTATCTTTAGGCCTATGGCAGGGCAGAAACATCATGGCAGAAGATCCTCAAAGAAGAAAACTGGTCTCTTTGGGGTAGGCAGGAAGTAGGGATAAGGCACTGATACAGTGTTTAAGGTCATAGCCCATGACTTGTTCTGTTCACCTCCTCAGTTACCATCACTTCCCAGTAATGTCAGTGGGTTAACCCATTGATCTACTTAGAGACCTCATGATCCAATCACCCTCCAAGAGTTCATTAACTTAGCAACCAGCATCTAGCATGTGGCCTTTGGGGAACATTTTAGATCCAACCCAAAACCTGGGCTAATAAATCTTTGCTCTGAATTGTTATACTTGTGTTAGATTCATCATTGGTTCTGAATATGACTTATGTTCTTAACAAAATGAAAATCCACTCATGCTTCTTTCTGTGGAAAATATAGCAACCACAGTAAAAGGATTTAGCTGTTTACATTTTTTCATAATACTTTCTGTCAGGTGTTCTTGAAATAAACTATGAATGAGCCTTTGATGACTTTTTTATGTACATAGTATGCCATGGGATATGTACATTGCTTAATATTTATCTCATATGGTTCTCCTAACAACCTTTTAAGAGATATCAGTAATATTCCCATTGTGTGAGCTCTTCCGGAAATATTAACCACATCGACTGATTTTCCTCTTGGGGACGTATGCCAGTATTGTAACTTATGCCAGTATTGTAAGCTATCTGTCCATTGAAAACAACACCCTTTCAGTTCCTGACCAACTATAACTAATCTTGTTTCCTCTTTCAGAAGTGCCTAGCTGCCACTCCATCTACATGAGGCAAGAAGGCTTCCTGACTCATCCTAGCAGAACAGAAGTTAAGTATTCTAGTTTTAAAATTCTTTGTAAAATAGTGAAACATTCCAAATAGGTGGCCCCCTAGTTAATCATACTATACTTTGGGAAAATTCACTTATATTTCCATAACCATTCTTTTAAAACTTGTAAATTTTTCAAGTAAAGGGAAGGTTTCATTTCCGGTGCTGATAGCTCATGGTAACATGAGTCCTGTACATAGAAATAGCCTAAAAGTGGATTTCTGCATTTTTTTCAAGAACCACATTCTTTTAAGGTAGAACATGTGGTTTGTAGATTAGTCCACTTTCCTGCACTCTACTGAAATGTGTCTTCGAGAATATTCAGTTTTGCTTTTACAGATGTAAGTCATAGTTTTGAAGTCAAACATTTACCTAGATATTTTTATAAGGAAATAAAAAAGAATCTGCTTCAGAGCATCGGTGTAATAATGGGAGATAAACACCAATAAATCACTGATTTTTTTTTCTCTCTTGCCTTTGAATAATAAAGCTAAGAAAGAACTGGACAGGGAGATGAAAAATTAGAAACCTTATGTTTGCCAATATTTATGTGAGATCTGTTCTTGGCTTACTAATAACATAAGCAACTAACATTTACATACCACTGTGTGCTAGGAAGCACTCTCGATTTTCATACATTAAATCACTTAATCACACAACTCTGTGAGATGGTACATAGTGGTCATCCATATGTGTAGATGAGGAAACTGAAACAAAGAAGTTAAGTAATGTGTCCAGAGCCAAAAGGCCAAAGAGTGGCAGAATCATTTTTGACACAATTTTTGCATTAATGGGTATGCTTTAAATTGCTTATGAGCTTTGTTTGTATCATTAATAAATGTATCCCATTCTCCCCACAGGCTGTATGTTTGAAAAGGGCCCCAGGCAGTTTTATGACGACACTTGTGTTGTTCCGGAGAAATTTGACGGTAAATGCATTCACTGTTTCCAGTTTTGATTTCTGTAAGAGAGTATAGAATTATCACTCTTCCCTGTTTCAAAAATGGTCACACACTACTTAAAGATTTCTGTGCACATCATTTGTCAGGTACTCCATTTGAGCTACACACGATTTATTATAAATTCTCTCTTCTTTCATTAAGAACCCTTTTTCCTCTTTGCTGTGAGAGAGTCCATTTTTGGAGCCATAGCCAGAGAGCATCATTTCTTGCTGAGCTTTGTGCAGAGTAAGAGGGGTCTTTCCATTGCCCTGCTGAGCACATGCAGCTTGTTATTTGAGCTTTATTGAAAGCTGATCCTGTAATTAACAAAGCAGAGCAGAAAGCATGCTACTGTGGGTGCACTGATGACTAATGCAGCCTCCTTTCTTTTATTGTTCATGAAAAGATGCATTATGGAACACAGGAACCACATAACTGCCCATTTGGTTAGTGATTGTTAGTTCCTCTTTTTTTTTTTTTTCCCAAGGAAGATGTACATTACTAATGTATCATTACTTTGTAATTGCTTAAAAGGAGAGTTAGGAAAGCGTTGCCTTTTTTAATATCACTCACTGTTCCAAAGAAAAGGTCTCAGATCTTTAGAAAAAAAAAAGGGTATCAAGTTAGATACAATCTCCTTTTCTTGACAAGGGTGGCAAAAGTCATCATTTACAAGGAAGCCTGGGTAAAAAGTGAACAGTTAATTCATTTAGTGGTTCTTCAGAGTGGTCTTCATATTTCCTGCCTTGATTGTTAAACAGGAAGCGAGCAGGGGCCCTCTGATTAACTGATTGCACAAACTTTGGAGATCAGGCTATAATGACTTGGAAACTCTCAGAGTTTTTAATTGTCATTATTTAAACAGCAAAGTACACACTCAGATTGCTTCTCAATCTCTAATTAGTTACTGAAGACTTTGTTCCCTTGCTTCTGGTACTCTTCCACTCTTGTGTTTGCAGAAAGGTTAGTGGATGTTTAAAATTGCTAAATTTGTTCGAGGTCACAGAGTTGGAAACCCAGAGTGGATCATTTTGGGGGGCTTTATTCTACAATTCATGTTCTAAGCTTTGATTCTAAGGTGTGAGCTCTGCTATTTAGCACCATTAACATAACATTGCAATTCTCAGTACAACTTTTCCTTTGGAGACAAAGCTTTAAAGCATCTACTTGTTGGAGTGACCTTCACCATTTCCTGTCATTTCTGCTGTGCTACACATTTCAAGGAATGTCATAATTAGTAAAGGCATGTAAGAGGGAAAATGTCTGATAACTACGGCAAGATTATATTACAGTCGGTAGGCTAAAGTCAGGCTGTTTAGGGAAGAAGCTGGCTTGATTTTTCCTTTTCATGCTTCCATTTTATGTGAAGAGCACCTTTTTTGAAAGATAGTATTTTTCTTGCATTTTGTAAATAAAGGAGAAAAAGAGGAAAGTAAAAGGAAGTTTGCTGTTGTGCATGGCCCATACGATCAGTCATATTTATAGGCAGGAACACTAGAAACTACAACATTTCAGGCTGTTTTACTCTATCTGCATATTTGCTGTTACCAATAAAAAAATGTAAGTCTCTGAAGGAAAACCGAGAAATAAAACTGTCATTGAAATCAATGTGAAACACTCCTGTGTTTTCTAGTTAAGAGCAAAACAATATAATGATTTTGACTAGGTAGTAACCAAATAATTTTTCATTTCAGTTTAGCTTTTTAAAGTGTTGTTTGTTCTGTAGTTATTTTAAGAGATATATTTCTGTCTGTTGACCAAAAGAAAATTTTAGGAAACATTATTTGGTATATTTTATAATTCATACTTAGTATGAATAGATTCTCTGGAATATATTCTCACTGAATTGCTTATATAGTGGGGAAAAAAACCTTGTACATTAACAATGATGTACTGTACTTAAATGGACTTAGACATCCAATTCCCAATGTGATTAATTCCACATTTTTAGATGTTTGGTCATGACATGAGTATTTTTTTGTGTTTTGTAGTGTGCAGCCTAGATAACTGACCAGATTTACATGAGAAACACTGTAATCCTCACACTTTTATTGTTTTTTAACAGATTTTTATACTATATATGTTCAAATAAATATAACATAAGAAAATCTTTCCTGCTTGAGGACATAGATTTACTAAAAGCTGTGGTGTATTTTTAAATTGGACTCTTAGAAAAAGATTGGCCAGCTAAATTAAAGTGAGTGAAATACATACAAAATATAAAGAAAAAAACAAGTGAAAATTCTTATTTGTTGCCAGGTGAAAAAGTAGTATCTCTCGGTGAAGGTCTAGGAAGGTATGGAAGGAAGACCTTAGGTTAGCAATCCAGTATAACCTGAATTACCCCCAAAGACTTTCAAAATTATTATAAAGTATGCGTTACTTAACTCAGAGTTTATGATGCTATTAAATTTGCTTGGAAATATGAGCAACAAAATTTCAATATGTTTTCATGTGCACATCAATAGTGTTTGCAAATTACAGTTTGCAGAATTTAATTTATATAAATAAAATGCCCAGCGTTTAAAATTGATTTCCTCCTCTTCAGTGTTGCTTAAGGAGTGAGTAATGCCATTAACAATAAAAACAAAGACATATGATTAGATAGCATGTTTATAAGTACATGATGAATAAAGAATTACTGTAGATACAAAATTTTCATAAGTCAATGACATTTATAGATTTATTCTACATTAGTGTGCAGAAGTAGACTTGTCTTTAACTGTTCAAATGACTAAGTTAATGAGAATTTTTACATAAATGACATGGTATCATTGCTAATAGACACTTACACATTTTCTTTTTTTTTAATTTAGGGGACATTAAACAAGAGCCAGGAATGTACCGGGAAGGACCCACATACCAAAGGCGAGGATCACTTCAGCTTTGGCAGTTTTTGGTGGCGCTTCTGGATGATCCTTCAAATTCTCACTTTATCGCCTGGACTGGTCAAGGCATGGAATTTAAACTGATTGAGCCTGAAGAGGTTGGTTCAGTAATTTTAGTTAGGAAAATCAGATACACTAACATGTAATCAAACTGGTATATTTGATTAATATGTCAAAAGGTAACTTTAAAAAATTTAAAAACCTTGCAGAAACTTTCTGACTCATAAAGTGGGCTGAAAAAGATCTCTAAAAGTATTCATTTATTACATGGTATTTCCCATTGAATATCTTCTTATAGAATTGATGTTGAAGATGATCAGTCATTAGCATAGAAGTGTACATTCACAGAAATCTCTAAAGGACCGTCTAACTTGGAGGAGGCCGGAGTTTTATGGTTCATAAGGGGGAGGGGAGAGTTCTGCCCAAGTTTGGAAGTGGAGGAATTTTTCTTTTGAATTAGCAGTCATTATTTGGATAATCTGTGTTTTATCAAGAGGATAGGAGAGAAACATTTGAAGACCAAAATCATGTGCAAGAGGGGTTAAGAAAAGAACAGCGGTTAGGAGGATGAAGATATGTAAGGACCACAGTGGAAAATTTGCAGACCTTGTGTCTTTACAAGACACAGGCCTGACAGAGACATTCTTTTGAGTGTTAGTGACATCTGTTTCAAGTCAGCTGGATTTCATATACTCCATGGGAAGACAGCGCTGAAGTTTAAAGTATTGCCATAGTACAGGAGAAATTACCAAAATGAAAGACTCCGCATAGAGATACATGTATATGTGGAACACGCTTTCAACTAACCCCTCAAATGTGCCCTCAGCTCACCCTGCAGTACACACAAATGGAGTATTTCCTTCGTGAATTTCTCAGTTAAATATTTATGGTCCACAGAATGAAATTGTTTAAGGCTGCTTCTTTTATTGGAGCATAACCTATCAATAGCATTTTGAACCTCTATGTAAAGGTGACTGTTACATGAAATTTTTGTGATTCTTTTAAAAAATATTTTCTCTGCTTAAAATGAACTTTAGTTTGTATCAGTCAAGAAAGCAATGGAAGATTTTTAACTAACAGGTTTATGACTGATTATACTGGAGGCTATTGAACCTGAACATCTCAACAATGTAAAAAAAAATTCAATAAGGCTGAAATACTTCTGAACCCTAAGTGATTATTTTCACATTTACTGGCGATCTAAAGCCTAGGCAACTGGGCCCTTACATCTTAATTTTTTTCTTTTATTAAACATAGTATTCAACATAATCAGGTAATAAGCTCTAATTTGATGTTCGCAAGACAAAGCCACATGAATTAGCAAATTCTGTTTCAAAAAGGTATTAGAAAAATCATGAAACAAGCAGACAAGTTAGAGCAATTAAGCTTCCTCCATTTATATCAATACTCTGATTGCACTAGACAGTTGTCTTCGCAGTATCTCTCTTGCCTCCTGTCAAACACATAAACACACACACATACCTCCCAGAGCTTTGTATCAGAAACTGAAAATGCCTCTTGCTTAGTCTGAGCTAAATATTTAGGTGTTTAATTATGTATAGTGTTTATAAAAAAGGAGTTGCCTATCAAAGAACATTTGTTTTCTTGTTTTTTAATACATATGCTTAAATGATGGTGAAAGAATCACAGACACATGAAGCACTAACAAATTACAACTAGAAATACTTACCAGCAATTTGAAATCCCTGTAACATAGTGGAAATGTGTGCTTTTCCCTACGTGGAAGATGTTAATAATCACTGCAAGACTTGATTCATGCTGGAACTGACCATATTCAACAGGGATTTGTGTCAGTTAAACAGTTATTTCCCTCCACCTGTGATTAAAATAAACAAAGCAGAAATATAATTTTTTATTCTTGACATGTATTTGTTAAGATAAGAGACATTACTGAATTATGTCAGTGTTTCTTGATCCACTAGGAAGAGTAAAATTTCTGCAAGTCATTAAGTTCTTATGTAGTAGCTATAGACCTTTTGAATGATCAAGTTTAAACAAGTAGATTTAGCCAGATGACCGTTAAGATCCATCAGATTCTAAGTTTCTGTCATTTTTTAATGCGGGGAAGAAATACATTACATCCATTCCATACAACAAACTGACATTTTGACAACTAGTGTGCAGCAGGCTCATGAAATAAAAAGAGTGGGTAATTTAGAGCTGGTAGACCATTTCCACATGGTAACTAAGTCAGTGGGAATGGCGCAATAAGCACCAAATGTCTCTGAAGGCTTTTGTTCAAAATGAAACATCCCTTATTTTATTGCCGGATCACTCACTGTTGCAATTGCTTTCATCAGGCGATGATTGTGATGTCTTATTAAAACTTCTTATTTGGAAAAGGTTTGTGCAATTTCTTTCACCTGTGTGGCCAATGCTCCTTCTATATAGCAGCTCTTTCAGTAGATCAGCACAACCCACGAAAGATGTCCCTGAAGCCTGAGGAGATCCATTTCTTCCTAGTTCATCTTGAGGTTTAAAATTAGATTGTGTCTTCAGACATGGGCAGATTCTCTGCTCTTTGTGTTTGGATAATGTTAGCAAACACATAATCTTTAACATCTCTCTTTTGGAGATCTCTGAGATCGTGATATTATTTTTGAGTTAACATTAAGAATTTATTTCAGGGACAACTGTGAATATAGGTGGGCATCTATACAACACGGTGTCAAAGTCTTCTGATAATATTCAAGTATATTGAGCACCAGAAAGGTTTTGTATTTTTCAGGTTCCCTGTTAATTAAACCAAGTATACTGTTTAAAAAATAAGAAGAATAAAACCTCAGCTATCACACTGTCCTATTTAATTCTGCAGAAAGTGAGGCCAAATGCCGTTGTGTTAGCATCTTTTTGACTTTCCTTGGTAAAGCCAAAGTTTTCATTTGAAGGACTGTTACAAAGGTCTCATGAACTCCGTGTTAAAAACTATGCCTTGCCTTTCCGAGATGTAGATGTGTCACTGATTGTAGCTTCTTAGCTGTTGGGTGGTCTACCAGACCCGAGAATTGTTCATGTTCCCTGTCAATTTTAAAGTTCTTTTCTGTCTGTATCTCCTAATCATATTGCCGACTCATTTCTTTCAATTTCGTAAGGAAGCAAGTCCAAGAATTCATTTTATTTTTTTAAAATATAAACTAATAACCCCAGTGCTGAGAATTAGCTGGCATTGTAACAATCAAACTCTATAAACCTACCACTTTTTTTTATAGCATTTAAAAGATCGTACTTCTCTCCCTAGTGACATCAACAGTATTATCTTAATTTTATTTTTAGTGTTTTGTTTTCTAGGTGAATCCTGCTGCGTTTTTAGAAAAGAATCATTTATAAATGAATAAGTATTCAGGTGATTGTTTAATCTAAAGAGACATTAATAATTTATATTTACATCCCCTCAAGGTCTGCATGCTGTTCAGCTGCCATGTCTATTAAAGATTCCTTGAATGCCCATTGTTAAATTTTTGAAAGATATTTTATTTAGAAGATACTTTAATTTCTTACTGCCATTTTCCCACTTTCTCACTTCCTAATTGCTTAGAATATTTGTCTTAAACTGAAGTTTATTTTTGGAAAATTAATATGATCACCACTGTGATCATTGGTTTGGATATAATCTTGTCCAAATTACATCATGTCTCTCTAACTCTTAAAAGAAACTTGAATGACTGATGCATGTGACTAAAGCATGTTGTATTTCACTTAGAGAATGTAAATTAGAGAGAAAATAGCAAGGGTAGACATTTTTTTAACATAATGTAAAATAAAACATATTCTGCAAACTTAGCTGTTCACTCCGCTATTACTATGAGAAAGGAATCATGCAACAGGTTATTGCAAATAAAATTAAAGACAACAGGTTATTGCAAATAAAATTAAAGCTTTAGTATATGTGACAAAGCAACAACTTAGAATTTCAAGGAAATAAAAGAACACACAAACCCTCTTAGGTAATGCTTTCCTAGGGTTACCTATTTTTGCATGACACTTGCACATTTTGCTCAGAATAATGAAAGTGGAAGTTAATGAGAACATGGCTTTAGCTGGGGTAGCAGAAGCCTCCTGCACTACCTTCCACAATTCCTCAACTAGGCTGGCCAGGCAGTGAGGAAGAGCAAGGTGTGTTTTTAAATCTCTGTTGATGAGCTCTGCTTTAGTCTGAACATTGCTCCACCAAAGCCACATAGTCAAAACCTCTGAGGCCTTTTACTAAACAACAAAGTGGACATTCTGCTTTACAGATGTTTGTTTGTCGACTCATATACATGGTGACCTTTTATACTCCCTTATTTTTAGCATCCAATTACTGTTCTCTAAATGAATGCTTAATTGTCTGGTTTAATATTGACTACAATTTTATTATTCTGCCGCCGCTCCAGGCAATACAAATTATTTGCAGCTCAGTTTATTTATTTGTATACGGTTTTCTCTACTACTCCCATTGCCCCTTGTTTATTCTTTGACATAGTAACTGAAGGGTCTCTTCTTCTTTGATTTATCAAAATAAAGCACCTTTATAAAGAGATATTAAGCTTCTTTCAATCTACAGTTTTGTCCAAAACACTAAGAAGGAAAAAAAACAGGTAATGTATCCCCAGTTGGAAAACTTGCCTCACTTTGGTGAACTGTAGTCTTTTCATTCTTGTTGTAAACACATTCCCTTATTTCCATTTAATTTTGTACCCCAAACAATAGTGACAAAGAATTCTAGTGTGATGTTTCAGAATCATTACTGCATGCCTGGTTTAAAAAGCAAACCAGGACACAGGAAATGCAGATCACGATAGCTTTTGTAAGTTTGCTTATGTCTTTGATTTGGACATGTTTTTATGGGCTGAGAAGTAATTATTCAATTAACCATTTTCTTCTGAAATATGCTAAGTTAATACTTAACACTATAATGTAATTCTCTTTTTGTGGCAGGTGGCCCGGCGTTGGGGCATTCAGAAAAACAGGCCAGCGATGAACTATGATAAACTTAGCCGATCACTCCGCTATTACTATGAGAAAGGAATCATGCAAAAGGTGAGCAACTAATACAGCATTAAAATTCACTGAAATGTTGCACATTAATCTGTACATCATACTTTAAAAGCCACATATTATTGCATTGCTGAAGCAAGGTTTTCACTCATTTTAACAAATGCTTAGCTCTTGATTTTTGTATTGCAAACCTTTTTATTTACAAATTCATGAACACTGTAGACAAATTTGTAATAATATTATATGCAAAGCAGTAGGCTTCCTGGAAGTTTCCACTTTGGTGTACATGTTTTTTAAATAAAGATTGCTTTAGTATTGATATTGCCTGTATATATCTCCAGAAGTTGTTATTCTGCTGCATTCTCTCTAATTATATATATTTTTGAAATACTTTTGTATATAGATTTCAGTAAAAATAAAGAAACTTAGACTAATTTAATTATTTTATTTCTCATGTTCTGATTGTACAAAGATGAGGATTTTTTTGTTCTCATTAGAAAAAACACATATTCTTGCCTAATAGCATGCCTGATTTCATTATCTGACAGTTTAATATCCCATGCCATTTATTTAAAATAAGCATATTATCTGATTGGGCTGATAGAACAAAGGTCAATATATTTTATTTCAAATCAGTTCCTTTAATATTTGGAAGTAGGTTTTTTTTAAAAAAAGATTAAAGTTAAAATAAATGAGTTATAATAAAATACTACAGCATTTTGAAGGAACTAATGAACAAATCAAGATGAAACATTTGTATGTTTGTTATTATGTTCTTCAGCTTGCATGTGTTTCCATTTTAATTACCTTGATTTTTATGATTTATCTGTTGTGGACATTATAGTTTTATTATGAATCCTTTGTATGTTTTGGGGGGTGCAAATCTAGTTACATGTTATAGATCCTAGTATATTTTTTTGTCATCATTGTGGTGCCCCCCCTCCAAAAAAATGAATCCATTTGCTACATGCAACTTAACAGGGAGAATTAGCGTACACATTTCTAGAACACGTGGAATCAGTGCTGAAATTTTCTAGTTTAGAATTTAGAGCTTTTGAGGTCCTAAAAAGATGAGGCTGAACTAAGTTTTGCCCCCTCATTCCTGAACCTCACCTTCAACACATCTAACTGTGTGCCACCTGCTCCGTCTTCTCCATCTCAGCCCTGGAATCATTTGTCTCTCCTCCCTTCTTTGCCCTCCACACTACTTAAAGTTGAATCCTTTCAAATACTTGCTGTTCTTTTCTTTCTGTTATCTTCTCTCTGTGCAGGGCTCCTAGCGAGACCTTCACTGTAGCTGTTCCGTGTTTTCCCTGGGTCACACTGCATGGTAGTGGCACTGTTGTCTTGAGTTTGGTTTCCCCACTGGCTTCTCACCACATCATCTTCTTGTACAGATTCCCTTCTTACTAAATGGTGATCATTTTACCTTATTGAAGATGCTGTGACTATCAAGTGAAGTCATGTATCCGAGATGTATGGTACCTGGCATGATGAAAGTCTCAAATAAATGGTGGCTCTCAGTGCAGTTCACATGCTGAAGTCAGTGCCAATTATGGCATATGTGACTTGTGTGTCTTGACCATTAGGCTGCTTACTAAAGGAGCATTCATAGAGATTTAAAAATTATTACAATATCCTTAGTTACATATTAGCTTTCAGGAAATGCTTGTATTAGTCAGCTTTGCATTAATATAACAAATACCTGGGATAAACCAACTTATATAAAGAAAAGGTTTACTTTAGGTCACAGTTTTGCAGGATCAGTTGCCCTGTTATTTTGGTTCTTTAGCCAGGCAGCAACAGTAAATTCATTCTTCTCATGGCCAGGAAGTGAGAGAAAAATCGCAGAGGTTGGCTCCACTCTTTCCCTTGAGGGCATCGCCTAGGTATCTAAGGACCTTTTACTAGATTCCACCTCTTAAAGTTGCCACCCCATCCCAATGCTACCATTCTGGGACCAAGATTTTACCACATGGCCCTTTTGGGGACACTTAAGATCCAAACTAACAGTAGTTGAAAAGGCTGTCTGGGATACTTGGTGTTAAATTTTCTGAAATGTTCCCAAACTTACTACACATATCTCCAGTGTTACTTTCCTTTTATTTACTGTCTCATCCCTTACCTCATTTATATGTTCTCTTATTTTAATAAATTTATAAGGCAGACGGCTGACAAATGGTGACATAGATCTTGAACAACAGTTAAAAATGTTGTCCCTCCTCATATTCGTCCCTATTAGACTGTAGCTGCCAAAGAAAACTATTTATGATTTATTTGTCAGTTAATGCAGGAAAGTAAAATGCTGTATATAACAGACCCAAATGGTATCACTGTGTGATGTAGAAAAGGACACACTATTTAACTGCAGTCTGCCTTCAGCTAGGACACAGCCAGGCCCCTTAGGATGCTAATGGCCATCTTTATTCTCTGCACATATAGAAGCCCTTGCCTTGTTCTCTCTAGACATATCTGTGACTCCCCCAGGGCATCTTCTGCATTCTTTCTAGAATGTTCTGCATCCTGACTTCCAACATATGCATCCTTCTGGTGATTAAGTAAATCATAATATAGTCATTCAGAGAAAAACTGCCATCTTTTTATTTAAAAAATTATGGTGTGGGATTACACATTTCAATGTGTAGGGGAAAATATTGATGTGACCACTTTTATTCATTGACTGAAATGCAGACTTACGCAACATATGTAAAAAAAACAATGAAGAGAGGAGAAAATAAAAACAACTACTTTTAAAGTATGCAAAAAATTAAGACAATTTCAGTAATTATGAAAGAAATAAATAGTGGAACAATATTTATTGTATCTTATAAAAAGCATGTGTGTATTTCTAGCTTGAAAAAAATGCCTAGAAAAATACATACCCGTGTTTTGACAGTAGTTGTTTTCTGGGTGACTTAATTATAAAACATTATTTCTTTTTCCTTAATCTGTCATTTCTAATTCAGTAACCAATATCCTGAATTACTTTGGAAATGTATAAGTTAAAGCATAATTGAAACATCTAGCCTCTGATAACAGAGTTTACAAGGTATCTCATTGCTTACCTCTGATTCCTGTTTTTCTAGCTCAGCGTGGCAATTTGGGCATTCTTAAGGTACAACATTGTACTAATTACATTACTAATAATGAAAGAGATCATTTTCATTTTTGGATGCCAGCTCTTATTCTAGGCTCAGTTACATTTAGTACAATCCAATAAATGTAGTGGTAATCCTTAAAAGTTAATTTAAAAATTAAAAAACAAACAAAAAGTTAATTCAAGAAGAAACTTGGAAGAACCAATGAGTATGAGCGAGTTCTTAAGATATTTTATAATTTTGAGAGTATGGTATATATTTAAATCCTCAATGGTGAAAAGTTTTCAGTTAATCACATCACTTCTAATTATAGCCAGTATCAACATGTCAGACCAAAAATGTTCCAGTAACTACAACAAATATCTCTTTCTCTATGGTTCCAAGCAAAACAAAACAGGCTATAGATCTCTCAGAGGAAGGCAGGCCATTTATTTTATAGTTATTCTGAAAAATACTTGGAACAATGAAAAATATAAAGGGCCCTAGGACTTATTATTTCAGCTTATTTCTGATTTTGCCTATTTTTATTTTTGTGGTCATTTTACTGGTTCAACTTAAGAAATTAATTTCCATTTTCTGAGCCACAAAGTAAATGAATTACGCCAAGCTCCTCCCTTTGCTTCTCCTGAAGCATCTTTCTCAATGTCACAACCAGCTTCCCACAGAGCCATTCCTGTCTCCACAAGACCAGGAGGCAAGCAGCAACTTAGGAGATACATCTAAAATCATAAACACTACTGAGAGCATGTTCCTGTTTAGGAGTATTCTGATTATTTGGATTTGCTAAAGTGATTCTTCTTACATTAGAGCCAAAAATATTGTAAATGTGTATCCAGCAGAACTGGGTTCCTTGGCATTTGCTCCTTTTCTCCCAAACCTATACAGGTGACTTACCAACCTTGAAAGCACTGTTCCCCACACCGCAAAGGAGTCTTGCCTTTGATACACAGGAACACTAAAGTGCTGAGTAATTTTCAGCTATCTGAAATTATAAACTACACATGCTTGCACACACACACACACACACACACAGTCACTGCCCAAGTTAGTACAAAGAGCTGTGTTTGCTCACCACCCTCTTGGTTCTTGGGCACTCTAATGTTTTCTGTTAATGGGAAGCGTATTAGCATATTTGTCTCATTCTATTGTTTGTAATTTTCTATAAACTTAAAGTCTCTTGAGTCTTTAAGTTTAGGGTATGGCATTTCTTATAGATTATACTATGTCACCTTTATGTTAGACAGAGTCGTTACATTTCTTTTTCTCATTTCCTGTCTATGTCATTGCATATTTTCTATTCTTTTTACTTTTTTTTTTTACACTTCTTGCTTCAGTTTGACGCTTTGCACACGTTCTTAAGTTCTGTTTAATGTATCTTGCCTTGGGGTTTTAAAAGTGATGTGCCCGGGATAATGTCATCCTCTTGATCCATCTTTCATTTAAATAAGGCCACCTATCTTTGGATTTTCAGATGAGACTACACAGTGCTAAATAAATAAATGAATGAATAGGAAGAACATGCACCTTGAGCATCAGTGAGTCACTAGTTCAGTCTTATTAAGAATAAAGCGTATTTTTTCCTTAAAGTTTGAAAGTTGAGGTTTTATACTCTTCGGAAATGCAATATCAAGAGGGAGACACTAATTCTTAGAGGTGCGGGGTTTTTTTTTAAATGGGAATAGCAATTATCCTAAAAAAAAAAATTTCAATATGTAATGTCTGCATTAAATATTTGACTTTTTTTCAAAATTACAACATAAAGTTTATTTTTATGTTAAAATAGACAAACTTCTGAGTTTCCAGCTGTATCTGGAATGAAATACTTATTACCAAAGGCTGACATTTTGTATTTGCCTTGCTCAAATCTTCATTTATTCCACAAAGCTGCTGTGTTTCTATCTACTGCTAATTGGTTGCTTTCTTATTTTGTCATACATCCTTTCTGGCATATTAAATCATGCTCTTTTCTTCTTTTTCTTTTTTCTTTTTCCCCCTTTCAATCCCTTCCCACCTGGGGATGATGAGGATGTGTTTTTCCCTCTCATGTTGTCTTCAGGTGGCTGGAGAGAGATATGTCTACAAATTTGTGTGTGACCCGGAAGCACTGTTCTCCATGGCCTTTCCGGATAATCAGCGTCCGCTGCTGAAGACAGACATGGAACGTCACATCAACGAGGAGGACACGGTGCCTCTGTCTCACTTTGATGAGAGCATGGCCTATATGCCAGAAGGGGGCTGCTGCAACCCTCACCCCTACAACGAAGGCTATGTGTACTGACATAAGTGACTGTCACGGAGGGCATCCTTGCTCTTTTCTTTCTGCAAGATGCGGAGAATCACTGAGTTCTCTTCAATCTTTGTTTTATTTTTGTTGTTTGTATTTTATTTTTAAATAATAATACAAAAGGGGCTTTTCCTGTTGCATTATTCTATGGTCTGCCATGGATTGCGCACTTTATTTGAGGGTGGGTGGGAGTAATCTAAACATTTATTCTATGTAACAGGAAGACAATGGGTGAATGGGCAGAGGGATTTGGGGATTACTTTTTACTTAGGCTTGGGATAGGGTCCTACAGGTTTTAGGTATGACGAAGTTATATCATGTCTGTTTGATTTCATGATAACAAGATAATCTTCATTTTCTCTGGGTAACTAGGGTACAGTTGATTTCACATTGTGTAAATATCCATTTGGAGACTATTTGCCTTGGGCATTTCCCCCCATCATTTCTGAGTCTCTGCAGGCATACAAAAAAAAAAAAAAAAAAAAAAAAACTACTGTAAATGGCAGTTTAATTTTTAGAAAGGACTGTTTTTGCACCTCTTGTAAAAAGGTATTTAGCAATTGATTATGTTGCCATTGTTTTGTTTTGCTTTACACATGACTCACAGAGGATGAGCATAAAGCTGGGCGATTCTCTCTGAAGCTGAGTAATTATCTTGACTGTAAATGAGGGGCACAATTTTGGACTCTGGCTCAGAACTGAGTCACAGGCCAGTAGCGATACAAGTATCTGGTGCCACCTTGCTGTTTAGATAAAAACCATACTGTCTTTTAAAAATTTTGAATCCCATTTTAGTTAAATAATGATGTTATGGTTCTTTGGAATCTTCATTTAAATGTTAAATTTGGGATCATGATGAAGCAAAAAATATCTGTCTTCTTTCACTTCCTTCAGTACATAAACACATTATTTAATCAATAAGAATTAACTGTACTAAATCACATATTATGCTGTTCTAGTTACAGCAAGCACTCTTTAAGAGAAATATCCACTACATTAAATAGGTACTATAGTAATTTTTAGACATGGTACCCATTGATATGCATTTAAACGTTTTACTGCTGTGTTATGTTGATAACATATATAAATATTAGATAATGCTAATGCTTCTGCTGCTGTCTTTTCTGTAATATTCTCTTTCATGCTGAATTTACTATGACCATTTATAAGCAATGCAGTTAACTACAGATAGCATTTCAGGACAAAATAGATGACTCAAACCATTTATTGCTTAAAAAATAGCTTACGCCATGCTATGCTATAAGCAGCTTTTATGCACATTGACAAATGAAGAGTAAGCTTCAGCTTGCTAAGGGAAACTGTGGAAACTTTTGCAACTTTTGGTGAAATGGAAAATGACTTACAAACTGTCTAAGAATATGAGGAAGTTGCTGTATGACATAGTGCTGGCACTGATATTATCCATCATCTCGTTTTGGACACTCCTGTAAATGTGACCAGATTGTTTGAGAGAAGACTTAAAGATTTCAAGTTTCAAAGATGTTTTGTTTTGTTTTGTTTTGTTTTGTTTTACATTTGGAGGAAGTATAGAAAGCAGTGTATATTCCATCCACTCTGAAAAAATAAGTAAATAGTGTTTAGTATCACTGAATAGCTTCTCAAAAGATTCAAGAAAGTAATGTGAATTTTTTCAACCCATTAATATACTAGAGAAATTAAAGTCTTTAGCTAAATGTTAAAAGTTAAACACAAAGCCAAAATAAACCTATGAAAACATTTTATGATGAGCACAGGAAGGACTCTTTAAAAACTATCCCAATTACCCATTTTGCAACACAGCGATTTCTCTAATTTGAACAGTTATTGAGCAAATCATATACTAAAATCAATGCTATTCACATTAACTCCTTCAATACCTTTCTAGTTTCAACATCTGTATGTAACCTGTGATTTCAATGATTATTCTACATTCGCATCATATATCATTTGGCCCTTTATGGACCAATAAATAATGCCTTAAAAATCAGACAGCCCCCTAATATGCTCATGTGGCCATTTCCAGCACTTAGAATAAATACAGATTCTAAAGTATTCAGTGAAATTTTATTGGAAAATGAACTGAGCTGTATGATTGAGATATCTGGTGAAATTGAAGGAGAAATTTTAAGTGGGGGTTTTTAAAGTATGTTCTAAATAAAAATCATATCAAGGATTGTTTATTTTTTCTTTTATTTCTTTTTAGTACTCTAGTTCTAGTCAGTGAGGAAGAATTGGGTCATGAGTTAGCTTAAAGTATCAAAGAAATTAATGGTATTAATGATATAATATTTAAGGACAAACTATGTAGACTGCTGTTTAAGGTAGTGACTCACTGAACTAATGAAGCAATTGACCAACTTTAAATATATTTCCAATTATATATTGAAGGGTTCAAAAGACTGCATTATAAACTCTTTTGGGAAATGTACCTAAAATTTTTAAGTTCTATTTTATTCTACTTTTGTTTGGTTGTGTTTTTATGTTTTTTATTTCTGGTAGATTAATAAATCTGGCAGCTGATTTCTGCAAGATTCTCGTGTTTCAACTTTCTGATTGAATTGGCTATTTAAACGTAGAAATTAATTCATGAAATTTCTTTTTTTAATAGGTTAAAAAACTGATAGAAACATCTCCATTAGTGTATGCTTGTTTCTTGTTGATGACATATTAATATCAAACAGATTAATTACAACAAAGAATGTGAAATTCCAAATGACTAATGAAAGGTCACTTTTTCTGAGTTATGCCTATTAAAAACACTTCAAAATAAAAATCCACAGAACTGACAGTGCAGAGCATTTTTCTCTGATCATGGAGGATCATAGAGCTCTAATTTCCTCTAGGTATTGAAACAGATTACCACAACTCTAGTAATGACACACACAGATCCTTTATTGCACTGGAGATCCGAAGTCCAAAATGAACCTCAAGGGGCTCAAACTAAGATACCCATAGCCCTGGTTCTTATTGGAGGACCCAAAGGGTTCCTTGCTATTTCTACTTCCAGAGACTCCTCACTCTATCCTTCCCCAATCAGACCCCCTCTTGGTGGTAGGTAGAGCTTCTGCAGTTTCATAACGATATTTGTGAATATATTTATATTTTACCCAGATGACCCAGAATAATCTTCATATCTCAAGATTCTTCTTTCAATCCCACATGACACATTACCCTGTTAGACAAACTGTTCACAGATTCCTGGAATTGGGACTGGAATAAACCTTGTGGACTAGGGGAAGGAGCTGTTTTAGCCCTCCACACACTTGAGGATCCCATGTATCAAAAGTGCTAATTGATTTACTCACTGACCAAAGTTGTGTGCAGGAACTGAAATCAGAATTTACTAAGGAACGTTTTTATTTACCATTGAGATAGTCTCCCTTTATTCTACATCAGTACTTCTGCAAACTTGCTACATTCATCTTCATCTACTTCGTTAAATCATTTGGTTATCACACTAAGTTTTGGAATAATTAAATCATCCTTGCCCCGAAGTGGGTACTATGTAATGAGAGGAAAAAACAAGGTGTGATAAGAACAGTAATACCACAATCAAATGTGTTACTCAATCCAGACTATTTTTAAAAAATATTTTTAGTGTTAATATGATTTGTCACTATTATCTTGATGTGTGAGTGATTATTAAATAAAAACAATATGTAGACTATTTCTTTTGTTAAAGTACAATTCTAAAAGTGACTTATTGTTGCATGACAAGGAAAGCAGTTTATTGCCTGAAATTGCAGCATTTGGCCAGATGATAGAAAATTCTAAAATGAGCCACTATCACACAAACCTGTTCAGAATTTATAATGACAAAACCTTACAGGGAAACAAGGTGAACTGAATGGCTATTACTTGGGAGCTGAAAGGCAAAAAAAAACTAAGAAATGAGAAACTATTTTCCAGTTGCAGTTTGATATAAATGGGGAAAAGTGTTCTTAAAAACAAATTGGATAAAAAAATTACAAAAAAATTGAAGAATGCAAAAATATATATTGGGCAGTTGTGATATGACAGCAGAAAGGCCACCTTGTACTGGACAGGACACTAAAAACAACCACCGAGGCTATGGGAAGACAGGGCGTAGCCATCTGTGCGTTTTGCTCTTAGTTGGAGGACCTACTCGATTGAGAGCCCAACTGGTCCTTTAACTTGATTTTTCTTTTTTATTAATGAGAATTAGACATCTTAAAAACTATAGAGAAGTATAGTTTAAGAGAATTTGATGAGACTAGTGGATGCCTTTATAGAAATACTGAGGATTTTAGAATGTTCAATTAAAAATGTACATAAGATAGTTATGGTTTATGAATTTTTATGTAAGGAAGACTTTTCTGCATATAACTCCAATATTATTTGGTTTCTTTCTAAAATTATATTTTTGTTTTTATAGGGAATAAATTTTTAATTCACTTGGTTATATTTAAACTATACTTATGGTTTGAGAAACATGCTATGAAATTCATGTGATTACAGCAAATTAAATATGCTCAAATTTTAAACCTAAAATAAAATCCCAGAAATTGAAAAAAATTGGACTTTCGTGATCACTGAATAATGACACATTTAAGACTGATAAATATCATCTAAATTTTTGACCGCCTTCTGAATCATTCTAATAATTTCTGACCAAATCACTTCAGTAAGTTCTTTGTAATACTTCTATTATTTCTTGTTTCATTCACTTTCCAAATAATTTAAGTTCCAGACACTTTGTTTTATTTGTCTTGTTTTGTTTCCAGTATCTTATGCCACTTAATTTCTTCAATAAATGCATAAATAAGAAATTGGGGGGCTGGGGATTTAGCTCAGTGGCGTATGTACTTGCCTTGCGAGCACGTGGCCATGAGTTCAATCCCCAGTACCAATTGAAAAAAAAAATTGGGGGAAAGAAGAGAACTATTTAAATTATTTTGGTGGCTTCCTAATGCCAAAGAGCATGGATGTGAGGACATGTTTTTCCTCCAACATTTTTTGGCTTTGTCTAATGAACAGCTGAGGCTAGTGACAAAACCAAAATGTCATTGTGTCAGGATGCCATGTGATCACAGGCAGATTCATAACTTGCACCTCACTACTTTCCTGATTTAGCTTATGACAGAGATGGCTACTACAATGACTCAAATTTTGGTGAAATACTTTGTTCCTTTTTTTTTTTTTTTTTACCGATTTTGAACATTCCTTACGGAAAAATCTCCAAGGGAAACCTAGCACTATTTAAAAAACAGCAAAAGCAAATCATAAATTTAAAAAAAAACTTAAGCATTTAGAAATGATTGAAGTACTTTGTTTTTAACCACTGGAGAGGGGTACAGCATAATGATCCTAAAAGAAACAAATGTACTCATCTTAGTCTTCAGAAAACTGTACACATTGCTCTTGTGATTTACATACTGAGACTTCTTAATAGGAGTTCTTTGAAGAATTTTGATTTGCATAGGATTCATAGTCACGTGACTCAGAAGAAGCCCAAAGTGGCTTTTAGTGTAGAAAATAGAACTGAAAGCACAGAGACTTATAAAGACATTTTAGTTTTATGTCACATTTCTGCAAAGGTGATTATGACATTCTTATATGCATTTTAATGTTCCAAATAACTAGTAAAAGTATTTGTTCTACAGAAAGTTTAAAATGTGAATTTAACTGGCAGACTTGGTGGAAAGAAAATATAATGCATATAACATTACTTTTTAAAGTGCAAAATGCCATGCCATTTTAAACAAACCATAGAAATTTATTTTATTATTAAAAATAGTTGTAATGTCTTTAAAAATTCATTCTTTTAAAAACTATTGTAGAACTTTAGAATTTATCTGGAAAGCCTGTCATCTTCACATTTTAAGTGTACAACTGAGTGTCACGCATTATTCTCAGTGTCCTGCAACCAACATCACATTATCAAAACACATTGTTTTATTCCTAATTGAAATATTATTTAAAATAACCCAGAAGTTGCTTAGTTTGTATATTAGAGTCAGAAATGTAAAGAAAGCAACTGTGTTTCTGATCATTTATATATATATTTGCTTTGATTTTGTACTATAGTTTGATTTTGAAAAAAAGAACTTTATATGTAAACACTTTCCACATAACTCAATAATTTTAGCAGGGACAAAAATACATTTAAATAATCAGTTAATTGACTATCTTGAGGTAACTCATCTTAAATATATATTAACAAGTACAGATAGCCTTTTTAAAAAAAGCCACATCAACAAATAAAATGATCTTTTGCACTCCTATTTCTTTAGTTTGAACTGATGGAGTAAATTAACATATCAAACAGACATAAGCATATTGAAGCTATAGATTATGATTAAATTCTTTAAGAATGATACTTTCATATGACATTTTAAAGGAAAAACTCTAAAATGAAACATATGCTATATTTAATTAATATGAAATTATACTAACAAGAAAATTGAACCTCTCCATTACCAATTTATATATATATGTATATATTATATATATATAAGATAAATTAAAACAGAAATTGAATATTTTTTTCTAATTTTTCAAATGTCATAACAGTTGCTTTCAAATCTGCTCCTCATAATATGGTACTTCTCACATAGATTAAAGTACCTTGTTTAGAATCATTTACTACATTTTAAACTTTTAGTTTATTATTGAAAGGGCAGGATCTGAAGAGTTAAGATTTCTTTATGCTTAATTTTTCCTTAAGTATATAACATCAAGCCACATGAGATATATTTCAAATTTGTTTGCTATTTCTGTTTGTTTCATGAAAAGCTTGTGCAAGTGTGCATAGTAAATATTACAGGTAACCTAAAGATTGCTATCCCAATGATTTGCATGTGTACTTTAAAACTATCAAGTATCAAGAAAATTATGAAATAGAATCAAGGGAAAATATACTTTCCAGAATTTATTGTTTACTTATTTTCACAAGAATTTGTGATTATTTAGAAATCCTGAGGCAATATTTCTACAACCAAAACAGAGAAACATGAGAATATTTAAATAATTTAGATCATAAGGAAGAAAGCACTGTGTACTGATCTGTTCACTGAGTGTATGTTAATTTATCCATACTAGCATAGCCTCATTCATTTAAATTTGTTCTATTCTGGAAAATCCATTTGTATAATCCTCCTAAATACTAAAAGGTGAACCTTACAAAAGTTGGTATTGAACACCTCTATAAAATCTATTGATTGTATATTTACTGTGTCCAAGTTAAGTGCCCTCACACTCGCACATTATGTAGACTCTATGAACATAAAATAGGTTTATAAAAGCTGATCCCTGTTTCAAACTACATCAGCCTATTGCACACAGATCTAACCACTCTCAGATGACTCTCATATGGTATATCATTTAATGTGAATGATGTGGTGAGATTCTATGCAAAAGAAGTACAATAAAGAATAGTTTTAAGATTGCTAGCGACAGTGGGAAGCCAGAAGACTTTTATTCAACTATGCATATATTTAGTCATGCATGTTGCTATGAACAAAAAGATTTAACTGGTTTCTAGGTATAAATGTATATGGCACATAATGTAGCAACATGAGAAAATTTAACCAAGAATAAAGGCAGGGCAGATGTCTGACTCATTTACTTTTCTTTTTTTTTTATTTTAAAGAGAATAAAACAAAAGAAGACAGATCTAAGCAGATCAGAACAGAACAATATAAGCAACACAGCAGTTCACAACAAGACAATTGGATATTAACAGTAGCTATCATAATGTCTCTTTCTTTGAAATAGTTGAGCTTAGCTTTACACACAATAAAAAAGTAGAATATAATGTATTCCAAAACATTCTGAGCGATGTAACCAAAGATGAACAATGGCTGCTATATTATCTCATTTTCCATAAAAATTTTGATTTTACTATCATACATATTAAAATCCACTAAGACACAACGTGATAGAACCAATGGTAATAGAAAAACAAAAGCATGGTAGAACTTCACAGCAAGATGATATTAAACCAATACTGGCTACCATTCTGTCTTTTCTTCAAAGTAACTATTCATACCATCACATATATTAAGATCAAACAAAACAGAATAAAACCATTCAAACCAATGAATGAAGACATAAGACATCAAAGGAGTATAATGGTGAACCATGATTTCCATAAAATCTTCTGTACTCTTACCATTTCTTACACTAGGGAGACTATATGGTATTTATACATGTGAGTTTGATTTATTTCACTTATGAGTACAGATTCAAGATGCATCCATTTATGATAAATATCTCAATGTGATCATTCTTTATAGCTGAGTAGTACTCCATTGTATAAAAGTACCACAATTTTTTTATCCATTCCTCGGTTGATGGGCACTTAGGTTGTTTCCAAGATCTGGCTATTACAATTGTGCTGCTATAAACATGGGTGCGCATATATCACTGTGGAAAGATGTTTTCAGATCTTCTGGGGATATGCCTAAGAGTGGAATAGCTGGGTCAAATGGGACCTCTAACCCCAGCTTTTTGAGGAATCTCCAGATTGACCTCCACAGTGGTTGCACCAGTCTACACTCCCACCAACAGTGCAGAAGACTTCCTTTTTCCCCACAGCCTCTCCAGCATTTGTTGTTGGTAGTTTTGTTGATCCTGGCCATTCTTTCTGGAGTGAGATGGTATCTCAGTGTGGTTTTAATTTGCATTTCTCTAATGACCAAAGATGATGAACATTTTTTCATGTATTTATTTGCCATTCATATTTCTTCATCTGAGAACTGTGTGTTCATCTCAGATGCCCATTTTTGGACTGAGTCTTTGAATTTCAGGGGTCTGATTTTTTAAAATTCTTTATAAGTTCAAGACAGAAGTCTTTTGTCTGAGGGACAGTTCACTAAGATTTTTTCCCAGTTTGTGGGTTTTCTTTTCACTCTGCTGGAGATTTCTTTGGACATGCAGAAACTCTTTAATAAGATATGATCCCAGTTATTGATTCTGGGGAGTATTTCCCGTGCTGTTTGGTTCTTGTTCATGAATTCTCTACCTATCCCTATGTCTTCAAGATTTTTACCTATTTTGTCTTGCAACAGATTTAGTGTTTCTGTTTTAATATTTAGATCTTTGATCCATTTGGATTTTAGTTTAGTACATGGTGATAGGCATGGGTCTAATTTTAGTTTTTGGCATATGGATAGCCAATTTTTCCAATTTTTCTTAAAGAGACTGTCATTCTTACAGTGAACATGCTTGGCCCCTTTATCAAAGATAAGGTGGTTGAGTGTGTTTGTAGTTGTATCTTCTAATCTATTCCATTGATCTTCAGGTCTGTTTTTATTCCAATACTATGTTGATTTTATTACAGTAGCTTTGTAGTATAACTTCAAGTCAGAGATTGTGATGCTTCCTGCCTTAGTTTTGCTGCTTAGAATTGCCTTTGCTATTCTAGGACTCTTCTGGTTCCAGATGAATTTTAGGAGTGATTTATCTAGATCTATGAGGTATGTTAGTGGTATTTTCATTGGGATTGCATTGAATGTGTATAACCATTTTGGGAGAATGGCCATTTTTACAACATTTATTCTTCCTATCCATGAACAAGGGATGTCTTTCCATTTTCTGAGGTCCTCTTCGGTTTCTTTTTTCAGGGTATTATAATTTTCCCTGTACAACTCTTTTACATCTTTCATTAGATTAATTCCTAAGTATTTCATTTTTTTGGATGCTAGTGTGAAGGGTGTGGCTTCTCTTATTTTTCTCTCAGTGATTTTGTTGTTAGTGTACAAGAATGCTATTGTTTTTTGAGTATTGACTTTGTATCCAACTGCTTTGCTGAATTTATTTATTATATCTAGGAGACTTTCAATGGAGTCTCCTAGGAGACTTTCAATGGAGTTTTGGGGGTCTTCTATGTAGAGTATCATGTCATCTGCGAATAATGATAATTTAACTTCCTCTTTTCCTATCTTTACTCCTTTTATTGCCTTCTCGTTTAATTGCTCTGGCTGGTATTTCCAGTACTATATTGAATAGGAACAGTGATAAGGGACATCCTTGTCTTGTGCCTGATTTTAAGGTAAAGGCTTTCAGTTTTGGGCCATTTAATATGATACTGCCTGTTGGTTTGTCATAGATGGCCTTAATCACATTGAGGTAAAGACCATCTGTTCCAATTCTCTGTAAGTTTCTTATCATGAATGGGTATTAGATCTTATCAAAATCTTTTTCTGCATCTAGAGAAATGATTATGTAGTTCTTGCTTTTGGCTGTATTGATATGGTGGATTGCATTTATTGATTTACGTATGTTGAACCATCCCTGCATGCCTGGGATGAATCCCACTTGGTCATGGTGAATAATCTTCTTGATGATTTGCTGCATCCTGTTTGCCAATATTTTATTGAGAATTTTTGCATCTATGTTCATTAGGGAGATTGGTCTGTAGTTCTCTTTTTTATTTGGGTCTTTTTCAGGTTTTGGAACTAGAGCGATATTTGCTTACAGGAATGACCTAGGGAGAATTGTTTTCCTTTCAATTTCATTGAAGAGTTTGAGGAGTGTTGGCATTAAGTCTTTGTATTTCTTGTAGAATTCTGTAGTGAATCTGTCTGGGCCTGAGCTCTTCTTTGTTGGTAGGGATTTGATTACATTTTCAATTTCATTAATAGAAATTGGGTTATTCAGCAGTTTTACATCTTCTTGATCCAGCTTTGGTGGTTCGTATGTTTCTAGGTATCTGTCCATTTCTTCTGTGTTATCGAACCTATGAGGGTAGAAGTTTTCAAAATAGTTGATGATCTTCTGTATTTCCACAGGGTCAGTAGCGATTTCTCCTTTTTCATTCTGTATTGCATGAATTTCAGTCTTTTCTTTCCTTTTTTTAATTAGGTTGGCTAGGGGCTTGTCAATTTTATTTATTCTTTCAAAGAACAAACTCTTTGATTCATTGATTCTTTGAATTGTTTTCTTAGTCTCTATTGCATTAATTTCTGCTCTGATCTTTATAATTTCCTCCCTTCTTTTGGCTTTGGGCTTGGCTTGCTCTTCTTTTTTCTAGATGTTTCAGGTTGCTTATTTGTGTTCATTCTGTTTTCCTAATGTGGGAACTCAGTGCAATAAATTTTCCTCTGAGGACCACTTTCATTGCATCCCACAGGTTCTGGTAAGTTGTATTTGTATTTTTGTTTGCTTGTAGATATTGTTTAATTTCTTCTTTAATTTCCTCTGTGACCCACTGATTATTCAAGAGTGTATTATTTAATTTTCATGTGTTTGTGTGGTTTTTGCAGTTACTTTTATCATTAATTTCCAGTTTCATGGCGCTATGATCCGATAACATGCATGGGATAATTTCAATTGTTTTGCATTTACTTAAATATGTTCTGTGGGTTAGTACATGGTCTATTTTAGAGAATGTCCCATGTACTGGTGAGAAGAATGTATATCCTGATGTTGGATGGAACAGTCTGTATACGTCTATCAAATCCATTTGTTCACAGGTGTGATTCAGTTCTGTTATTTCTTTGCTGATTTTCTGTCTAGTTGATCTATCCCTTTGTGTCAATGGTGTGTTAAAGTCCCCTGTTATAATTGTGTTACTGCCTATTTGATTTTTCATTTCTGTTAATACTTGCTTTGTGTAGTTGGGTGCGCTGGAATTTGGTGCATATATATTTAAGATTGTTTTCTCTTCCTCTTGCAGTTTTCCCCTAACTAGTATGTAGTGACCTTCTTTATCTCTTTGGACCATTCTTGGTTTGAATTTCACATGATCTGCAACCAGAATAGCTACCTCCCCTTTTTTTTGAGTTCCTGTTGCATGGAGTATTGTTTTCCATCCTTTGACTTTCAGTCTATCACTTTCCTTTTGGGTTAGATGGGCTTCTTGTAGACAGCATATGGTTGGATGTTGTTTCTTGATCCATTCTGCCAGTATGTTTCTTTTAATTGGTGAATTGAGGCCATTTACATTAATGGTTATAACTGTCATATATTTATATTAGTTTATTGTTGACATGTTATCTTTCTGATATTGTATCTTAGCTTTCCATTCTGTTTAACTGTCTGTCTTGCTTAGTGGTTTTTTCCTATGTGTGTCTAGAATGTCTTTCAGTATTCTTTGTAGTTTTGGTTTCGTGATCATGAAGTTCTTCAGCTGTTCTTTGTCATGGAAGTATCTTATTTCTCCATCCATTTTGAAGGGACGTTTTGCAGGGTACATCAGTCTGGGTTGGAAGTCGTTTTCTTTAAGGATCTGAAAAACTTCACTCCATGCTCTTCTTGACTTCATTGTTTGTGTTGAGAAGTCTTCAGTGATTCTGATAGATTTTCCTTTATAGGTGACCTGTCTTTTCTCTCTAACAGCTTTTAATATTCTGTTCTTATGTTGGATTTCTGGGATGGTGATTATTATATGTCTGGGTGTAGTTTTGTTTTGGTTATGGCTATTTGGAGTTCTATATGCCTCACTAATCCATATGTCAGTTTTCATATTCATGTTTGGGAAGTTTTCAGCTATTACTTCTGTAAATAGCCTCTTGATTTCATTTGTGTTTTCCCCTTTTTCTTTTATCCCTATTAATCTTATATTGTTTTTCTTTGTGTCATCTTGCAGCTGTTAAATTGTTATTTCTTGATTT
Source organism: Hydrochoerus hydrochaeris (assembly GCA_004027455.1). NCBI lineage: Eukaryota > Metazoa > Chordata > Mammalia > Rodentia > Hydrochaeridae > Hydrochoerus > Hydrochoerus hydrochaeris. The sequence continues at coordinate 101,979 of PVLA01000782.1, forward strand.
CTTGTTATTTTTAGAAGATCTTTCCTTTCCTGTTCACTAACTGCAATCTTATCTTCAAGGTCTGAGATTCTATCTTTACTTTCGTTGAGGCGGTTTTTGATTTCCTGTATATCTCTTTGAATCTGCTTAATGCATTCTGCTTGTCTCTTAAACTGTTCATTCATGGATTCTATCATTTTGCTTTGTTCCTCTAATTGTTTAGCTGTGTCTTTGTTGAATGCATTCAGTATTTTTTTTCACTACTTTTATCATTTCTTCTTTTACCTGGGAGAATATTTCTGATTTGAATTCCCTCATAGCTTCCTGCACTTGCTTCCTTATTTTAGTTGATATCATTTCATACATTTCAGGTGTATGTGTAGTATTTTCTTCTATGAACATGGCTCCTATTTCTTGAGATGGTCTGGAGGTTTGAGATTGCATTTTGGTCTTTCATTTTGTCATTTTCCTGTATTTCCGTGTTTCCAGCAATTTTCCAAAGCTTTCCCTCGAAGCACGGCACCAGCTTGACTCCCCCTTGGGCAGGCCTGGCTCCCCTGGATGAATGAAGGTCCCTGGGTGCAGTCCACTCAAGCCTGCAGAACCTCTGGAGCCTAGTCCAATGACCCAAGGGGGCTGGGTAGGCACCCAGCTGCCAGGATTGATGGTCACAAACCCTTCCAGGTCTGTGCTGGCGATCTGCAACTCACCTCATGTCTCGCGGTGCCGGCTTCGACTCATTTACTTTGGGGCTGCCTCCATCCTGAGCATCTTGATTAAAAGCATTTATTAATAAATTGAAGACATATCCACAAAAAAAGCATTTATTAAATGACCACATCATATACATGTACCTTCTGGGATTCATCACTGTGTTATGAGAGAATCACTGGATTAGTTAGTGTTTGCTGGTTCCAAGCAACAGTAACAAACAGATTAGGAGATTTCCAAAGCCAAAAGCCCCATTTTGTAAATGGTCTGTTCCCTAACAACTGGCCTCCTGCCTTGACCCTACTACACTGATATGATCAAAAGGCATTAAAGGTAAATCACGAGATCTTTCTTACACTGAATGATTCCAGTGCTTAACCTTCCTCTCCACTGCAGTGATGATACTATGGCAGGGCAGTCATAAGCAATATGTTGCCACATATCCAAGTGTCCTCACGATAGTTTTTGTTTGCCTGGGATAGTTACAATTTGCAGCTGTTATCCAAGAAGTACCCATTTTCAATCGCAAGTTTTGGAAAATAAGTCTACTCTACCTATACTTAGATTAGAAATTTGGGTAAAAATGCTTTTCTTGAGCTCCAGTCAGCTTCACTGTGGCAAATCAGTTGGAAAAAAAAAGTTAAAAGGGGAAAGATTTATTTTGGGAGATGTTTTCAGAGGGTTCAGCCCATGGTGAGCTGGATCCACTGCATATAGACCTGTGGCAAAGCAGAAACATGGTAGTAGAAGGATGTGTTGGAGGACAGCTTCTCACCTCACCTCATGGCGACAAGGAAAAATCAGAAAAGAATGGTCCAGGGACAACATATCACCCCAAAGTCAGGCTTCCACCACCCATTATCTTCAATTAGGCCCACCTTCAAAATGTCTCTAATTATCTCTAAACGATGACATCGAATTATTATTTCATCAATGGATGAAGTTAAAGCACTTGACTGACCTTCCAAAAGCTCCATCTAAGAATGCCTGAGATTTTTGGAGGTCGTTATAGAGCTAAGCTATTACACCAAAGAGCTTTTACCATTGACTTATTATCCCTGTCCTCTAAGACAGCATCAATGACAGGGAAACTTTTCTGGACCTCATAAAATTAACCTTTACTTCATATATTTATCACAAATTTTGATTTTCATACTTCTACATCTTACTTGCCAGCAGTTAAGAAATGATAGGAATTACAGACATATCTGTCTGGATTTCTGTGAGACTAGACTGGAAAAATTATAAAATTTTGAACTTTAGGTATGCCCTCTTGAAAGTAAATGCAGTATTATTTGGTTTTAAGTAGAAAAGGAATTTAATAGAATTACGGTGAGTAGATAGCGCAATTGCTGGAAATGATAAGAATTTATCTTTAAAAAAATCCTGTAATGGGAAATATTCAATGGCCTGTTAAGGTCCCTTTGGCTGAAATCAATGATCACCAATTATCTTTCTACTCTTGTATAACTTCACTCAAAATTTGGAGCCCAGGGCAAAGCACTCAGGTATTCTCTTGAATTGTGCCTGTAAAAAGGCTGGGGAGCTTATCCCACAGTTCTGTGAACCTTTAGCGCAATATGAGAAGTGATTCAACCAAGTTACTGGCAACTTCGTAGTAGAGCTATTTTTCAGGTCTGCAGTCTTTGTCAAAGTCACTAAAAATAATAATAGCATCATGCCTCCTAAGAATTGGAAGACTAATGAATATAGAATTTCTCTTCTGGGATCCTGCAGAAAACAACTTCCTTGAGAGTATCCTAACAGCCCAAGGGATGCATAGGGCAGACTCTGTATATACTGATTTATTGTCAACTACCTCCCCCACCCCAACTGGGGATTTCTGTGTTCCAGCAGTACTCACTGCAGGCAAGGAAAGCCCTCCCCCACTTTAGGCAGAGAGAAGCTACACAAGGTAAATGGTCCTTCAAGCCCTAAAAGCAAACAACTTCCAGGCCAAAATAATGTATTCAAAACTCTATCAAAATTGGAATAGAATTAAGGACATTTCATGACAAAGTACACCTTAGAAGATGCATGAACATCAAAACAGCACTCCAAAAATATTCAAGAATGTACTAAATAGAGACAACAAAGCAAAAAATTCAGATGGAATGAATCAGGTGGAATGAATACATCAAGCAAGGCAGGTAGCCAAACAAAAGGGAAAAATTAAGAAGTCATCAACAGAAAAAAAAATGCAATGACAAGAATAAATCAATACCTTTCAGTTTTAAGTCTCAATGTAAATAGCCTCAAGCCCCCAATTAAAAGACATTGATTGACTGGCTGAATCAAAAGACAGAATCTAGCAATCACGTTGCATTCAAGAAACTCATCTAATCCCAAAAGAAATTTAAAGGCTAAAAATCAAAATATGAAAATAATATTTCATTTATCAGGACCCTTAAAGCAAGAATAAAGTAAACTTCTTAGACAAAGTAAACTTTAAGCTAAAGCTGATCAGAAGAAGCAAAAATGGTTAATACACAGTAGTGAATGGAATAGTTAAACAGGATGAGATAACAACTGTAAATATATATGCGCAGTGTGTATTGAGGTATATAACTATAAAACAAGCACTGCTAAGCATATAAAAGGTAAAACAAACACCAATACAATCATAGTGGGTGACCTCAATACCCCACTTACAGAGAGAAAGATTAAACAAAAAAGTAACAAAGAAATACCAGAATCGCATCACACCTTTGAATAAGTGGACTCAATAAATATTTACAGTGTTCTACCCTACTATAATAGAATATACTCTTACAGCAGCACACAGAATTCTCTCCAAAACTGACCACTTACTAGTCTGCAAAGCTCACTTAAATAAGCACAAAAGGATCGAAACCACCCCATGTATAGTGTAAGTTGATTGTGCGTTGAAGCTAGACATTAATCGGGAAAGAAACAGCTGAAAATTTATAAGCAACTGGAAACTTAATAACACACTCATGAGCACTTAGTGGGTCACAGAAGAAATCAAGGAAGAAATCAAAAAATTTCTGGAGTTAAGTGGCAATGCCAGTACAAAATACAAGAATCTGCAGGACACAATGAAACCAGTCCTAAGAGAGAGATTCATTGTAATCAATGTTCACATTAGAAAAACAGAAGAAACTCAAATATATAACCTATTGGGGAACCTCAGGGTTTGAAAAGGAACAACATAAAACTGAACATAGTACAAGGAGGAAAAGAATGAAGATGAGAGCAGAAATTAATGAAATTGAAACTAGAAAAAAAAAGAATCTTTAAATTGAAGGGCTAGCTCTTTGACATAATGAAGGCAGACAAACTCTTAGCCAAATTTTAAAAAGGGAGAGAAAAGAATAACATCAATACAATTAGAAATGAAACAGGTGAAATTATGACAAACACTGCTGAAGACCAGGCTATTGTAAATATCTACTGTTATAACATTTTACTCTAAAACAATCAGAAAACCTTGAAAAATGGGCATCTTTCTAGAGACCTATGAACTATCAAAACTCAACAAAGAAGACATGAATATTTAGAATAACTTGATAATAAGCAATGAGATTGAAGGAATAATAAAAATTACCAATCCAGGAAAACCCAGAACCAGATAGATTCACTGCTGAATTCTATAAGATGTTCAAGGAAGCTGTAATACTAATACTCCCCAAAATCTTTAATGGGGAGTAGTAATTCCAGGAATTTAGCATCACTCTAACTCCCAAACCAGGCAAAGGACCTACAAAAACAAAAATGACAAGCCAGGTTTTAACAAACATTGATGCTAAAACTCTCAATAAGATATTGACAAACAGAATACAACAAATCATCAAAAGGAGCGTGTATCATACAAAGGAAATTTCTTCCCAGGGGGGCAAGGATGGTTTAATGTATACAAATCAATAAATTTTATACATTATATAAACAGAAGCACTTTCAGAAAAAGTTTTTAACAAAATTCCACACCAATTCATGACAAAAATCCTGGAAAGAAATAAATATAGAAGGATCTCATTTGAGTCTGACAAAAGCCATTTATGACAAATCAATGATTATCATCATATTAAATGGGAAAAAACTGAAAGCATTCCCTCTAAAATCAGGAACAAAGCAAGGATATCCACCACCACCACTCCCATTCAGTATAGTACATAGAATATTAGCCAGACCAATCAGACAGAGAAAGAGAAAAAAAATGTAAATATATAGAAAAGAATAAAATCAAAATTTCATTACATTTAAATGACATGATCCTTTACACAGAAGACACCAAAATACTTCTAGAACAATCAAATTCAGTAATTTTACAGTAGTCAAAATCAACATGCAAAAATCAATAGCATTTCCATGGACTCACTGAGAAAGAAATTAGGAAACCAATACCATTCTAAATAGTATCAAGAAAAGTTGAATAATTAATTTAACCAAAGAAATGAAAGGCCTTTACTTCAAGAACTGTAGAGATTTCAAAAAGATTGTAGAGCTTATCAGAAAATGGAAAGATATCTCTATATCTTACCATTCTTTTTGCAGTAGAATCTTTTGAATAGATAAAATCAACATTGTCAAAATGCCATATTTTCAAAACTCATGTACAGAGTCACTGCTGTTTCAATCAAAATACCAGTAACATTCATCACAGAACTAGAAAAAGCAAGTTTAAAATTCATATGGAACAAAAAAGACCCAGAATAGAACAAATATTGGGCAACAAGAGCAAGGCATGAAGCATCACAATATCTAACTTCTAAGTATACTATAACACTTCAGTGAGAAAACTGCAGGATATTAACACGAAAACAGAAATATGAATCAATGAAATAGATTAGAGGATACAGAGACAGCCGCAGATATATTCAGTCACTTGATCTTTGACCAACCAACCAAAGCATTCTGGAGGAAATACAGCTTCTACAGCACATTGTGCTAGAAAAACTGACTATCCACATGCAGATGATTCAACCTAGACACATAACTCTCACCATGTACTAAATTAAAATCAAAATAGATCAATAAACTAAAGGTTAAAACAGAAATGCTTAATATTCCAGAAGATAAAGTAGGTAAATTTTGACTTCATAGGCATAGGCAAGGATTTTTCCAAACAGAACTTCAACTGCGGAAGAATTAACAGCTACTGTCAAGAAATGGGTTTATATTAAATTAAAAAGCTTCTGTTCAGTAATGGAAATGATTAACAAAGTGAAGAGACAACCTGAAGAATGTGAGAAATTTTTGCTGACTATTCCTCAGCTGGATTATTATTATTTAGAATATATAAACAATTCAAAATAAAACACCCAAAATAAAAGAACCAATTTAAGCAAAAACTGGGTCACTGAAATAAATAGCTATTTCACAGAAAAATAAATACAAATGAACAATAACTACATGAAAAACTGTTCAATGTGTTTTGCAGAAATACAAATTAAATCAACACTGAAGTTTCATCTTTCTCTAGAAAGAGTAGTAATCAGCAATAAATCAAATTATAACAAATGTAGGCCATGCTGTGGTGAAAGGGAATCCTCCCACATTGCTGATGAGAAGGTAAACTAGTACAACCAGTGTGGAAATCAATGTGAAGTTTCTTCAGAAAAAAATGAAAAACAGAAATTCTGTTCAATTCAGCTATTCCTCTACTAGACATTTTCTTAAAAGATTCAAAAACATCATACTATAGCAGTAAATGCATACCAATGTTTATAGCAGCACAATAGCCAAATCTCAGATGTAGCCTATGTGCCTATCGACAGGTGAACGGAAAAAGAAAACGCTGCATTTATACAACATAGAATACTACTTTGCTATAAAGAAGGATAAATTTGGGTCATTTTTTGGAAAATGGATGCAATTTGAAAGCACAATGTTAAATCAAGTAAATCAGAACCACAAGCTTCAATTCAGTATGGTTTCTCTCCTATGAGAAAATCAAGGTACAAATCAAGAACAAGATAACAAATAGATGAAAGGAAACAGGTAGACAGATTTGGTTTGCAAATGAAAAAGGGCCCCAGAGATTGAGGGTGAGCAGCGTGGGAGAGAAGGGGGACTTGAAAAGAATTAAAATGTGTCACATTTGTATATGAATTAGTCACAATAGCTGTAATTATTAACTGTCACAAATGTGAACTTAAAAAAATGGAAATGAGTGAAAGTCATTTGGAGATGGAGGAAGAGAAGGGGGAGGGAGAGAACAGATGCGATGTATGTGAAGTACGTGTGCTGACTCCCTAAAGGAGTCACACTTCTTACTGTGAATATATACTGAATAATAACTTAAAAAAAAGGAATATTGTTTCTGCCCTTCCATTTTCTTTGAATTGTGTGATTCATATAGCATATCAAGCCTTCCTGATGTGCTACATGTGCATTAAACAGTGACTAGGAAGAACCAGAAATACTTACTGTATCATATGGGAACATAAACCAGGAGAAACAATGGTGAAAATAAACCAATTAACTGACAGGTCAGGAACTGTATTAGCTTTCTAGCTTTGCAGTAACAAAATATAAAAGATGTCTTAAAATAACAGAAAAATTTATCTCACAATTCTAAAGGCTAGAGGTGCAGAATTAAAGTACTGATAGCATTAAGATTGATAGAATTAAGGTATTGATAGCATCCAAAGGCTGGGTCCTTCTTGGACTTAATGATGACTCTCTTTTCTTTTCTTTTTCTTTTTTTTTTTTTGTACCGGGGATTGAACTCACGACCTCGCCCTTGCCCGGCAGGCGCTTAAGCCACTGAGCTAAATCCCCAGCCATGATTCTCTTTTCTATGTCCCTATATGTTCTAGCCTCTGTGTGTTTCTCTCTCTGTCTCTACTTCTTCCTTTTAAAAAGACACTAGTCATATGAAAATTAAGTAAGATTTAATCATCGTATTTTAACTTAACTCTATAAATACCCAATTGCCAAATAAGCATGTTCTGATGTACTGCGGTTTGGACTCCAATATATTTGGATATTTCAGCCCAAAACGAGTATTTAAAATATGGTCAGGTAAAAATGAAACTCTATAAGAATAAAATTGTCAGGAGGTAAATTGCAACTATATCTTGCTTATAACATATGACTGACGGCCCAAAAGAAATTATATAACAATAACCAAGAAATTTCCCTTTATTCTCAGTGGAGATACTTTAAAATTTTATTTCAATAGTCTTCTTGTCCTTTCACAAATTAACACTTTTCCTAAAATGATGTTATAGGAAAATGGGCATAAAAGCATTGTTTGTATAATAATTTAATAAAAAGCTAAAGAAATATAGGAACAATAAATGGACAAAAGAATGTTATAAGAGATAATAATGATGCTGTAAAAAGCTGTTTTGCTCTTTCTGTTTTCTGGTTTTTAGGATGTAGGATCTAGCTAATATGCTGAAAAAATGTATGAAAAAACACTATAGTTATTTGAGCTAAAATGAGTTAGATGAGGAAATTTGCACTGAGCACTATTTATCATGTAAGCACCATTGAGCAATAAACAGCGTGGGTTTTCACAGAACAAATCATTCCAAAAAAATCTGATTGCTTTTTTTTTATTGAATTACAAGATTAGTGGATGTGGATGCAATGTGGGAGATATAATGCATTTGGATTTTAGCAAAACATTTGATACCAGGAATATGAACTCCAGGGTAAGGAATGGGTATCAGATGAAAAAAGAAGTAATAATCAACTGTGATATGGCAGCTTGAAAACACATCATTATAAGGTGCTACATTGATCATAGGATTTATTCAGTACATGTTAACGTTTACATTATTTTCTTGGGCTTAATAAAAAGAAGTGGAATAAAAGACTAAGAATGCACCCCGTGACTTCAGAAAATATATACAATTAATCTAGTTTTAGAGAAAGAAGAAAATAGAGTTGGTCTCCTAGATTTTTGTTGCTATTGAAAGTAGCTATTTATATCACTCGATCATTTAACTGACTTCAAGCTCTAAAATTAGGTCATGGATGCTTTCATTTGATCTTTTTCTGTGCCATGGGAAAAGCCAATTCTTTAAGTCATTCAATCAGTCTGGCCTTCTTAGAACAAAGATCTATATGGGAGATAATGTCAAGTCTCTTGGTTGCCTGACTTTTAGGATTCAGGATTGTGGCGGATTCTTGGATTCCACCAGAACTCATAAATGGTTCATGTTAGATATTTCTCTCAGAGTGAAAGTTAAAAATGTTACCAACTAAATAAATTGTGAAGAGTACAAGCACTGTAATAAGATTTACAGTTGGTGTGAAATTAGGAGGACTGCTAAAAGCAGTAAGGCTTGTAACATTGCAGCAGGGCTCCAACAGAAAGAAGCCTGTATATTAAATGCTAAGCACAAGAGTAACTGGAAAGGAGAGAAACATGCAGCAGGAATGCCGGAGGATGAATGAGCAGACAGAAAACAGCAACTATTAATGAATTTACAATGTCAGGTATCACCCAAGAGGCATAACATGGTGTCTGATCTATTGAATGAGTTGAAAAAGACTCATTCATTTCTGAATAAAAGTCCCCTCTTGAAGACAGAATTTATTATCTTTAGAAATATTTTCTTTGGAATAACAAAAGAGTACAGTAGAAAATGAGAGCACACGACAAGAATGATAATGAAGTTGTGGGATTGGTATATGATAAAAATCAATATACGGGGCCCAGGATATACCTCAGTGGCAAAAGTACCCGCCTGGTATGAGGTCGTTGAGTTTGATCTCTGATACAAAAAAAAAAAATCAAAATATGTACAATATTGTTAGACAATGGGCAAAAGAGCTATGAAGTTAGTCAATAGATGTGCAACATCTGTTAGGGTGACTACCAAAAGAAAATCCATATTTTGTAAAGGTCAAGAAAACACAATTGGAAAAACTGAAAATGAATAAATTTACACCAACATTATTAATAACTACAATCTTGGTTGGGGAGAACACTATAGGTCTGGAATAGTCTTTAAGTACAACACATTGGTGAAGAATTGGCTTGAGAATGGATCATAAAATCAGAGACCCAGTGACTTTCTGAATGAAGATTTGACTGGATATAGAAATATTCCAAAAATTATATATATATACACACATATATATAGTATTATATTATATTCTAAAAATAGAAATTCATATAACATATGAAGAAATTAAATTTCTAGTATACATGGTATTTGTACTTTATAACATGGCCATGATAAATATACTGTGAATGTATACATTTTAAACAATTTATTACAGTAAAAACACACTGCTATTAATTCCTGTTAAAATATCCACCTTTGCTTTCAGCACACTTATCTCACCATTCTTGCCACTTTCTGAAATAGTTCTGGAAGTCCTGTTTTATGCTTTTAGTTTTGTTCTTTTGGCTGCCTCAATGTCCTGAATTGATTAAAAACCTTTACAATAATTTTTGCCAAGTAAAAACAATACTGTGTGTTCTTACCTACCTTAATTATTAAATCTGGTGACTCTTGGTTCTTTCCCAAAGTCAAAATTATTTTGAAATGATCCATATTGGTAAATGTTTTATTGATTCAGTACATCAAAGTAGACATGACAGGATGAATAAACACACCTACAAAGAGGACTTCCAAAACAGCCTCAGAAATAGCAAGAATGATGGTGTACGTGAAAGGAGTGTTTTGAGGAGGATTAATGGTAATGTGCCTTTTATAACAGTAAATTTTTAAATTTAAACAGTCACTGTACTTTTTGATCAGACCACTTACACTGCGTAAGTTCACTCCAAATGTGCTTATCTTTCATTGGTTTGCATAAGCTAGTGTCCCTTCACTAGTACAATGGTCATTTGGGCTGGACAGTTCTTCCTGAGCAGGACTGACTGTTGCATTGGTTGATGTGCAGGACCTGAAGATTCCAGATACCACACATCAGTGGGTCCCTCAATAACTATAAAAGCCACACACCCCCACATACACATAGACACACACATTTCTAAGTGTCTCTAAAATGACCTCCTCCCCCAAGAAAAGCTAAAGTAAACTTAAGCACATTCAACATAGTAGACCCGGTAGTTAAGAATTCCACATTTAGACTTAGCTCCATGCTTATTCAGGGAATTTTGCTTGTGATTATTCAAGATTGCGATGTTACTGGAGCATTATATCAGTTAGGATAAAAAAATAAAACTAAGGGTTTTCACAAAACAAAATTTACTTCACTCTCTTTGCATGTCCATTGCGGGTCAGCTGCAATGTTTCAACCCACTTTCTGGTAATACAGGCTCAAGCTAGACCCCTGCAGGATGAGATACATATGGTACAAGAACATGGTAACCATCTGCTAGCTCTTGGAGCTTCTGCTGAGTTACATTCAGCACTTCTGCATAGGGTTTGGACATAGAATAGCACACAGCTGCTCTGGAGTTTCAGAGAGTGGATATATGTAATCTTTGTGCAGGAAAGGGCTGTTGGCCCTTAATACTCTTGGAATTTCAAGAAAAATAATACTGGAATTCATCACGAAGTTTCCTTTAGTAGAGATTATACTTTTAAATGAGATGGTGAATACCATAGTGATATGCATAATGGCAAACTTAGGGAAAAATGAACTGAAGTGATTTACCTCTGGGCAAATATAATTTTCTGGAAACAGGAAAGTCAAAACTGCCACAGAAGAATGTGTCTCACTTAATTCTCTAGCTTAACTGTTGAGAAATTTTTTTTACTGTTATAAAATATGTAATTCAATTAATTCACTGTAATTTCTGTAATAAGCTTTGAATATAAAAAAGACAGAGAAGAAGCTGAGCGTTCACATGAGGAACTCACAGACTAGTAGATATTAAAGATACAGAGGCCACTGACTAATTCACTGTGCAAAATTTTGCATCATAAATATCTAATAAGTATTTGAGTACAGCTAGGAGAGCAGTTAATCTTGCTTGGATGTGGATCTGTAGACATTTTTATAGACAAGTTAATATATGACCTAAGCATATAAATTTGATGAACAATTTTGGGTGGAAAATGATGACTGGTAGGTAAGAGGAAGAAAGAGAGAAAGGCAGAAAATCTGGGCTTATCAAAAGGTTCTGAGAGGCTTTCGTAATCTGTGCAATTCAAAAACTTCAAAGACTTATCAGAAAAGCTGGAAGCCTTCTTATTCTGATCCAGATTCCAAATGATGCTGAGGGACTTTCAATTGGTCTGATCACCACCATTACTAAACCTTTTGAATAAACACAGCTAGGTTCTTTGGCAAAAGAATTACATGGGTTTTCATTGTAAAATAGACATTACTGAGTTTCAGATTCAGTCCTTATGATGTGAGGTGAGGAATATGAATCCCATATAAATCTGCTTCAGCTGACCACTCACCTTACTGATAAGAGGTGAGAAGCATGAGGAAGTAAGATGGTGGATGAGGCTGGTGAGAGTCTGAGATCAGAGTTTGAGCATCTTTAGACGGCAAGATAAGGAGAGGTAGCGTGCTGTATAAACCAACACCTTGAAGACCATGTGCTGAATTAGAATCATTGTAATCAGTATGCATTAACATAAACACGAAGTGGTTCTTAGAAACATTGTAATGTAAGAATAACTTGTTTGAGATAAAATCTCTCCAAACTTCTTGTCTGCATAAATAACTTGTGATCATTGATCAAGGATGGAAAAAGTAATCTGGTTCCTAAAAGTGATCTATAACTGCATGCTATAGTTTTGTTTGGCTATCTCCCCAAAGCTTTACTCAGTCTTAGGGTAGGGCCTTTTGAAGGCAGCTGAGTCTACCATTTGTGATTGGTCCATTGTCTAGTGCTGGGAGTTGCAATGTGGGTACTGCATATGTCCAGTGAAGGGTAACCAGCATGCAACATAAGAGAAGGAAGGAAGTATGCTCTTCCTTTTTATACTCTTGTTGCCTTTGGTATCTGCCATGGCAATGAACAGCTGCCCCTGTGCCATGCCACCCTGCCTTGGAGTCAGCTGATTATGGACTGAAACCTTCACATACTGTGAGCTAAACAAACATTTCTTATCTTACCTTTGGGTGTTGTGTATTTTGTCACAGCAATGAGAGAGACATAACCAACACCACAATTCCACAGACATTAGACAAGGAATGAGTTTGAGTCTAGTGGGATTTTAGCATGAACAAAAGTACATGACACTGGACAAAGTATGGAACAGAAATATCTTTTTTTTTCATACAGTTGTTGGCCATCTCTACTTCTGTTTTTGCAAAGTATATGTGACGTTCATCTGCCCACTTTTGATTGGCTTATTTGTTCTTTTGATGTTAAGTTTCAATAGTTCTGTGTATTTTAGACACCAGTCCTCAAACTGAAAACTATCTAGCCAAGATTTTCTCCTTTTTTGTGAACTATCTGTCTTCACTCTTTCTTTTGCTGCACAGTTACTTTTATGCAATCCCATGTACTAATTCTTGCTGTTATTTTTCTGATTGCTGAAGTCCATTCATAAAGTCATTGCTTGTGCATGTATCTTGAGGTGTTTCCTCTACATTTTTTTCTAGTAGTTTCAAGTCTCATGTTAAGGTTTTTGATTTATTTTGAGTTGATATTTGCACAGGGCAGGAGATAGAGATCTATTTTCAATGTTATGCATATGAATAACCAGTTTTCCTAGTACCATTTTTTTATACAATCTTTTCTCAAGAATCAGATAGCTATAACTGTGTAAGTTTATTTTTGGATCCTTTATTCTATTCTGCTGTTCTACATGTCTGCTTTTATCCCAGTATCATGATGTTTTGATTACTGTGCCTCTATGGTGCATTTTGAAACTCACAAAGATTATTCTTTGTGTTCAAGAGCGTTTTAGCTATTCTGAGTCTTGTACTTCCATATGTGTTTTAAGATTTCTGATCCATGAAGAATGTCATTAGTATTTTTGATAGGGATTTCATTTTGGTTGTATAGTTCATTATAACAATATTAATTCTGCTGAATCAATGAACATGACAGATCTTTCCATCTTCTAGTGTCTCCTTCCATTTCTTTTTTCAATGTTTGTAATTTTATTGCAGAAGTCTTTTGTCTCCTTGTTTGGATTGACTCCTAAGTACTTTATAATTTTGTAGCAATTGTGAACAAAATTGTTTTCCTGATTTCATTCTTGAGAGTTCATTATTAGTGTGCAGAATAGTACATAGTTTTGAAGTTTATTTTTTATGCTGCTGCTTTGCTGAATTTGCTTATCAGATCTAAAATATTTTAGTGGAAATTTTAGATTCTTCTAGGCAAAGGATCATAGTGTCTCCAAATATAGATAATTTGATTTTTTCTTTTCCTTCTTGTAAGTCTTTTATTTCTCTCTTGCTTAACTGCTCTGCATAAAAATTCAAGTAGTTTAAATTGAACAGAAGTAGTGAGGTTGAACTTCTTTGTTTCATTTCTAACTTTAGAAGACATGTTTTCCATTTCTCTACCATCGCTACCACTTTGGCTATGACAGTCATAGATAGTCTTTATTATATGAGGAAAGGTCCTCATATAACTAGTTTTTTCATGGGTTTTATCATGAGGCAATATTGAATGTTGTTGCATGTTTTTCCTACATTTACCAAGATGATCATAGGATTTTTTTATACTTTATTTGATTTATCTAGTGTATAATGCTTACTGATTTGTCTATGTTGGACTACACTTGAGTCCCTGCAACTTGCAACTTGATCATGATGTATGATCTTTTTTAATGTGCTGTTGAATTCAATTTGCAAGTATTTTACTAAAGATTTTTGCATCTGTCTTCATCAGGATATTGCCACCATTTTTTTTTTTTTGGTCTAGTTTTAGTATCAGGGTAGTTTGAGCTTTCATAGGATGAGTTTGGAAGTATTATTTCCCTTTCTATTACATGAAATAATTTGAGAACAGTTGGTGTAAATTCTTCTTTAAAGGTCTTGTAAAATTGAGCAGTGAACCCATTTGGTCCTGGGCTTTTCTTTGTTTGAATACTTTTTATTATTACTTTAATGTCATTTTTTTATTGATCTATTTGGGTTTCTTTTTTGTTCAGTTTTAGTGGATTATGTGTGGCTAAAAATTATCCATTTGTTCTAGATCCTCTAAATTATTGGTTTTTTGGTTTTTTAAAAATTTATTTAAAGAAAAAAAATGAAACAGAAAGAGGGTAGAATTATTACAAAATTTCAAAACAAAAAAACAAAAATCAGTAAGAAATCACTAGTTAACAATTACACATTTTCCTCCTAGAAGTAGTTGTTTAAGTTACAAAAGTAAAGCACACAAAGCAGACATTTAAACAGTGAGACTGCAATCAGCTCTGTTGATCTATCCAAAAAAATTCAGTAATATGGTCATCAATCCTACACATTCAAACATACATGCAGTTATATCCTTTAGAGTACTTTTCTCTCTCTCTTTTTTGTACAATTTTATTTTATTTAAAGAGAAACAAAAGCATGTAAAGGTTAGAGGTAATAAAGAATTCCAAACAAAAGATAAACAATAAGAAATAACTAGTTAATATATTACATATTGTCCTCTTAGAAATAGTTGTTCAAGTTACAAACTTAAAGCATACAAAGTAGATAGTCAAACAGTGAGAGTGTAAACAGCTATGCATGTGTGAATCTCTACATGTATTTCTATCCTTTCCATATTAGAGGAAAAACAAAACTTAGCAAGACAAAACAAAACAAATTCTTATAAAAACATGAAACCAAAAAGTTGTATAAAACCACAGTACAAGGTGATCTACAATGATTACTGTGTTGTTTCTTATTATCTTCAATAGAATGTCTATATCATCAGGCATAATTGAATATAGCAGTATAATTGAGTAAAGCAGTAAATAGCAATATTAGTAAAAATAAAACATTGAAGACAGTATAAAACTTCAAAGGTAGGTAATAATCAAACCATAGTGCACATTCTAGTGGATCTTGTCATCTTAAGTGTAATTGCCTATACTCTCAGACTTGATACTATCAATCATAACAGCTTTGAATAAAATCTATCAATACAAAACAGCAATCCAGATTTGGTTATGATCAATTATAGTAAAATAGTGTGGTTTTTACAGAGTTTTAGATTAAGTTAATAGGAAATTAAGGATGATTACCATACTATATCCTGTTATTTTCAGGATTGCTGTCTGTGCTCTCAAATCTAGTACAGGTAGACTGACTGGAACAGAATATAATACATCTAAGCAGAGTAGTGTGAGTAATTTGGGTTTTAAATCCTGGTTCATTATTAACAATATAGTGTATCAAGGCCATCTATCTTAGTGATTCTAGTTATCCTTCTCTGCCTCATTTCTGCTATGCTATTTTCTGCCTTTGTCTGTCTACTTTTCTCCTTCATTCTACTGCTTGCCCCATTCATTGAGGCCTTTCTGTCACTGTTCCTAAAATCCTGGTATTTTTTTCTTTCTCTCTCTAGAATGTCCTTCAGTATTCTCTGTAGGGTTGAATTGGTGGTCACAGACTCACCCAGTTCCTCTTTGTTACGGAAGCATCTTGTTTCTCCATTAATTTCTAGTGACAGTTTTGCAGGGTACATCAATCTGGGCTGGAGGTTATTTTCTTTTAGGGCTTGGAAAACTTTGCTCCGAGCTCTTCTTGATCTGATGGTCTGGGTCGAAAAGTCATCCGTGGTCCTGATGGGCTTACCTTTATAGGTAATCTGTTTCTTTTCTCTGATGGCTTTTAATATTCTGTTTTTATATTGAATTTCTGGTATCTTGATTATTATATGTCTGGGTGTAGATCTGTTTTGGTTGTAGGTGGCTAGAGTTCTGTATGCTTCACATAACCAAATGTCATTTTCTTTTCCTATGTTTGGGAAGTTTTCCTTAATTATTTCCATGAATAGCCTTTGTAATTTGCCTGTATGTATTCCTGCTTCTTTGCTCATGTTTCTTATTCTTAGATTGTAGGTTCTCTTGTCATCTTCTAGCCTTTGTATTGTTATTGCCTGTTTCCTTGTTGTTTTTAAGAGATCTTTCCTTTCATGGTCACACATTGCAAACTTGTCTTCAAGTTTTGATAGTCTCTCCTTAGTTTCTTTTAATGAGTTTTGCCAGCTTTCAATGGAGTTTTTAATTTCCTGCTAGTTTTTTTGAATCTGCTTCATGTATTCTATATTTTCTTTATATTCTTTATCAAATGTTTCTCTCCTTTTTCTCCCTTCTTCTGTCTGTATCACCCTGAGAGATGCTTCCTGAAAGCATTTCTTTCATTGGTCTACTCATATCTTGCTTTACCTGATTTAATATTTCAGTTTTGAGCTTGTCTACAAGGTCCCAAAGATATCTCTTAATGTCCATTGAAGCCATGTCTGATGTTGCATGTTTTCTGCCCTCAGTCTCGTCTTTCCTTCTCCTGGATCAGTGTTCTCAGGGTTCTGGGCTAGGGTCCTTCTCCTGCCTCTCTCTCCTGTCATGGCCCTGGCTTCCTCCACATAGGTTACAGTGCAGGTCCCAGTCACCTTCCCTGTTGATCACATTTCCTCTGAAGCATGCTGGAGAGGGACCTATGCCCTCTCCTGCCTGCTCTTGTCACTGAGGTGTAAGCAGTGGCTGTATTTACCTGCCCCTCCCTACCAGGCCAGCCAAACTTCAGGTGCCTTTACCTGGTTAGTGCTTGCTAGGAGCAGGGAATCAATTTGAGATGGCTCATTGGGTCCCGGCCAGGGGGGTGGCCCAGTCCTAGCAAATCCCATGAGTCTGCTCTTGTGAGAGAGGAACCAACTGAAGTCACTGTCACTCCCAGTTCAGGCTCCTCCTGCCCAATTCCAGCATGTCACCCTTTGTTTGCGCCCTTCCCATGGGGGGGGTCTCATTCCCAGCACTGACTGTGGACTAATTAAGGTCCCTTCACTGGCTCCACTCTCCTTTGGGCTCACCAACCCCTGACTTCAGTGCTGCTGTGCTTCCTCTGAGTGGTGGCAAGAACGAGTTTGGGTGGCTCTGCCGGCTGGCTAGGATTCAGGCCTTTGCAAACTTGGCAGGTCGCCACGAACGAAAACACTGTGTCCCATACTTTTTAGCTGTTTCAGTTGTAGTTCCAAAGTATTTGATGAGCTTTTTTATGTTTTAATTTCTTCCTGCGTCAAGAGGATCCATCTCCCTCTGTGTGGGTCTCTCCAGGATGTTTTATTCTGGCAAATGAGTTGTTTCTCCCTGGAGGCCTTGTATTTTGTTGCTCACTGAACAGCCATCTTGTCTTCTCCCATCTGAAATCACTTTTTAAAATAGTCCTTAGTGATCCTCTGGATTTCAGTGGTTTCTATCGTAAAATTCCCCATTTCAACTCTAATTTTATTAACTTGTGTTTTCTTACACCTTTTGGTTATTTTGGCTGTCTATCAATCTTATTTATCTTTTCAAAGAACTCATTCTGCTTCATTAATTCTTTTTATTTTTAAATCTCTATTTCATTAACTTTTGCTTTGATATTTATTATTTTTTTCTTATTGGTTTTGATTTGACTTATTCATCTAGTTCTAAGATGGCAAGATATACTATTGGCAAATTTATTTAGTATCTCTATGATTTTGCAATTCAGGCACTAATAAATTTTCTTCTTAGAAATCTGCGTCTCACAGATTCTTGTATATTATATTTTCCTTTTCATTTGATTCTAGGACTATTTAAATTTTTCCCTTGATTTCTTCAATGACCCATTGATTGTTCAAAAATGAATAATCTTTAGCTTCTCTTGTTATTTCTATTTGTATTCCATTATAATCTAATAAGATGTGAAAAAGTGTTTAGTTTTTGTATTTGTTTAGATTTGCTTTATGGCCTAAAATATAATCCATTTTGAAGAAAGTTTCATAATCTGCTGAGAAGAATGTGCATTCTGCAGTTGTTACATGCAGTATTCTGTAGCTGTTTGTTAAATACAATTGATCTGCAGTGTAGTTTAACTCTTACTTTTCTCTCTTAATATTTTTGTCTTCATGGCTTATCTATTGGTTAAAGTGGAATACTGAAACTACCCATTTTAGCTGTCCCATTATGTTGAATGACATTTATTTCATGAAATTGAGTACACTAATATTCAGTATATTTTTTAGAATTGTTATATCCTCTTGGATTGTTCCCTTTACCAATGTATAGTGACCTTCATTATCTTGTCTAATGAATTTTGGATTGGAATCTGTTTCATCAGATATGAGTATATCTAAGTTTTTCTTGCTTTTTAATTCTATATGCATGGAGTACTATTTCCCATCCTTTCACCTTCGGTCTGTACATGTCTGCTTCTACTTTTTTCTTTGTCTTTTTTTTTTTTTTTTTTTTGGTATCAAGGATCTAACTCAAAGCCTCAAGCTTGCCAGGCAAGCACTGAGCCACTGAATCCCCAGCCCTTCTGCTTTCTTGCCAAAGTGTTTCTCTTAGGCAAGATAATAATAATAATAATAGATTTAGTTTTGTTTTTAATCTCTAGAATGTGTCTTTTAGTTGAAGAATTAAGGTCATCTATATTCAATGTTACTATTAAATAGTAGATACAAATTCCTGTTGAAATTTTTTCGATGTGTCATTTTTTCCTAATATTCATTTGTTAGACCATTTGTGTACATTTTTTCCAAGAATCTTCTGAAATAATGTATCAATAGTTACACATTCTTTTACTTTATGCTTATCTTAGAAGATCCTTACTTCTCCTTTAATTCTGAAGGATACTTTTGCTAGGTTGAGAAATCTAGCTTGGTAGTTATTTTGTTTTAGGACTTGAAATGCCTTATGTATGCCCTGGGTTTTAGAGTTTCTCTTGAGAAATCTACAGCTATTCTTTTGTCTGTACCTTTATAATATCCTTTATATTTTCTACATACAGCTTTCAATACTGTTTCCTTGTTTTGTACTATTGAAATGTTATTAGGATATGGGGAAGTCCTTTTCTATTTTTGCCTATTTGAGGTTTTAAATGCCTCTTTTACCTGTATGACCATATATTTTCCCAGATAGGAGGGATTTTTTGGTATTATTTAATTGAATGAATCTTCTTTAATCTGAATTTCATTGCCCCATTCTTCATAAGTTTGGTTTTTAATCATGTCCGAGTTCTTTTATGTTTTGCTCCCAATTTGTTAATTATTTTTTATTTTGTCAAATGGGATAACATCAATTTTATCTTCAAGCACTAGTAGTCAATTTTTCACTTGATTCAGTCTACTGGTGAGATGTTCTACTTAGTTTTTTTTACTTGACTATTGTATTTTTCTTTTCCAAATTTCTATTTGAGTCTTCTTTAGAATTCATATCAATTTATTAAATTATTCTTTCATATTCTGTATTGTCATCTCCTTAATTCATTTCTTAATTGTGTCTTGATTTCATTGATTAATGTAAAAATCAATCTTTTGAATTCTTTGATATTTCATCCATTATGGTAATTTTAAATTAAGTTACTGAGGACTTACAAAACTTTTGAGAGTGATGTTGCCTTTATTTTTCATATTTTTTTTTTGTATTTCTATGTTGTGATTTGCATATTTGTGGGAATTATTAATTGAAAGCTTGTTAAGCTTAACATTTCTTAGGCATGATAACTATTCCAGATTTGTGGGAGCAGAGTGATTTATTGCTTCTTTCAACAAATATTTGTTCAAGTGTTAGGTATTCTGTAGTACCAGAGAATTTTAAGTGAAATATGAGACAAAATACATACCTAAGGGATTTTATATTCTAATGGGAAGATTTTGAAAATATGGAATAATCATTACAGATAAAATATATGGAGCATCAGCATTAGATCCTGTAGAACAAGAGATAAATGGAGAAAGAAAGCTTGGGAGTTCATGTGTGTGTATGTGTGTGTGTGTGTGTGTGTGTGTGTGTGTGTGTGTGTGTGAGAGAGAGAGAGAGAGAGAGAGAGATACCATTTTGAATAGTGGAAATGGAGTGTGCCTTATGAAAAAGGTAATATCTAACAAAATACAGGAAGCAAGCAAGTAAATTAACCAGGTAGATAGGAACATGAAACATTTCCCAGGCAAAAGAGTCAACGGGAAGATGCTGAGGTGGTACTTGCCCTACTCACGGTGAATAAGGTGGTCAGTATGCCTGGAACGAGGATTGGAGACAGTTGCAGAGCACAAACAAGTGCAAGGATGTAGTTCAATAATCAAGAGACTGAGTGAGGATAATCAAGGATTTAGTTTTAAACATGTTAAGACTGAGACATCAGACAACCCATTTTTGGCTAGAGTGACAAATATTTATAGATGAATAGAATTACCATTTGGGCCTGGCAAGTGCTTGAATATTACTTCTTATAAAATCGTTCCACTGAGATCATCAACACTAAGGGGGAGGAACTGCCATCATGGAGTATCAACTCGATTTCATAATAGGTAAAATAGAGTTAAGCTTGATTTTGTAATGCTATATATAAGTACACGGGGCTGACTTAAAAATAACAAAAATTAATTGATTTAGGAAAAGGCAAATTGTTCATACAGTTAACTGAAAAAGATAAAAAGAATGAATGATTTAGACATGATTTGATCTTTATTACTAGTTCTAGATTCCTTACAAATATATTCTAGTCTCTGTTTTATCTTCATCTCTAAGTTAACGTCCCTCGTGGTGGCAAAATTGCTGCTACTGATCCACATCTCATAGTCATATATCAGACCCTCCAGAGGAAAAGATTGTTTTACTATTTCAAAATCTCCAAATAAAAATTATTGACTTTTCCTTGATTAGACCAACTCTGGTGACATACCCTGCTATCAGCGAATCACAGAAGCATGAGAATTGCTCTGACTGATTTATTCCAGTTAAGTTCATTCTTGGAACTTGGGATGGTGAGTTCTTATTAAGCAAATGGTTTATCTGTAAATGCTTTGGGCAGAATGAAGGTATGATGAATGCTGTGTAGGTAACTGCAATTATTTACTACTTTTTATACAGAAATCACAGTTGTGTATACATAATTATCAACCTGTGTCACTTGATTAAAGGTTCACTGCTCTTTCAAGTTTAGACATAAATGTAGAATCACATCTTTTGGGTCATTTTAACCCACATCTAGCTCCATCTCCCAAAGTGAAGGAAGTTCAATTTTCTACATTGTAAGTTATATTCAACTTTGTAGCCAGAACAAAATCTAGAATAACGTTGACACTGTTTCTTCATGTATTCCTTATATTTTCACATCATTGAATGCCTTTTCTCTTTGTTTAACAGAGCATAATGTTAACACAGAATGGAAGTCAGGCAGATCAAGGTTCATAGTGTAGTTCTAACACTTGGTGTGTAAATTTTGCTGAATTACTCAATTTGTTTGAACTTCAGTTTTTTCATCTATAAAATAAAATTAAGTTTTGTGTCTTGTAGAGGAAGATGGAGATTAATACAGAAAATTATGCAAAGGGATTCACATTAAACTTTCTGGGCAGCAATGGGTTAATAAATGGTACTTGCTGTTTGTCACTACTGTGACAGAAGTTGTTCCTTTGCTGCTCTATCTGCTAGAGGAACGTCTTTCCCAGGTGACATAAAGGGATTGTTTTATGTACTCAATTTAACAAATGGCTCATAGCTGCTGATTTAGGTGTGTGACTTACTGAAGTCTGATCATCCTGGTTCTGTCTTGCTCTTTTGGTAGGACTGTGATATGCTATGAAAGACTGACACATAAGGCTGTCTTTTTCAAGTGGATGGTGTACTGCCACAGCAAAGTTATTTGACATTTCATCCTTCCCCATCACTTTCTGTGGGCTTCCTTCTCACTTTTTTGGAAAACCACACATGTTCTTGATGTACTGATTCTGAAAAATGTGTGAAATTTGTGCTACTTTGCAAAGAGATGTGAAAACTACCATAGATATCCCAGAAGTACCACACTCCTTATGAGCGTATTCATGCCATTTTATTGATAGTTAAATATTTATTTGTTAGGGCTGAGGATTTAGCTCAATGGCATAAGTGCCTGCCTTGCAAGCGCGCAGTCATGAGTTCGATCCCTGGTTCCAAAATATATATATATATTTGTTATACATTTATAATCAATGTTTTTTAATTGTTAACTGAAATTATAAGTAATGTGTTTTCTTCATTCTTCTAAAAAGATAATTACTTTATTGTTCTCTTCTTTTTATATATCTTGACACTCTGTTTATATTTTTTCTCTTTCTACTCAAACACAACTTTTATGTTCCATTGCTTAAAAAACTAAACATGCTATCTTAGTGAAATTTTTGCACAATTAGCTTTTCATTGCTTCATATCCTTTTTTTCCTGTCCCACATATAACATAGGAATAGTACGATTATTACTTGTTCTGCACTTGTATGCCAATGTTATGATTTTCCACACAGAGCCCCAGATGTAGTAGAAAGAAATACCAAGCATCTTTCCTTGAATTCTGAACTCCCACATCAGTGAAATGAAGAGCTCAATGTCATAAGCTTGTCAAGTCCTAGCAGCTTCTTTCTTATGCTTCTTCATACCTTCTGGCCAGTCACATCAACTTCCTTTTATCTTTGCATAGGAGACACAAAAAACAAGCTTATGAATGAAGTCTCTTCTGGTCTATAACAATGAAGACTGTAAAATTTAAGGAGAAAAAAAGAAAGAATACTATAAATTTTAAGAATGTTAAATGCTGATTACTAGACTTATAAAGGAAGGACATATTTTGTTGCTTCAGGACAAAAAAGCCAGTAAAATTCAGTTGGCATAAATTTACCAAAAACAAGCATATTCATTAGTGAAGAATTGCTTGTACTTAAAAAATTTAGTCACCTTTTAAAAGTTTGTTGTTGTTGTTGTTGTTGTTTATTAGGGCATACAAAAATTGATCGACTCTAGGTAAGAATGTCATCTTTTTACTTTTTTTTCATACTAAAAGTTTGCCAGTCATGAGCCTCATGGTAAACATCTGTAATTCCAGCTACTCAGGAGACTGATGCAAGAAGATCATAAATTTGAGCCCAGTCTGGGTAACTGGTGAGATCCTGTTCCAAAGTAAAAATTGAAAAGGGGATTTACCTGATTGAAAACAAAAATGCAAAAAAAAAATACAAAACAGCAACAACAACAAAAATATTATTCAATGGACACAGGTACTGATTCACGAATGTAACTAAAATTTTAGCTGTTGTGAAGGATTGCTGCCTTGGACACCTGTTGATATGAAGTTGTTACACTTATTAAGTTTTAAAAATTCCAAATGAACTCAGATCTTATTGACCACTAGTGAAAGATCAGGAGATGATGACAGACTCATTATTTACCTTCCACTTACTTTATGACTTTGGGCCAAGAGTTTACCACTTGCATACAGTATTTCACTAGTGGCCCACAGAATCAAAGTCCAGAGTAAAATTGAAAATCACCACAGTTATTTATATGCTTTAGTAACAGGAGAAACTTTCTTCTGTTCATTTTAAGAGTTCTTTAGTGGATTATTTAGTAATAAAATAACTGGTATTTTTTGAAAATGAACTATGTAATAGTAATCTAACAGTTTAAACAAAAAAAGTATGGTTCGGATAGCAAATGTTTCCCTGTGTTTCTTCACTGTTCTAACTGCTTGTCATATATCAAGGACTGTCAGACATTTTGAGAACCCAATGGGAATATAATTAAAGTGTCAAATATTTATTCAGAACTTACACTGCGCCAGATCCTGACATGAAATTAGGGTCTCTGTATTTGATTAGTTTATTCTTCCACAAATCTCTCTCCTCCTGTCCCACCGGGGTAGACAAATCTTGAAGGTAGGACTAAGACGCGAGTCTAGCTGAGTAGGTTAGCATAGGCTGAATGCATATTTGTCACTTTCAAGACACATCCTGAGAAACTGAGCCCTAACCATCCACCTTAACCGTCCATGAACAAGTAATGCTAAATTTTTCACAGAATGTGTTTTTTCAGATCAGAGATTACCTGGTACTTCAATTGCTCCAGGATAGAGCATCTATTCATTTTTTAATAGACATTTATAGATCTTTACATCTCTGCATGCACAGTGCTAGATAGTTAAAATACAGAGCTGTAAAAGATATTTTCCTTGTTCTCAGAGTTTATATTATGGTTGAGGCACCTTGCCTATATTATCATATAAATATTATGACCATAAATGACATTTATATAAATCAAAAAGACCAAAAATAGAGTGAATAGCTTCACTTTGGCAGTTAGCAAGGAGGAAAATATACAAACTGGTCCTTGAGTGATGAATACAACTCACTGGCTAGAAAATAAAGGGGATGATCAAACATATGAAGAAACAAATAAAAACTGACCCTGTTACTGAGTTCTGGGGTTTAGGAAAGTAATGAATTTGGTATGCGGAATTGGTGTCTTTATATATGAAACTTTAGAAGGAGGAGTATCATTGATGCATTCTAAGAAATACAGTAGAAATTCAGGTGTCAGTGATATCCTGGGAGATAGAATCAGGAACATCTACAGTTTTAATGACTGACAGATTTGCTATTTGGGCCACTGATATTAATTTTATTCAGAGCCATGAGAGTCTGAGAAAGGAGTTATGAATACCCTGGGGAGTGAAATTAATAAGATGACAGTGAGCTATAGAACCCACAGGGAGCTGCTTTCCAGGGCTCCTTAGATTTACTGTAATTGGACCATGTGCAGGTTAGAGTCCATTCTAACTTTTCTGAGCACTACGGGAATGGTTCACAGTGAGCTCTCGGCTTCTATTGTCCCTGGCACCCATCTGTAAGTAAGCAACTCTGTTCTCTAACCTTGAATGAGGAGCTCAGGATCACTGCACTTGGATTGGTGTCGGTGCTTAGTGAACCTCCTTCCCGATGTTGGTTGAACTTGGAAGCTAAGGTAACATAGAGGAACATCAAGTACATGAATGTTTGCTTATTTATTTTAAATTTTTTTAGCCTTTTTGATACAGGGTCTCACTATGCAGTTCAGGCTGGCCTTGAGCTCACTTTGTAGCCCAGACTGGTCTCAAACTCACAACGATCCTCCTGCCTCAGCCTCCTGAGTGCTGGGATTACAGGTGTGAGCTACCACACCTGGATATTTATTTATTTTTAAACAAGGTCTCACTATGTAGTTCAGGCTGGCCTCTAATTTGCAGTGATCCTTCTGGCTCAACCTCTTAGAATTATGAGAATGTCCTGCTACACTTGGTTCAAATCCACATATCCAAAATAGCTTAAATTATCCGTGGATCTGACTGTCTAGATGGAGGAAATCATAGATGGTGTTGTAATTTAGTTCCACAAAGTTCTATCAGAATCCCACTGGGAAGATATGGAAATACAGGCTATAATCTTTATAATAATCTCCAGATGCAAAGAGGTGAAGGAACAAGGTGAGTTTGTTGACCATAACTTGTTGGTTACCATTTTCACTTCAACTACAGAAAGCTTCTTGCTGAAGTATAAAGACTTAATTATACAGAAAATATAATAGATGAATTTCAAGATGGTTTTACATCTGGGAATCTGAATGGGGAATTATAGGACAGAGACTGGTAAAAAGTAGCTAGCTCCTTAGAAAACACAATTATGTAAGTGGAGTGAACATCAGTGTTCATACAGTGACTTTTTCCTGAGCTTGCATGCCTCACGCACCTTGGACAGATCAGCACAAGAGGCCAGTGTCAGATAACTTGAGTCACTCAAATATACAGAGGTATCTTCAAAGGCAGAAATGAACATACTGCACATCAATGGAAAGGTTCTTAATCTCACCTCTTGCAACTGTGTCTTTTTGTTTATTTTGTCTATATTCTGTGTTGATGTCTTGTAACTAACTGAAATAATGATTTGATGAAATCTGACCATCTATAAAGTATATATTAATAAAATATTGAACAACTATTCAATAGTCATGTTCCAATGCTAGTTTGATAAACATTCAAGAGGAAAATAGAAAAATAGAATTCTAAATTTCTAGGTATAGAAGGTAATAGATGTAAATGAGTTCAGCTGAGCAGTTTACAGCTCAGTTTTCTTGAGCATGTGGTCCAGGATAGGCACTAACCCACTCTGTTTTTAGTGTCACACGTTTCTGTCATCTGGAAGCAGAAGATAAGAGCCAGAAAGGTCAATTGCAGAATCATCCTAGATTGTATTGCTTGAAAGTTTTTGACTTGGCCAACCTTTCTTGACCTTTTCCAGGTAAATTAAGGGATCTCATGGGCTGTTTACTGCTTCAGAAGAACTCAATCATTTCAGTTCTGGCATAAGATATATGCAAACTTTGCCTGTGGGCAGAAGGAAGTGAAAGGAAGAATTGTGTTCTTTGTGTCATCTTTATTCTTAGAAAGGTGAGCAAGAATACTTAAGAGAATTGACCAATAATAATGGGTTAAAATTGACCATACAAATGGTACACTAAATGCTGAAACACATTTAACCCTCTTGCTGAGTATGGTAAAAGTGGGGTTGAATCCTTGGTGTGATGAGCAGGGAGCCTAAATATGGCCACATCAGTATTACTATTATTATCATTATTATTACTATGGAAAGTTGTTGACATATACATTACATCAAGACTAATTTTGGCTCTTTGAAAATGGAAATCAAAAAGTCTTTTAAATTTCTTATGCTTTGTCTGCAGTTCCCTCCATTTTCTTAATTTTTGCTTTTGACTTTATTTTAGTTTTGACTTCAAAACAGAAATCCTACCTACTCTCAATTTTCACTACTTAACTAAAAACTAATTTTGGAACAATTAACAGATAGTCAAGTTTGTTGACCTAGACAATCTACTATGCTTTTAAGTACTGCTATTTGTAAAATTTATGTAATAATTATTTAGATATTCTACAATTAAAACAGTAAACCAGTATTGACCATTTAGTTGTTTCCGGATTTAATTTTTTTTTTTGGGGGGGGGAATGTGTAATAAATCACAGATGGATTCGCCTGTTCAATTTTGTCTTATATGCTATTTTTGTTAAATTTCTGGAAGTAAAAGTGCTAGAAGTCATAGGATAAACTATTGTGCCATTATTTGTACTTTGCTAAAGTTTAAGCAACTGCAGACAAATGGTGTCAAGGTCATTTTACAGAAAATAAGCTATTGTCCTGCATGAAAGGTAATCATGCAAAAAGAAATCAATGAAATCTCTTTAGTTGAGGTAAGTGACTAGTGAAGTTCAAGGAGGCTTACAGAATATTAGAGTAATTGACTTGTTTCTAGCTACAGGGCAATGTAAATGTACCCTGGGTTTAGCAGGAACATTGGTGAAGAACTGGGAACAATGCCTTTTCACTTTGTCTAGTGCCAAAATAATTTTTCTTAGAATGAATGCGTCTTATACCCAGGCAATCATAACACCCAAAAGGACACACAGACCTACACAAAACTGTTGGTATCAGGATGGGGTAAGCACAGGGGGTAGCTACAGCAGGAGAAAAGAGGTACATTAACCACATGGGTTTTTTAAAAAGTATTTTTAAAAATTTTATCTTAAAGAGAATAAAAACAAATGAAATGAAATAGAATAAAGTCAATCAAAGCAAAACAATGAGAGCACACAAGATAATATGAAATCAACAACGGCTACCATAATATATCTTGTTATCTTCAAAATAGCTTCCCATGCCATTAGACATAATAGAATCTAACAGAACAAAACAGAATAAAACCAAACCAAATCAAACAATGAAAATGATACAGGACTTCAAAACGAGGCAACCACATGTTTTTATCTGATGGCTACAGTACAGAAATGGAATGAGACAAGGAAACAGCAGAAGACAACAGGAGCACAGAATGTCCACAGGACACGGAGAGGTGAGTGCAGCCTGGTTCACAGAGGTATAAAGGGATCACAGTGAGTCTGGGAAGAAAAGAGTGGTTTAAACACCCAACACTGACGGACTGTTTAAATACACTGCAGAACTTCTGCTCCTCCGTACACAGTCCTTCTCATGATTACTTGGTAGAGACAGCAAAGAGCTGGTGAATGGTGCAAATCCCCGGCCCTTTGGCTTTTAAGCTGTCATTAAAGAATTCATTAACTTGATATTCTACGTTACTGTTTGGTTGGTTGCCCTGTATTTTTCTACTTTGCCCCAAGCCGTGTCCTGTCTCTCCTGAAAGGGAATGGTGTTCGTTTGGAATTCAGTCTCTCTGATTGTCTTTCAATCATGGCTCTCTGATAATCTGAGAAAAGTTAGAGTTTTTTAAAAATATTTTTTTTTTCTTTTTGTTGTTCTGGGAAATGCATTGTGCTGTAGCCTTCTAGATCCTTAGTACAAGAAAGAATTATGATTGAATTTGGAAAGTTTTAAACATGTCACATGCTTACAAAGCAAACTAAACTTTTCAAATTTTTAAATAAAACTTTTCAAATGAAACAGCAGTGCTATATTTTGTATTCAGTTATTACCATAAACAGGAAATGTAGCTCTGTGAGTGTGTGTGTGTGTGTGTGTGTGTGTGTGTGTGTGCTGGTGATAAACCTTAAGATGTTACATATTCTAGTACATCTTTTAACACTGAATTTTGCTCCTAGCCAATAATATAACTGACTTTAACACAATATTTTGACTATAAGTCCCTAGTACAACTTGTTTAGTAATATTGGTGGTGGTAGTATTATTTATTATTAATAGCCTTTATTTTAGATTAATACATATTTGCCACACATAATGATCACATTCATATTGGGGAATACATATTAATGTGTATTTTAATTCTTTTTTTCCCATTTTCCTCCCTTTCTTTCAACTCTGCTTCCTCTCCCCATTTACAAAAGCTTTTCTTCCATTTTTTCTCTTCCATTCTCTTTTTTTCCCCTTTCTTATTTGGAGAATATTGTGTCATGTGAGATATGGAAAAAAAGCCAATGAATAATAAATTATGTGATCTTTTATTATCCTCAATGTCCTTGAGAACAAACATTTTCATCTTTTGAGAAAACAGATATAGGCAAAGACAGAAGAGTTTAAATAAAATACTTATAGTATTCATGTACAAGCTATATTTTATTTTAAAATCTTAGATTTATCAGCAAGACATATTTAACATCAACGATGCCACCAGTGACTGTGAACTGATGACTATGGTCATTTCCCGGTTGAAGGAACCATCACTATTTGGAGATACGGTGACTCTCCCTCTTGGCAATATATACAAAGTAAGAGCCTGGGACATCATTTTGTATATCAAAAAAACTATCAAAAACAAGATGTATCAACAACATTCAACAAATAATTTGAGAAGATTTCCACTGCTCAAAGCTGAGATCATTTTGGCACAAAAAAGAATAATTACAATGAATAGAATGAATATTAAATGTGTTTTAATACACAGTTCATTCTGTTAGCCAGCTTTTGGGGATGTAACTCACATATTATATACTCTCCTGGAAGTGTACAGTTAAATAGTCTTCAGTACACTTACAAATTGCACTCATCACATGTCAATTTTACATTTCATCAAAAAAAAATCCTGTGTTTTTCAGTTATCATCCTCCTCCTTCCTCTGCTACATCTACCCTTAAATAATCACCAACCTACTTTCTGTAGTAGTCTTCTTTCTTCTGAACATTTCCTGGGGACAAAATCATGTAACAGGTGGCTCTTTGTGATCACCTGATTTCACATGTCACATGTTACAATTTCATCCATGTTGTGTAATGTATAAGGATTCACTCCTGTGCCTGAGCAAATCATTCACGAAATGGTCGTATCACATTTGTTAACACATTCACTGATAGATGGATATTGAGTTATTCCTGCCACATCAGTATTATGACTAATACAACTGCAAACAGTCATGTACAGAAATGGTTGGTCTTCTGTAGATATATTTTGTGTAATTACAAATAGACTTGCTGAGTCATGTATGCTAACTCCTTATTTAATCATTTGATTAGCCACTAGACTATTTTCCCAAGTGTCTGCAGCATTTCACATTGTCTTTAACCATGTGGAATAGTTTAACTTCCCTACATCTTTGTCAATAAGTACTTAAAATTATGTGATTTATATTCTAGTTATCCTAGTAGGTGTGAAGCATTATATCATGTCACTCTGATTTGCCCTTGTCTGGTCACTAATGATGTCAAGCACCTTTTCACATGCTCCTTGATCAACTGTATTTATACCTACCCATGTCTTTTTGCCAATTTTTAATTTGGGCTTTTCATTTTTCTCTTATTGAGTTATAAGCAATGATTGAGTTATAAGTTGCATAGACAAGGAAAATATTTTAGCAGATATATGATTTACAAATATTTTCTTCCATTCTGTGGATTGTCAACAATTTTCTTCACACTGCCTTTAAGACACAAAAGTATTACATTTTGATGAAACCCAACTCATCTATATTTTCTTTCATTACTGGTACATTTTTCCCATGTATAAGAATCCTTTGGCAAATCCAAATGTTACATAAATTTATATAAAATTTTCTTATGAGTTTTGTAGTTTTAGTTCTTATATTTGTGTGGTTAATCAGTTTTGAATTAATTCATGTATACATTATGAAGTAACAGTCCAAATTTATTCTTTCTATATGGCTACCAGATATCCCTGCACTGTGTTTAAAATGACTGTTCTTTTCCCATTAGACGATGTCATCTTTTTTCTAAACCAGTTGTTCACAGAGATATGAGTCCATGAATTCTTAAGGTTGCAAATAAGCAAAAAGGAAAAAATTAAAAAAGGAAAATAAAATATAAAATTTAACTGTTTGCTATGAAGAGATACAACAAAAACAACTCACTTTGAAAAAATATTTAGTAAAGGAAAATAATCTACATTTTTTCTATACTAATCAATTAAAGAGAAGATATTTAAACTTACAAAAGGATTTGACATTGTAAATAAATAATAATAGAATTAAAATATCACTACTTTGAAATCCATAATGAATTAATGGCTGTAAGCTTTAAATGCATTTCCATTTCATTCCTACTAGTAATAAATGGAAATAATAGAGATTAATACCCAATTGAAGATCATCTGATAAAGGCAGAATTTTATGACATGCTATAGAACATAAAGAATCCCTGGTCAGAGTTATGGTCTCTTACAAGTGCAATACTGGAGTTCTTTAGCATTTCTTTCCTTAAGTATTGAGGGGTCAACGTTTCTTCCTCTTTTATGAAGACAGGTGATGGCATGGAATCACTGAGGCATAGTCATAAAAGACAAGACAACACTTAACTTGCCTTTGTGGGCTATTCACACCATATTGTAAGGAAGCCCTTCTGGACCTTGTTGAGGTTCAGAAAAGTTCACATTTGTAACCCCATGAAAAAGTTATTGAAATTCTAATAAATTCATTCCAATCTTCCATTTCCAATGCAACACATGGTGAGAATAAATACACTAACACATTTTTGTAGCTGTGGGGGAGCGAAGAGGGCCCGAAATCCAGTCAGAATAATGGTTAACAAGAGCAAGGTTCTTGACCCAGGGCCGAATCTGAGTTTGATTAATTTGTGAGGAGGGTTGTGGCTCAGGGCTGTAAGAGTGGCATTGCTTGAGTTTACTTTCTTTAGAGTGTTTTTTTTAACAGAGCTATCAGTTTTTATTTTTTCAACCTGCATACAAGATGGTAACTATTTATGCTGTTTAGAAATACAGAAATGATTGCATTATTACCAAAATGTCAAATTATCAAGTGTAACAACAAGTTAGTGATGGTTTACTTTTGGGAGGCTATTTTCACAGAACAAAATAACTTTAAAATTATACTTTCAAAACTAGTTATATTATAAGACCAGGACATGCTGGTAACAATCCTAATGGTCACACAACCTACCACATATCATGGGAAAAAAAAAAAAGACTGATTTTATGGTGAAGGGTCTCAAGTACCTTACAATGGAGTTGTTTTGTTTTGTTTTGTTTTGTTTTGTTTTGTTTTGTTTTGTTTTGAGACAAGGTCTCACTATGCAGTGTAGGCTGGCCTTAAACTCATGGCAATTCTCCTGCCTCAGCCTCGGGAGTGCTGAGTGCTGAGATTACAGGCATGCACCACCACACCTAGCTACATCACAGTCTTTAAAGCAGTTTTATAACAAAACAGTCTCTCCTTTTGAGGATCCTTTCATCTCTGAGTCTCCTTACTAATTTTGAAAACTCATTTCTAAGAACTGTTTCTGGGACTTCATTAGTTAACATTGAGAGCAAAAGGCACACTTGATAATGACAGTTCTCCCCACAGCTGTCACCACCAGAGTCCCAATCTCTCAAAGCAGCCCAGCTGGACTTTCAATAAACACCACAGAAGAAACTGTGGATAGAAGTCTCCCCATAGAAGAAACTATTCATGACACTGGGTTAAATGTAACTGTAGCCAGGAGATGGGCACGCAGGGCCCAAGGACTATCCTCTGTGTTTCTGAAAATCCCCGTAACAAAAGGCAAAACAGTTCCTTTAAAAAAGTAGACTTGTACATTTGGGCAAAAATGTAGGAAGTGGTTTAAGATTTTAGTGACAGAATACACGGCGATGCAACATTAATCATCTACATATACAAGGTCACATCAAGAAATAAAGAGGAAGCATCCAAAGTAATATTATTCTGTTTTTTGTTTGTTTCTGGGATGCAAAGAAAAAAAAAATCCGTGAATGGTAAGATGCAAAACGGACAAAGCTCTAGACTTGCTTAGGCACCCTATTAGCAACGCCTTTAACACTCCCTTCCTGCCCCCGAAAAAGGCTCTTTTTATCCATCTTCTATCCCTGCAGCTTCTCAGGCCGTTTCTGTCAGCCTTCCCAGGGCCATCCCTTACCAGGTTCACGCCCGCTCCGCATTTTGCTCCAATTTCCCTTCTGGCCTTCCTTCACTGTAACTCTCAGCCAAGGACTCCCTCGCAAAACTTAGACTGAGGTCTACTCTAAGGTGCGGGGAGCTGGGGGAGTGCAGATGCAGACCTAATCCTCCTTTCCACCTTCAGGGATGAGGGGAAGGAGGGCGCAGACTAGCCTGGCCAGGGTGGGCCCAGCTCGGTTTGCCCGGCTACTGGAAATAACCTGAAGATCTAGAACAGATTCCCGTGCTCTAAATGTACCTTGCAATCCTCTGTAGTGGAGACAGATGCTTACCCTTGCAGCCTCTGAAGGTAGAGAGCAAAGGACCATCAGAGTGGGAGAGCTGAGAATGACGATCCAGGCAGCTGAAACGACACCAAGGGAGGAGGCAACAGGAAGGCCCTGGATCTTGAGAAACACAGTATTATTCAGGATGCACACACACACACACACACACACACACAAACTTCTTAAAGGGCTGAGGATATAAATACATAGGCCTTGGGTTTAATCCCTAGTGTCACAAAAAAAAAAAAAAAGTAGACACTAGTCCACAACACAGTTGCCTTGAATTTTCAACTTCAGAACTGTAGAGTAGGTATAAGACCCAGAGTTTGAACACAAACCCACATGGCCTTTTGGTTTTATTGACTATTTCATCCTAGAATAAGAGTGTGCACAGGTGTCCCCAGCTGTATGCACTCTGTATGTAGAAAACACTGCTTTGTCTCTTCTCTGCCTGAGCTGTGGTACTATTTAAAAAAAAAGTTCAAAAAATAAAGAAAGAAAGGAAAGGGGTAGCATGGAAAGGAAGGTGGTAGGAAGAGGAAGAAAGATGGAAAGTGGAAGGTAGAGTGGGAGAATGGTCTGGAAATCAAGGAAGTACCATGGAGAAATGAGGTAAAGTCAAGTAGACAGCAGTCCACAGGTGAGAAACACCTCCACAGTGCCTCCTTTAAGGTACCCTGGTCATATCTCAGAGGAAGTTGACAAAGGTATTTAGTTGCAGGTGTCCATACATAGCAGCCCTCCCACCAGTCCCAGCTAGTAGGGTCCTGAAATCTGGGGAGGGCAGGTGTGTGTGTCATGCACTGGCAGTTGGTGCTCCCATGCCTGCATGACAATAAATTCTGGCTCTTCATACTCACTGGCTTGATTTTGCAGTGGCAACGGTAAAATTTCCCGTTGCTAAAGTGCATGGCCAGCATGAACTTCAAAACCAGCAAGTCCCTGGCCATGAAGTAGCAGAGCTTGAGGATGCTCTGGTCCTCCTGAAGAATGACTTGAGAATGTTTACCGTGAAGACAAGCAGGGAAGGCCAGAGTCAAAAAGAGGGTCCAGGCAATGTACAGAAAGAAAGGCAAGACATATCTCAAGTATAAGTGCTTTACATACAAACAGCAGAGTGAGATCATGTAACATGTGACACTATTGTTAAAAAAAAGAGAGAGAAACAAAACAGGAAGGCCACAATAAGGCAAAAGCACAGGATAATAAGTGCCACATTCTGGCTAAAGTCCAAATGGACTACAGCGCACAGAAGCCAAGATGAATACAACAGAGACAGCCAAGCACACATGCAGAGAACCAGGAACAGGGAGCTCCCCTGGCTGCTTTGCTGGGCCTGGCCTGCCTTCCCTTGCTTTCTCTCCATGGGTTCTTTCACTCAGAAGGTAGTAGTGCAGAGGATTGGGCCACAGTTCCTCGTGGATTATCTCAATAATCTTGTCAGACTCAACAGAAGTGTGGTTTACAAACCACCTAAAGAAGCTACCGTCTTTTCTGGGTTTCCCTGAGTCATGGAGTGCAGATCCTGTCCTGGGAGTCACTAGCAGGGAGACAGGAGAATTATCTGATGCAAAGGCCCACATCCATGTTCCTCGATGAGCACTTATTTTGGAAATAGGGGTGAGGGTCAAAGCAGAACTTGAGTCTGTAGCCCAATCTAGCGAGGCCAAGCTCCTCCACTTCCAAGCTATTCAAGCAGCCTAGCGCCTCTTTGTCTTGGCAGCTGGGAGAGGCAGAGAGCTGGGGTGCTTCTGGAAAGCCCGGATCTTCCTGATGAGGACACTGCGGGGCTCCACGGAGGGCAGTCGCTGCTGCTGCTGCCCGGACTTGCGCGCTCAAGGCCTCCAGCTTCAGCGGACCGTCTCCAGGGTGCCCACGTTGCCTTGGGTGGCTAAAGGCGCGATCCAGAAGGCGCCTCCACCATTTTCCTTTCTTCCCGCTCCGAGCCGGGGTGCAGGCCCCGGCCTCGGCTTTCTTCTCTGCCCACCAGCGGCGGCCTGAGGCGCCCTCCCCGCCGAGCTACCGCTCTTTTCTGGCACCTTCTTTGCAGAAGGGCCACAGCGGGTGGCTGTGCGGGGCCATTTTTGGGCCTCGCCTCGGTTCCCTCACTTCCCACGAAGATGGCGTCTGTGACCCGCCCGGGTGTCTGTGACCCACGGCCCGGCCCTGCGCGCCAGTCTCATGGCAGCATGGCTTTGTTGGTGGGGTTCAGAATTTTTCATGTTTTTAAACTTTTTGAATTTTATTATTTGAAAATTTGCTTTTCATAAGCAGCTTTGCTTGAGTTTACTTTCTTTAGAGTGTTTTAATCTTTATGCTTAATTCTCAGTTTTAATTCATTGTATTTGGTGTTTTTTAAATACCTACGTACCTGTTTTCATCATGGTACAGTTTTTTTTCTATTCAAAGTATATTTTTATTATTTTGTTTTAAATAATAAATTAAATAATAAAATAATATTCAAAGTTATTAAATTCAGTGCCAATTGTTAGTTGTACATTCTTTTTCTGTTTTTACTATTACATCTCTTAACACAGTAGCATTTATCCTAGAGGTTATGACTTTTTAATTGATGAAAGTCTAATATCAGTTAATATTTTTCCTTTTTCCAGACAACGTAATCACCTTAAAATATTTATGTAATGTAAATATATAAGAATGTGTGATTGATATATAATATAAAACTTAAAACATTATTTAATTTTTTTTTTTTTTTTTTTGGTCATTTTGTTTTGGTACTGGGGATTGAACTCAGGTCCTCTTGCTTGCCAGGCAGACACTTAAGCCATTGAGCTAAACCCCCTGGGCCTAATTGTTTTATTATCAAGATTTTACACTGCTAATATTCATTTAGTTTTGCTTGTAGGTCTACTCATTGTTTACTCTCTCAAATGTTTTCTGTCATCTGTGTAATTTTCTCTTTTACCAATTTCATCTGCCCAAAGAGCAAACCTTGAGAATTTCCTAAGGCAGAAATGGGCCAGGAAATATCTGGGATGAATTCTGTCCCTTGTGGAAGAGCTGTCCCAGTTAGGAAGGAGGCATGAGATATGGGTAGCTGGTAGAGGAAGCATTTTTATACATCTCTCCTGGTTTTGACTCTGGAGCCTTCTCCTATCTTCAAATTTTGGTCTTAGGCCCTAATGCTGTCTGTCAAACGTCCAGATTTTTATTTCAGATGCATGAATTGACAATTGCATTGCTTTATGTCTGACATTTTACTTGACTTCTCTAGGGCCAAAACACCCTTAGAAGGGCTATGTTAATCTCAGTTAAAATCAAACTAAAGAGATTGGAAATTTTAGTGAAGGAACTAAAATATACTTCCTAAATAATGTGTACTCTGTAATACTATGTGAATTACAAAATGTTTTCACTTTTGTGCAGTCAGTACATATAATTAATTTTCTACAAAGATCCTGAAATATGTTGCTACTTTTTAAACAATCAAGACAATTTAACATTTTTAACACTGAATTTCAAATCTCTTCATGTATACACATTCTAGCTAAGTAAGAAAAGTTACTGAAGATTGTTCAATGGGTTTTGTCTAAACTATTCAGCTATAACATTCCTTTGAGTAAAAAACACTTCATGTCCTCAGCACCAAGTTCTTTGTTACAGAGAGTCTGCCCTTCCTCTGTCTGAACAGCTGGAATCGAGGTTTATTTTGAGTTTTGTACCTGCTTCAAAGATTGTTGGCATGTAGGCAACGCTCTCTGAAAACACATAGAGGTCGTAAATGCCATGAAAATGTCATTTTTCTACTCTTGAAACACATACCTGTAAATGATAGGTCACTAATGTTTTGTTGGTAGAAAATTACACAAAAAGTATCAAGACCTGACTGACGTCTTAATTCATGTATGTCTTTCATTTGGGAGAAAATAATAAATATTATGTACTCTTCGTGCAGAGCTCTTAACAAAGCAACTGATACTGTTCTTGTTCCCATAGGTTGTTCTGTGTTGATTCTTGAACTAGTTTCATAAGTACACCTTTTACCAACTCCAACTCTCTAACACATACTTTGAACTGAAAACAGGGAAAATGATACACTACAAAGGATTATACTCAGTAGAAAAACACTGTGCTTTTAACAAGTGGATCTACTGGAGGAGCACGAGATGCAACTTATAGCAAAATGCATCTTTATCTCTGAGTCCATCAGAAAGATGTAAAACATCTTTCTTGTCCCTTTACCTTTTATCTAATCAAAAGCTTAAATCTGTTCCTAGGCTTCAGAGTCCAGCATTGTACTATTGTATATTGATTGTGCTGGAGGGCACCTCCTTGTGGTGAACAATTGATTTTTCTTTGTTAGCAAAGCAGTTTTAATAGTTTTTCTACAGGCTGTCATGTTTCAAGGCCCAGAAGCAAGATGCACCTGTTAGTAGAATTTAGAGATCAATCGTACAACCCACAGAAAATGTGCTTCTCTGCTGTGCAAAAACACCTCAATAGCAATTACTCAGAAGGTGACTTTAACTTGTTTTGATAAATATGCTGCCTGGGAGTCTCAGGTGGGTTGCATGAGCATTTTTACCTCGTAGCCTGAAATTAGGTGTTTTGTTAAATTGCCACTAAGATAGCATGGCCACAAGAACAGATTTTTGTCATTTAATGTTACTTCAGTAGCTTCATGCTAAACTTCCTTGCCAAGGAAATTAGCCCAATGTAAAGGTCACTGCTTTGAAGAGTGAGTGATGATAATAATGCTATTTGTATTGCCCTTGATATTTGAAATGACTAAAAGTCAAAGGTAGGTTCTGTAGCTTAATTCAGTACAATTGCCATTTGTTCTCCTTGACCAGTAGTGACAACTCTTCCCTCAATCTTATACAAAGTGCCCTGTATTATTTTTTTCCTCTTCATGAATTTGGCTCAAAAAAAGTTTTCCCCTTGTGTGTGGAGGCCTTTCTGCGACCTATAGCCATGCTAATGTCTTTGAAGACTTGTGATGTGTCTTTAGAAATCTTGTCAGCACTGTGAGTTTGTAGCTGTTACAGATAAGATAATAATGTTATTATCTACCATTGATTAGAAGGTCACAGGTATTATTTTAAGCAACTTTCAGTCAAGGCAGGGATTACATACCATGCTGTAAAAATGGAGAAATTTGTGAGAAAATTTTGAGAGACTAAGTCATG
Source organism: Hydrochoerus hydrochaeris (assembly GCA_004027455.1). Classification (NCBI taxonomy): domain Eukaryota; kingdom Metazoa; phylum Chordata; class Mammalia; order Rodentia; family Hydrochaeridae; genus Hydrochoerus; species Hydrochoerus hydrochaeris. The sequence goes on from PVLA01000782.1 coordinate 140,766, forward strand.
TCATCAGACTTCATTCTTACACACTCCAGTAGCAAGATCAATTTGTCACGTAAATCCACCCTCTTAATCACAGCACTAAACTATTCCTTAGCACTAGGATGTAAATATGTACTGTATATAAGTATAGAACTCTTTTGTGTTTCTGAGCCACATTAAAATCTCTGTGATATCTAGAGGTAGAAGATCTTTTCAATTCAGCAAATATTTTTCAGCATCTACCACATAGAAGCTGGCATAGTAGACATTATGATAAAATAGCAGATAGAGAAGAATCTCTGATTTCTTAAAGAAAGCAAATTTTATCATGATAGAGAGGGAATTGTCACAAAGTTGCTCAGCAGGGGAAAATATTTCCTTATTGTGGAAGTCAGGAAATGTTTAGAAGGGAAGGAAATGCTTTTTCCAAGGTCTAGACATGTAAAGAGGGCTGTGATGAGCTGAATAATGTTTCTATTCAAGTGTAAATGTTGGAAGCATAGCGCTCCTGGTTCAGAATGTGATCTTAAGTAGAAATTGGGTTTTCATACACATAATCAAAGTAGGCCCTAATCTAATGTTTCTGGCATTTCATATATGAAATTAAGACACAGAGCCATAAGGAGAAAACCATAGAAAAGTTGGGTTCATATTGACACAAGGCAAGGATTTTCAAACATCTTTAGGAAACCACCAGAAACTAAGGGAGAGGCAGAAATAGATTTTTTCATCACTATTCTCAGAAGCAATCAACCATTTCATGGAGACTTCTGGAAATTCACTAACCTTGATTTTATACTTCTAGCCTCCAGAAATATGAGACAATAAAATTCTATTATTTTAGTATACAGCTTGTGATACTTTTGTATGGTACTTTGCTTTAACAAGAAGAATGAAGCGGCAGGGTGGGGGGGAGAGAGAGAGAGAGAGAGAGAGAGATTTTGTTGTGTTTTGTTTTTAGGAGAAAGAGAAAGAAAATGAAAAGTGAAATCTGAAGATCAGAAAATGTTTGTAGTGTGAAAAAGCAACAAGCAACCTTTGAATGCTTTTTGATTTTTTTTTTTTTCAGTAAGCAACAGATTGGCCTTTTCAGAATTGTACTTTAGCAAAATTAGGACTGGCCAAGGAAATGTGTGAATCACCGTGAGACTCTTTTTTTGGTGGAAAGTTAGCAAAAAAGAAGGAAAACATGATTATTTGGAGGGAGTTACTTTAAACTTCCTTTAAAGCTATAACTCTGATTATCATGTTTGCAAGCCACAGGGATGGGGAATTGAAGAAAGACAAATGTAATTAGAGAACAAGTCCTAGTCATTTTACCTGAAGAATCAGAATCAGGAATAAGATGCAATACATCAGATCACTGGAAGGAAAAGCAGTTCCGAAATTATTTGCTTGATTTTCCATGTTCAGTTCTTACAATGCTAGAAAAAAAAACCCTAGGAAGTGAATTAGTAGATTATGATATCAGAATCACCCCTAAAATGAACTATAAAACCACTTATATAAATCATTCTAAATTTCTTGATTTCAGTATTTTTAGTGAGAAAGCACTAATTGTGTTGGCAGTAACACTCCTTCCAACTCAAGTAGACAGTCTTTTTGAGGAATATGGTAAGTTTATGTCCACTTTAGAATGCTTATTATATTACCTTTTGGCCAGTGTTTTATGCTAGAGTAACAAAATTAATCCTTTGAATAAGGCTCAGTTCTTAAGAGTTTACTTATCCAATACTAACTCTCTAGTCACCTAGGTCTCACAGAATTTATGAGGTACCCACAGGGTCATGGGTATGAGAAGCATAAATAAGTGTGTTGTACACACAGCAGAAGAAGGGAAATGGAGTAAAATTCATGGACGTAAAGAAAACAAGAAAAAGTTCAGAATCCAGCGAAATTTCAGAATAATAAATAGAAAGTAGTACAGAAGAAAAAGAAGGGAGGTGGGCTAGTGCAGGTGCCGGAAAAGAGTCAAGGTGAGCAAGCAGCTTGCAGTGGACAAACAGGTGCAGCGGAAGGTGCCAAAGCAATGCTGTCATGGAAAATTCACACTGCGCCTCCGTCTCTGGCTCTGTTGTGGGAGGGGACTCCTCTCTAAGTGGAGCAAATCACTGCTGATCATTAACATCTAGCTGTTTAAGAGAGGTTAACAGTAATGGAAGAGAGAGTGGTGACGTGGGTGAAGTGTGCTTTCCATAAGTCAGGTTCTCCTAGGATCATTTGTCGTGTCTGTTAAAAGGAGACAGTTTAGCAGCATTTAGCCTGTGGCCCCAACCTAGCTCACTTCTGTTTGGGGAAGTAAGATTTTTGGAACACGGCCATGCCCATTTATACACACATTTCTACGGTTGTTTTTGCACTACAGTGACAAAGTTAAGTCATTGTGACAGAGACCATATGGCCCCCAAAGTTGGAAATATTTACTGTCTGACCTTTTACAGAAAAAGTCTTTGACCTTTGCTTTAGCCGATTTCTGATGTGTTATAGAATATTTTCAGTTCCTGAGATCAGATAGTTGGAGTTAAATTTTTTTTTTTCTCATACCTGCTAACCCTGGTCTTGGGCTAGACATCTCCCACTCTTTTTTCAGCCCACAGTTTTCTTTTGGTATAAAATGGGTGTGACACTAATAACTCACCTCGAACAGGGTCATTGCCAGGATCAATGTAATAGGCACGGAACGCCGAGTAGTGATGTTCGCACTTTCTACAGCTGTCAGCGCTGCAGTTCAACTCCCATGCGGGGCCCATCTGGGACTGCTGGGGCATTTGCCCCCCATGTCCACCCTTCCAGTAGTTTTGTGAACCCCAGGCATCACCATAGTCCTTGAAGGGCAAAGTTTCACTGCCATTTGCAGCAATTTGGAATGCGAATCACTCACATCATACATTTATGTTAAAATTTGTTTGAGACTTACAGTTATGCTCCAGCATTTCAGGTTTTGACAATATTGTTTTATGTTTGCTTCTTTTTTAGTGAATGGGTTTCATTCTGGGAAGGTTAGTACTTGTTTATATCATCCTTTGATCATTTTCACTTTTCATTACACCTTTTGTTCTCCCCTCCCTTCTAGGGGGTTGAATGTATTTTATTTTCCTGATACCATCCTCCCATTTTACCAGTCCTTCCCACCTCAATTACTTCCTCTGTCTAATAACATTTTTTGTTTTGACTCCAAGTTCTAGACATAACCACAAACATCAGCACCCCAGCAGGTGACAGTTTAGGCTGAAGCTGCTAAATCCTTTGCCCTCTTGAACTATTTTAAAATACATAATATGCAAGCTAGAGATCCCTGTATACACTTAGAAATAGTTCACAATTTAATGTAATATTTCCTGGGCACTTTTTATGTGACAGGAATTGAGCTAATCATTTCTGTTATTGTTTTATCTAAACTTCAAAAAATTTTCAGGTATTTCCATTGCTCTTATCCTGTAATGAGAACTAAATATTAACAGGAAAATTAAGTAAACTGATCAGAGTCACAGCTAATGATGGAATAAGGCCTTGAACCAGGTGGGCTTCTTCTTTTAGATGCCCATTTAATTATTTCTCAAGGTCGGTAAATTATTTCTCAACATTGGCAATTGTTATGCATTAAATTATGTCCTCCCCCACCCCGAAAATTAAATGTGGTTCTATTTGGAGGTAGAATCATGGCAGATGTAATCAAATGAGCCATATAGAAGGAGGATGGGCCCCTAATCTGCTGTCCTCATAAAAGAGATGTACAGGGCTTTGAATTTTTTTAATTAAAAGTAAAAAAAACAGAAAGAGGGTAGAAATAATACATAATTTCAAAAAAATAAACAGTAAAAAATCACTAGTTGATAATTACATATTGTCCTCTTAGAAGTAGATGTTCAAGGTACAAAAGTATAGCATACAAAATGGACATTTAAACAGTGAGACTGCAAACAGTTCTGTTCATCTATCCAACAAAAACTTAGTAATGTGGTTATCAATCCTACACATTTAAACATACATGCAGTTCTTTAGAGTACCTTCTTTTCCTCTCTTTTTTACAATAGCAATTACATACTTTGGGTTTTATTATTCCTATACTTCTAATTACTTTTTACTCTAGAGACACAATGTGATATTTATAAATATGATTCTTATTTATTTCACCAATGAGGATAGCTTCAAGTTGTCTCCATTTGCCTATGAAGGCCTCAAGATCATCCTTTTTTATAGCTGAGTAATATTCCATCATATAAAAATACCACATCTTTTTCATCTACTCTGCAGTTTATGGGCATGTTGGTTGTTTCCAAGATTTAGCTATCACAAATTGTGCTCCTATGAACATAGGTGCACATATATCACTATGATATGACCTTTTCAGTTCTTCTATAAGAATACCCAGGAGGGCAATAGCTGGTTTGAGTGGAACTTTCAATCCTACTCTTCTGAGAAATCTCCATACTGATTTCCATAGTGGCTGCACCAGTCTACATACCCACCAACAGTGCAGCAGTGTTCCTTTTCCCCTACAGTCTCACCAACATTTGTTACCAGTTGTTTTCCTGATGGCAGCCATTCTTTCAGGAGTGAGATGAAATCTCAATGCTGTTTTAATTTGCATTTCTCGAATGACCAGTGATGGTGAACATTTCTTCATGTATTTATTTACCATTTGTATATCTTCCTCTGAGAACTATGTGTTCATCTCAGATGCCCATTTTTGGAGAGGGTTGAATTTTTTAAAACTAATTTTATTGGTGCAGTTTTGATATGCATAATAATCACTCTCATTGTAGGGAATTTGTACCTGCACATGATAGCTCCCGTTTCTTCTTTTGTTATAATTCCTCTTCTTCCCTTCAACTTTTCTTCCCCTCCTTATTTATGAAAGTCTTGTTTCCAGTTTTTTCCTTTCTATTCTTTTTCTTTTCCTTCCTAGACATCTAATGTCCAGAAGTGTCAGAAATAAAATTTTGTTGTTTTAAGTCATCTTGTTTGTAGTGCTTATTATGGTAGCCCTAGAAAACTAATATTCTATATAAATGAAGAAACTAAAGGAAAAGATATCAAACCATGAATAGAAAACTTATTTATTTTTATTTGCTTTTAATTTTCATTGATAAATGTTTGCATGACCTAATGATTGCATTCCTTGCAAGGAATGTACAGAATACATATTAATATTTTTCATCTCCTTGTCCTTCTTTCCCTTCCTGTTCTCTCCTTCTCTCAGTTCCCTCCAATTCTGCAAAAGATTTACCTCCATGTTTTCTATATTATTATTCTTTAGTTTGCCCCTTATTTACATGTTAATTTTCTTGTATAAGAGATATCATGCAGTATTGACGCTTGTGTGCCTGATTTATTTCACTTAATGTTATGGTCTCCAGTTCTATTCCAAAAGTAGAAATTTAAAAATGTAATGTATCTTAAGAGGGACAAGAGACTCCAAATTAAAACAAAAAACAACAAACTTTCTAAGCTAAGCATGATGGTGCCCACATGTCGTTGCAGCTACTGGGGAGGCTAAAGCAGGAGGCTTCTGTGAGCCCAGTAGTTCAAGGTTGGCCTGCGCAACATGATAGGACCCAGTTTTTTAAAAGAAAAAGACATGAGAAGAAAAAGGTAAAAACAAAGACATAAAAGAAAAAATTATAAAAGCATCATAGTTATAAAGTGAGGTCACTGAGTATCTGATGATATCTGATTCATGAAGAAAGGAAGTTGGGGTTAAAACCTAAAATAAGTATATACAGATAACTCATTATTTACAAGGCTGATATTTGGGGAGTTGGTGTTGATGACCTGATAGGAAGTAGTTACAGATAACTAAAGACCGAACCAAACCATAAAGGTCAACTGGAAATAAAGCTAGCGCAATAGTCTACAAGCATAAATTGTCTGATGGGAAATAGCTAAAACTGATCTCTATTAAAATGACAGATGATTGTTACTTAGCTCATCTTGGTATTTTTCAATATTTGAATGGCAGGTTCAGTTGTCCCCACTCTACAACAGGCTCCAAACCATCACCTCCCATCTGCTTCTTGTAATTGTATATGTAGATGTATCCAATGATTCATAGAAATGCCAGTGTAAAGGCATGTTGTTGTTGTTTTTAACCCTAATTCATATGAAATGGTCAGTCTACTTGTGGAAATCTCAGCTGTGGCTGTTAGAAGTGTGTCAAGTATCAGGTATACAAATGCCCTGAATCTAAAAGCCATCATGTTCTGTCCTTCCTCTTTTTCTTTATAGCCACTTGAATTTTCTTTCTTTCAGCATTGTGTACCCAGCAAATCCTACTTTTACTTTAGGGTAGATTTTAAGAATCACTCTTTTATTAAGCTTTCCCAAATTATCTATTCACTGTCCAATCTTGCTAATCCTCCCCTTTTGACAAAATACTGCAGTTCTTTTATATTTTTACATTATCTGGAATATTTGAGTGTTTGCCTACAGAATGGGAACTTCCTTAGGTCAGAAAAAGGTCTTGCTCATATTTGCATACCAAACACCTAAGACAAGGTCTATTATACAGTAGCCAATTATTAAATATTAAAGATGGAGCTTCATAGTTATGGCCCCAGAAACAGGCAATAAAAGCCAAAAAAAAAAAAAAAGACGAGGGATTACATCGGATTAAACAGCTTCTGTGCAGCAAAGGCAAAAATAAACAGCATGAAAAGGCAATTACATGATGGGAGAAAATTTTGAAGATTATAGTCCTATAAATGGTTAATTTTTGAGATACATAAGGAACTTCTACTACTCAGTACACAAAGACTACAATTTGATTAAAAAACAAATTTAGGATTTGAATAGGCATTTTCTCCAAAATATAAATAAACAACAGGTATTTGAAGAGGCGCTTAATGTCACTAATATTCAGGTAAATGGAAATTAAAGCCATAATAAGTTATCATCTCATACCTGTTAGTATGGCTATCATCAAAACGTTAAAATATACTATTGGCTAGAATGTGTAAACTTGGAATCCTGTGTACTACTAGTGGGAATACAAAATGGTACTGCAGCTACAGAAAACAATATGAAAATTCCTCAAAACATTAAAAATCAAACTGCCATACGATTCTCCAATATCACCTCTGGGTGTGCACATATTCAAAGGAATTGAAATTGGGACCTGAAAGAGATATTATCACACCCTATTTTCATGTTGGCACCACTTACAAAAGCAATGATGTAGAAATAACCAAAATATTCATTGATTATGAATGAATAGAAAAGTAAGAAGTGGTATGCATACAATAGACTATCACTTAGCCTTTAAGAAAAAAGGAAATTTCACAATGTGCAAGAACATAGATGATATTAAAGACATTATGCTGAGTAGAATAAGCTCATCACAGAAAGACAATGTTGAATAATTCCATTTTTTGGTGGCATCTAAAGTAGCCAGTGTTACAGAATCAAATTGTGCAGTGGTAGCTACCAGGATTTGAGAGAAATTGGAAATGGGTAAACAATAGTATAAGATCACAGTATTTAAGATGACTAGGTTCTAGAATGCTGCTGTACAATATTGTGTCGAAATGTACAAATCATTTTGTACACTTAAAATCTGACAGAGTAGATACCATGTTACATGTTCTTGCTACCATAAAATGAAACACAAGAATGAATGAATAAGTGTAATTTAAGAGCAATGTAATAAAAAATGCAAAAGAATATCTCAGTTTTATTCCAATCTGGGGATGATCAAGGTAAGCTCAGGACTCAGGCAGAGGTAATTAATATTCATGAGAAAGTGAGAATGTTAAACATTTACAGTGCTTCTATTCTATGTTAGGGAAAATTCCCATTAAAAAAATAAAGCCAACACCAAGATTAAATTGGTTTGAAATGTAAAATCAATGAGGTGAGTGTAAGTGGCACTAGATGCTTTCAGTAGATACAAGCCTCTAAGGCTAAATGTAACATTGTAAAGTTCTGGAAAAACAACTTTCCTGAAGTTACGTTCATTCTTCATTCACAGTGTGAACCAAAAATCCCTTTTTACTTCTTTTATTGCTATTATTGCAGGCAATCATTGATCATCATGCACTTTAAATAATACAGTCATCTAATTTTTGCTGTATTTTTCTGCTTCAAGCATGTTTCCTTTTCAATTCATTCTACCCACTCATGTGTACCATGCTTTTGTATAGAAATCTTAAGCTATTCTCTATTTGCCTACTGATTAACATGTATTTTCCCTAATCTAGGTTCCTCATGGCTCCTTCAAACATGCCCATCTCACAAGCCATGTCTCCAGAATCATTTTATATCTTTCCCAGAAAAGTCTTTATTTCATTTCATTTTAGTCTTCTAAATAAATGTAATTCATTAAAGGTATCATTAAATCTAATGGAATTGTTTTATTCTTGAATAATTGTTTGGGCGTTGATTGCTATCACCTGTCAATGAAGTATTCAGTCTCCTGCAAATTTATTTTTTTGAAGTTTTTTCAACTTGTTTTTATTAAGCACATGCTTGCTATTCATGTAGTTGGCATAATCTTGGGTGGTGGGCCATGTACATATAACTTGTTTCCTTCCCCTTTCCTCTCCCACCCCCATTTCCCTTTCCCCTTTTTGAATATTTGTTAAGATTATTGGTCTTAGCTAAGGTCATAGCATATGGTGTTTATTTTAATTGGGGTTATTAGATTTCTGCACATGGCATATCTTTATTCTTCTTATTTTCCCTTGCTCACCTCCTCACCTCTCTCCCTTTTCCCCTTGGACCACTTCCCTCTTGCAAGAGATCTGTCCCTTTATCCCTTTCTATGCATTCTTTATTTTCCTACAATTTCTATTTTCCTTCCTGTCTCCTTAATATCCCCAGGGATTCTCCTGTCTCTGTGATTTCATCAAAGCCCCCAGTTTTGCTAATGAGCTCTCCTGGTAGTAAAAGCCTAGAGAGTCCCATGTACCATCATATGAACTCTACGAGCTACTCTAGGACATAACAGTTTAGCCTAACTCTGGGGTGCACCAGAACTACATTTATTTATGGTTATTATCAGTCTCATATCACTCATTCCATAATATTCATGTGACACTTATAATCTTCTTGTCAGTTTAATAATTATCTGTTTCCAATACAACATCATGATTACTCTCATTATTGCAGAGACAATGTTTAAACTACGTTTCTTGGAATTGTCGTTCCTGCGTCAGAATTTGTTGACATGAAGCATGTGCATGAGATCTGGAACGTGAACAGGAGTGGCTGTTAACCTTCTCAGGGAGAGGAAGCCGCATGTATCCATAGGTGTGAGTCACCACACAGCTCCAGGTTGATTGTCGGTTTGCTCAGACTGCCCAGAACAGAATACCATGACCTGGGTGGCTTCTGTGATGCACATTTCATTTTCACAGCTTTGAAAGCTGGAAAGCTCAGTGTCCAAATGCCAACAGGTTCTGGTGAGTGTCAACCTGGTTTCTGTGGCGGGGGAGGGAGTTCTAGGATTTCATAAAGGTGCTAATCCCTCCTAAGACACATGCTCTGACCTCACCTGATTAATTATCTACCAAAGCCTCCAAGCTGCAAATACCATCACACTGGGCTGTTCAACATCTGAATTTTGGCAGTACAAAATGAATTCATAGCAGGTGACATATATGATGGGAGCATTCCAGAGATGCTTGAAAATTACACTAACATCGTGGACAGGAATGAAGTTAGGATTAAAAGTAGCAGTTTTCCTGACATTAACTCCTTAATCCTCCCAATGATATTATAAACCTCTAATTTCCTGTATAGAAATTCCAGATTTAGGATGCATAGAGTCATTTTGGTTTTCATTGACTGACTCTGGTGGATACACCAAACTTTAATAATTTAGAATGAAAAGATTTTATTGGGGTAACTAGTTTTGTGGACTCAAGACCTTGTTCCTGTCCTCCAAGCCAAAATCTGTTTATACCTCCTCTCCTGACTAAGCAGTTCCTTTCACATTTACTGCGCTTAAGACACTTACAGAAGGCTGGACCCTGAAAGCATTTTTGATGATTTGGCTGTGATTTCATTGCATGGTGGTCAGCGTGTTTAGCCTTGAGGACACATAAATGAGAGCCAGCTACTGTGACTGTGCTATGGATACTCTGAGCGTTCCATATACTCTGTCTATAACACCTCACTTATCAAGCACCCTGAGATGTGCCAGCAGCAGATTGGGTTTCCCCCCAACCTGGAAGGGAATCCTCATGTAAGAATATTCAGATCCTTAGCCATCTTAAAAGGAGATGGTTGGAACATTGAAGAAAGGTGAACTGGACTTGCTGCTGCAGCCAACAAATGACATTTCCAGCACTATTCTCTAAATGTGCATTAATATCTGCTTAGTATTGTGATGATGTCCTTCACGGATCCCTTGCTGTCCTGTGGGTCCTGCTAACATGCCAAGAATGCAAGACACTGACTGCTCTTTAAGAGAGTTATTTCCTGTTGTGCTCACAGCCCTGGGGGCTTGGGCATTGTCTTCCTCTGTGACAAGTAGCAGGTCAGCTTACTGCCTAGCACGAGAGTGGACATGGTAGGTTTGGATTCCTCCCCTATATCACAGGCCACTGAGGTTTAGGCTCTCTGGGTCACCCCATGGACTGGGAGGAGCAATAGGAGAAACTGGCAAAAATGTATTGATGCTCATGCTGTTTGCTGTACCATGCATGATTAATGAAGTCTTTTGTCTCTAAACCAGGAGTTTCCTGTCTTCTGCTAGCATCTATGGAGCAGAAACAGGCTAACTTATTAGTTTTAAGTAGGGTGAAATCAAATTCCAGACCTGACAACTGGAACACACAATTTGCATGTCAAATATGAGAGAAAGGCATTCAATCAGGTTATGCCTTTTTTCTGCTGCTAGTTAGCAAACTTTGTCATGACAGAAATCTTCATTTTATTTCACTTATTTTTGCAGTGTAGTGGTTCATATGTCTCACAAGCATAGTATAATTTATTAACTATTTCTCAACTAAATTAATGAAAGCCATGAATATTTTGCTTTATGTTCTTAAAATGTTTGGTAAAATATCTCAGAACATTTTCTGAAACAACATATTTCATGGCTGAAATTCTGAATTAGCGGGAATTTGTTTTATGTTGTGAAGATTAAATCAGCCAGAGCTTACAAAACACTTTCTAGGTTATAATTCTCAAATTAATTATAAATTTGTCTGTCTCATTTTTCCAAATCACTCATTTTTTTAAAAAAATTGATCATAAGCAACTTCTGTTCTATGGATTATTTTTCTTACATTAAGAATTTCAACTTAACAATGCTCAAGAATAGTTGCAGTTTTCTTAAAACATTCTGACCATCCTGGTCAAAATCTCTCTAGAATAAAATCAGGCATTTATAAACTAAAGTAAGGAGCCTTTCCCTCCCCTCCCCTCCCCTCCCTTTTTCTCTCTTTCCCTCCCCTTCTTTTTCCTCCCCTCCCCTCCCCTTCCCTCCCCTTCCCTCCCCTCCCCTCTCCTCTCCTTTCCTTTCCTTTCCTTTCCCTTTTTTTCTTGCAGTACTGGGTGTTAAATCCAGAGCATTTACACTGAGCTATATTCACAGCCCGTTGATTGACTGATGGAGATGGCGTCTTGCTAAATCACCAAATTGTTAAAGCCAGACTTGTACTTTCAGTCTCCTGGCCTCAGCCTCTCAGAGTGCTGAGATTACAGGTGTGTGCTACCATGCTTGGCTTCTTGCTTTTTAAAAGTACCTGTATTGTTATTATCAACTATTGTCATGGTTTATGTCGGTGGCCCTCAGACCTCATGCATTTGCATTATGCATTTGTGACTGGTTCATTGTCTAGCGCTTTGATTGATGGTGTCAGTGCTACACCTGCCTAGGGGTGGAGCCAGCACACAATGTAATGGCAGGAAGAAGGCGTGTGTGTGTGTGTGTGTGTGTGTGTGTGTGTGTGTGTCTTGCTGGTTTCCGCCTTGCTGTTTGCAGCCACCATGAACTGTGGCCCTGCCATGCCACCCTGCCTTGGAGCCTACTGAGTATGGACTGAAACCTCCAAAAACTGTAAGAAATAAACCTTTCCTTTCCCTATTTTGGGCATCAGGCATTTTGTCTCAGCGATGAGTAAAAAGTAACTAAGGTAACTACTATTGGCAAAGAATCTTGTATTTTGAATGACACTGATGACTCCTCTTCTCAATTGTTTTCTGCCTTTTAAGTGAAACTACCTTTAACTTTATAATTGGTGATGCTTACAACTGTGAAGAGTTTGAGTTTTCAGACTAACCCACATTTTTCCAGACCAATAACCCTTCATGGTATTTCAGAAATTCAACATTTATGATTATCTCTCCAAATCTGAAGGGATCTTGGTTCTAAGACCCCTGCAGATGCCAAACCCGGCAAATGCTCAAGTGCCTTATATCAAATGATACAATATCTACATCTGACCTGCCCATACCTTTCCATATACTTTAAATCCTCTCTAGATTACACACTACACCTACTGCAAATACTCTACCAAAAACTGTCATATTGAATTGTTTCAGGAATAATAAGAAAACAGAGACTTCACATGTTCAGTACACTTAGCAGTTTTTCCAAGTGTTTTCCATCTACATTTGGCTGAATCTGAGGACTCATAACCCATGGATTTTAAGAACCAACTGTACACACCACTGAAAGCTCTGGTGTTTTCTCCTCCCTAATTGCCACACAGTCTCTGGTTAGAGTGGTTGGAGTTAGCCCCTAAGAGCAAATCAGCGGGTAATCAAGTGAAATGGGCCAGAGGGGTGGGGTTTGCTAGTTTCTGCAGGAAGAACTTGGCGCTTTGGTTTTTGGAATAGTAGAATGCGTTTTGGTTTTAATTTTCTAACTTGTGGTTTGAAATGCCTCAAGATTTAGTCAAGGATTAAGCTTGTGGTTTCACTTCCTTTTTCCTGGGAGTCTGAAGTGTTTGAGTCAAGCCACCAACCCATCTTCCTGCACATGAAACCTATTTGCATTGCTCCTGAGTGTAAGCCTAGTAAATGATGGTTGCTTCCAGCTCACTGACACAGCACCACTGTGCTTTCCGTTTTGTTACCAAATAATAAAACCTCAAACAGAGGCACTGTCTCTGGGCTTAACAGGAAGGATGACTCACACTTGTAACCACTGGAGAACGGAAAGAGCAGTGATACACTTAGCTGTTTTGATATGTTTCTTGCCATCAGTTTTGTTATATACATTAGAAGCTGGTCTCTCCATCATAGTCTTTCTAGTTGAGTATGGCTGAGGGCTGAAGCATAATTTTACCTCAGGATGGGAATGTATGAAATGATACACATTACATCCTACTAAGCTCAGTGAAAGAATCCTGGCATGGGAATCTTGGTATTATGCTTTTTTTTCTTTTTTCTTTTTTTTTTTTTTTGCCTTTCTGCTTATATATGAAGACTTTTTTTTATTAAAATGCAAGACAACAGCAACAAATCCTACCACAAAATACACTCAATATTGGCTTTAACACTGAAGGCAGTATATGGTTAGCTTTTAGTGTAGCAGACTTCAGGTAATGTTTGACATTCAACTTGGGTTCTGTGTTTCTCTATTATCTCAGAATTATTCTTTGCCTCTTTGTTTGTTTGTTTGTTTTATGGTATGAAACTGGCTATGATAGTGTCAGTCTCATCTCTAAGAGAGGATCAGAAACAATAGAATTTTCATTTTCATGCATTTATTGAATAAAAGTACTGTGCTTTCTTGAATGGATAAAATCAGAGCACATCTGTCACTAGGGAAAGGCTAGGACATAGGCCAGGATCCCTCGAAATACCCTGAACCTATGAAAACAGAGGTAAGTTCATTTGGCCTTTGCAGGTCACTGCCTGGGCTGAGCGAGGTGTCCACAGCATGGCACTTACACAGAGCTAACAGGGAGGAAATCCATAGGATCTGCTACAGTGTGTACTTGTCTGGATTGAGGACACACATTGGTAACTTCAACTCTGACAAAATTATCACTGTGATTGTGCCAAATCTCCTGATCTAAGCTGTCATTGTATGTCAATTTTTCTTTCACAGGTTTGTTTTTTTGTTTTAAACAAACTGGGCTTGTGTTTTCTTCTTCTTCTTCTTTTTAATCGAAAATTTGAATCTAGCTTCTGCAACTTTATTCCAACACCAAAAATAATTCAGTTGCTTTAACTGCCATATGGAATAAATAAATGTCTCAAAACAAATCAAACTTTAATTCCTTGTAAAAATTCTCAGCATTGGTTACTCTGATTAAATATGTAAGGCCAGCTAAGGCCAAGACTATTGGCAGGCTTATAAAGGAGAAATGAAAGGAATTAGAAAGCAAGAACCCAATGTTACTTTGTGAATTAGAAAGTGATGGCAGAATTGTTATTTTTATAACTTCCCGGGGGGAATAAAAGCTATGGGTCTGCAGCTGAAAATTGGCCAGTGATCACAGGCTGGCTGGCTAAGCAAGGGCACATGCCCTGGGTATTTGAGAGAGTGCCTCATTGAGAGTGTAACTTACATTAGTACACACTGGAAATAACCAATTTGGACGGAAATGTTACCAGAAGTTCAGTTCAAGTCAAGGACTAAATATTGATTAAACACTCAGTCCCAAGTATGGCATTGCAAAGAATCATAGAGGTGGAAGAGATTGAGTCTATCAGGTAGGACCTTAGTCTGTTTAAGAGATGAGGCTATTATGTTTTATTATAAAGAATTCAAAAAGCACAAACCTGTTTTAGGAGGGGTGGTGATGGTATTTGGTGAGGGTCAGTTTTAATATCTCCCATGTATAAAGAAACTGATCTCTATCAGATGGTATGCCTATGACTTTATGTTAACACAAAGAAAATAAAACCCAAAAGCAAATTGTGAATTAAACATTGCAATTCTTAGTTTATCAAGCAATACACAAACAGGTTTGCATATTTTTCTCAGCCATAATTTCCACAAGTGGCAGCACCAACACACAAATCGGGTTCTCTTTGAAAATACAGTGTGTTCTCTCTGCCACACCATCTGGTCTTTCTTGTCTAAGTTCAGAGCTTGAGCATCAAAAAAGTTTGGCAAAAGCAAAAGTTTGGTAAAGCATCAAGGTCCAACGAAAGTAAAGAAAAACTGAAGTCTTTCCATGCAGAGGAATGTCATTGTAGAGTTAATCTCTGGCCAGATTTTAATAGCCCAAGACAATGTTTGATGTATATGGACTTTGGGTTTTCTGTACCAACCTATGGGGAAAATTAATTTATTCTTACAAAAAAATAGATAAGAAAAAGGGTCATTCAGTGCTTGTCTGCAATTGTGGACTGCCAGCTTTGCATTAGTCTGCAGGAGATAAAGTTTGCTAAGACTCAGTGTCTGCCCTCAGCAAGTTTAGAATCAAGTGGCAAAAAGAAATTCATGAACAATTATAACGCACAATGGCCCAGTGCCATAAAAGGGCTGACTGTAACTTTCTATGAGAAGACAGAAGTAGGAAGGGAGATATGGAACTTGGATATCTACAGATGGTAATGGTTGTTTTCTCAGTTCTTCAGGATTTACTCAACTGATGAGAGGAAGAGAAAAAAAAATTCCAGAAAAGAGAAAGTCCATTTACAAAGAGTAGGTCACCTTGGAAGAATTTTGGTACACAGTATGCTGAGGTGAGATAGTTTGGTATAGTATTCCTATATGGTAATGGACCACAAAATTTTAAATAAAAATATTTTTAATATACACATCCAAGATATACATATTTCTAAAGTTATCACTGCTGTCTGATCTGGGAAATTTAGGTAAAACCTGAACATGTATCTAATTTAAAAAGCTCAATAATAAAAATAATAACAATTGTTACCTTGAACTGATGAAAAAATTTTTCCTCCAAAGAAGAATTTTTTTGTGAATTAACAGGAACTATTTGCAATAACCCTTTAGAGTATGTATTATCATTAATCCTGTTTTGTTAATGAGAAAAATACAGGTGCAAATTTTAGCTTTATCTGTTCATGTTCCATAGAGAATCATCTTACACTGAGGGCCTCTTTGAAGTAGATGTTACAGAGACCGTGCAGTTATAATAGACAGGAGGCTGTTCAGGGCCCTGGGTGAATATTCTGATGAGTGCACCATTGGAGGTGCCTGAAACTTGTGCGTGCGTGTGTGTGTGTGTGTGTTTTAGGGTGAGAAGAATTAATGTTAAATGTCATCGCATGTTCCTTCCTGCCTTGAGGTGTCCATATGGCTCTTGTTTACAGTTCTGTGATTAAACAGCTCACCTCTCGATCTTTGTTATCTTATTACAAATGTCACCATTATCTGTTCTATTAGGATAATATTGAAGAGAGATTTCTTGAGTACTAGAAATTGTAGAGAGGGAAAAGTAATATAGTTTCCTCACTCCTAGTTCACAGCTGAGACTGTTATAATTAATAAAGAATAACAGGAAAAAGACATTGATATTTACTTAAGTTTTATGAGTCTTTGTATATGAAGGTCAAAGAAACAAGGAATCTCTTGTGGGTTTTTTTGCTTGTTTGTTTGTTTTTTGAGGGGATCTTTATGTGTAACCAATGCTGGTTTTGAACTCTTGACTTAAGGGATCCTCTTGCCTAAGCCTCCTGAATGCTGGGCCCATGGTGTGTGCCACCATATCCTGCTTAGTCAAGTATAGTTTTTAGCTTCGCTTTAACGAAGACTGAGCAGTTGTCAGAAGTGTGATGGGATGAAGAAAGTCTGATCTAGTGGTAATTCACTTAGAGGACTTAGCAAGGCCTAGTTGCTCAGACTTCTCTCGGTCTCTATTACTTCAGCGACAATGATTTTCCTTATCTTAAAGTACAGGGAAGGTAACCCTGGAAGGAGGGTTTATGGCCTACGTCAGTGAAGCTCGGAGAATGTCTTACAACTTACTTCAGTAAAAAAGAATTAAAAGAGATGGTGGTGACCTTTTGGCTTCTTCCCTATTCTAAATTCTGTGGTCCCATGTTTTGGGATAGCATGTAGTAAAACCCAGCAATAGTACCAGAGTATTCTCCATTATCTGAAATCAATGTATTGGTGCTTAAAATAATTATTTTGCTACTCCTTAAAAGCCAGTGGCTTCAAAAAGACTTTATAATCACTGTTTGTTAGACAACTTGTTTTCTTGTTAATTTTTTCAAAATTGCATGGCTCCAAATGATGTATTTGTGACATTTCCAATGTCAAAACCTTGAGGCAAATGAAAAGTATGAGGAAGAAATCATGCGTGCATGTCCCACTACCCAAGGACACGCTGTTAACATCTTGATGTACCCTCTTCCTTAGCCACAGGGTGGCGGTCACTAGTTCTTGGAGCTGTCCAATCCATCGGCCCTCCTCCACTCAGCCACCCTTTCCAGATCAGCACAGTTTTTGTTTATACAATGCATGGTATGTAAATTTATTATTTGTCAGCTTTACTTACTTTACATACATTAATTCATTTATATTCCATTTAAACCTGCTTATTAATCCCTTAGATAAAAGGAAATTTCCAGCCCATTTTAAGAAAATGCTTAGTAATTCCTTTTGAAAAACAGCATATTTACAATAACAGTTTGCTGTAAGTCTCTTACTTTTGTGTCTCCTAAATTAAACCTACGTTATACTTTACAGTCTGAAGTTTACAAAGACAATTTTTATCTCACTCATTCCACTATAAAAGATCTGGGCGTATGTGACAGAGAAACTAGTAATGAAGACATGGAAGTGGAAAAAAATACACTAGGCATTCAGGACTGGCGTTTATGCTGGAAATGGAGAAAAGGACATGAGAATAGACATGAAATGTATGGTCTGATACATTTGTAAAAGTCAAGGCTACAGATAATTTCATACAGGGCTCTTGTGGTATGGCTATCAGGAGTAGAGTGAGATAAGAGGAAGTCAGATATCACAGACAAGAATCTGAATTTGGGAGTCCTTGATGTCACGGAAGAAGAGACTAAGGATTTTAGACATAGGCAACAGCAGACAAGCCGACATAAAATCCCCCATCTGTCAACTTACTATGTTATAGTTAAGTAACAATAGTCACTGCTTAAATGTAATGCCTAGCCTTGCACAGGCAATAGGTAGTTATCAGATTCAGTCCTTGGCATCCTAACCTCACAGGCACAGAGCTGACCAGGAGAGGATCCTGTCCTGAAAAATTAGGGAAATGGGGCCTGGGGGTGTAGCTCAATGGCACAGCACCTACCTGGCAAGGGTGAGGTCATGAGTTCGATTCCTGGTAAACTCCTCCCCCCCAAAAAATTAAAGGCATGCCCTCTGTAAGCCGTATCTGGGTGGCCCTTAATAAGAGCACCAGGAAGTTATCTACTTGTTTTCACCATATTGAAATTCACAGAAATCAGTGTTGGGTAACAATCCCGGTGGCCTAGCATCAATAAAAGAAGTGACCCCTAACTGTACTAGCAGTAATGTATGGGTATCTCAGACTTTTAAAAAATCTTCACGTACCTTTTTGGTACATAATGTTTATATACCTTGCTTGGAGTTTGCACATGTGTATAACACATCTTAATTCCTTTTTTCATCTACTTTCCTTCCCCTCTCCGCTCCTTCCATCTCTTGATACTCTTCTCATTTGAAAAAGATAGATCTCTTTAGTTCTTATTATCTAGGTTTTGATTTTGCTCATTGTTTATAATTTGAGTTTCTCATTTAAAAATCCATGTGATACTTGTGTTTTTACCATTGCTCATTCACAAGAGGAGGAATCTATAAAAAACTTGTCTTAGTCTTTAAGTTACTGTCTACTTAACATGTATCAATAAATAAGTACTTGTGAAAAATAACTGTCTAGATTCAATGGTTGTTTCAAGGAAATGAACTTGTATAGTTGCTTTAGGTGCAAGATGAACTAGTCACATTTTAAAGAAAAATTTGTTTTACTTGAAGAAGCACGTGAAGATTTACTTAGGTTTAAATTTTGATTCTTAATTACTGTGTATCTTTGGTGAGGCATTGAATTCCATGTAGTCTTGGTTTAGTATTCTAAAAATGGTTTTAAGATTAATAACCATTTTTATATATAAAATGAGGAAAACTGTCATAATAAGAATAGTAATAAATATATGGCTGAAGGGATCTGATAAAGGAAGAGACAAAATTTGAAGAACTGCTTGATTAGCTATGTATGTAGGGATGCAGCGATAATACAAATGTTGCATGTTTCTCATGACGAGGAATAGAGGAGGAGGACATTTGAGAACTGTGGGAAAGGAAAGGGCTTCCACTCTGGGCATGTTGATTTGGAACTGACAGAGTACATGCATTTCATGATCTTCATTTGTGTGTTAAAACTGAGTCTCAGGGAACTGGACTAGGAAACTGATATGAGTTTTGTAGATATCAGCAGCCTTGTGTATAAATTTATGGAGCCAAAAGAATTATTCAGGGAAACACCCATACAGATAAAAGAAGAAAACTGAGAACAAGTATGTCATTCTTGGGATAGGTAGAGAAAGAGAGTTTTAAAAGGAAATACTGTGGATAAACCAGGGAAGTAGAAAGAAAAACAGTGTTCCGGAGGGGATAACAATTTCAAGAAGTTGGTTTTAAATGCTATGGAAACAAAATTTGATGAGGAGTGAGAAAAAATAAAGACATCAGTTTACAACAGTAGTTCTTTTTGACGGTGTAAGCCAGTAGTTGTCAAACTCTTTGGCATCCAGATAACCTAAAGAAGTCCCTAAAATGAGTTAATCCACCTCAATCCAATTTTACACAGGTCTGTAGTAGATTCCCCAATGCACATCTGACAGGTTCCTAGGCAGTACTAAGTGTTGGCATGGGTACCACACTTGGAGAAACGTCCATTTAGGCAGTTAGAAGATCTTTGTCAATCTTCACTAGAGATAGGAGACTTTCACACGGAGAAGTTATTAAGAGATCAGAAAATGGACTCCACCATTCATACTTTAAAAAACCTGGCTATGAAACTGGGGAGTAGCTGCTGCAATTGAAAGACACCAGACTTGAAATTGTCTATAACTTATGTTGAAGAAAACAGAACAGTGGTTGATAATGTAGGATCTCTTGGATGCAGAGTGGAAGCGTAGGGATTTACACTGAGAAGCAGACAGTTCAGGGATGAACACCTAGTGAGGACTTTTATATTATCACAGGTGCTCCAGCAGATGTTAGATATTCATTACCATAGTTATTATTTTCAACAACTCTGTTGTAAGAAGGATGAATTTCTGTAAGACCTATGTGAGGGGCCTAAGGTTTAAGGAGCTACAGTAAGTCCCCAAGCTTC
Source organism: Hydrochoerus hydrochaeris (assembly GCA_004027455.1). Classification (NCBI taxonomy): domain Eukaryota; kingdom Metazoa; phylum Chordata; class Mammalia; order Rodentia; family Hydrochaeridae; genus Hydrochoerus; species Hydrochoerus hydrochaeris. Next base: position 160,964 of record PVLA01000782.1, read on the forward strand.
CTTATCTCGCGAAACTTACTCCTGTGAGCAGGGGAGAACCAGGTAACTCATTTCTCATGTTAGTCACTCACAAGTGAAGGTGGATTACTTCCAAAAATAGGTTAAAAAATAGTGGTTTACATCTCAAGTTCTCTTTCTTACTCTCTCGGATCCCATTCTTCTATTTTCTTCAATTTTATTTTTATTAGTATTACATGTTTGCAGACCACAGTGATTGCATTCCTCCTGGGGTCTTCATACCTGTACCTTACATGTCTCAATTCTTTTTTCATATCCTTTCCCTTCTTTCTCCCTCCTCCACAGCTTGGTGCCCTTTTCATTTTTAAAAGGTTCATCTCCCTATTTTCTATTATCGATTCTTTTGTTCTGTATTTATATTTTGGTTTCCACATGTAAGAGAAACCAAGCAGTATTTAAAATTGCGTGTCTGATTTATTTCATTTAATTTTATGGCTTCCACATGCAGCCATTTTCCTACAAATGGCTCAAATTTATCCTCTTTTATGCCACAATTATGCTCTGTTGTGTACAAGTACTATGTTTTCTTTATCCACTCATTTACTGATGAGCATATAGGCTAAGATTCAGCTATTATGAACTATGCTCCTGTAAAGATGGGTATGCAGGTGTCACTGTGATACGATGTCTTTAACTCTTTTCAGGAGACACCTAGAAGCTGGATCCAAGAAACTCCAGCTTTATTTCCACAGTGGTGGTACTAATTTATATTCTCATCCACAATGTAAAGAAAAGAATCCTCTGTTTCCCTACTGCTTCATCAGGATTTAGTATTACTTGATTTCTTGATGATAAGCATTCTTGGTGGAGTAAGACAGAATTTGTATTCTTTTAAATTTATCTCTCCTCACCATTTGAGGATTGTGGGGGATGGGGGAGAGAACCAGGGGTCTCACCAGGAGGTGATCCTCACCTGGAAGCCAGTGCCATGTGCTGGCTGCTGTTGGAGTAGGGACAGCCACACTGGACCCTCTCCATGAGTCAGCCCCTTCTTGGACTGCGAGGGGGAGAGATCCAGGCCTCACCAGGAAGCAGTCCCAGCTGTGAGACCATATCATTTTCATTGTTTTGTTGGGTTGGCTTTTATTCTCTTTTGTTTTGTTTGATTATGTTAAATTTGATGGCATGAACAGCTATTTAAAAGATAGCAAGACATATTATGGTAGCCATTTTGGATTTACTAGTGGCTTGTTTTGAAGTCCTTTATTTCACTTGGCTTTATTGTTTCTATTCTATTTTTACTGTGTCCAAAAATATCTACAACTATTCTAAAGACAACAAAAGGCATGGTAACTATGGTTATAAGGTTTTGAAGTCCTATATCACTTACACTGGTTTATTTTTGATTGATTTTATTCTGTTTTATTTTCCTTGGTTTTATTCTCTTTAAAGTAAAATAAAATAAAATAAAAATAAATTTGTCTCTCTCTAATGGCCAGGGATGCTGACCATTTTTTCATATATTTATTGGCCATTCGTGCTTCTACTGAGAAGTATCTATTCAATTCAGTTGTCCTTGTCTTGAGGGATATTTTGTTTTGAAAGTCTAATTTTTTTTGAATTTCTGTATTTTAGATATCAATTCTCTGAGGAAAAGCTTGAAAACCTTTTTTCCACATCCTCTAGGTTGTCTCCTCACTCTACTGGTTGTTTCTTTTATTGCTTTATTGCAAAAGCTTTTTAATTTGATATAATTTCATTTGTTAGTTCTTGGTACTGTTTCTTGTACAATTGGGATTATGTTGAGAAAATGCTTGCCTACACTTATGTCTTCAAGAGTTTACCTATCTATTGTAAATTAACACTGCCTTTAAGATAGTGTTTCTGTCTTAACACTTAGAGCTTTGATTCATTTTGATTTCAGTAGTGTTTCTGTCTTAACACTTAGATCTTTGATTCATTTTGATTTCAGTTTAGTACATGGTGAGAACTTTGGTTGCAGCTTCAATCTTCTCTGCGTAGATAACCAGTTTTCCCAGAACCATTTATCAAAGAGGCTATTTGTCCTCCTGTGTCTGATTTTGGATCTCTGTGTCAAAGACCAGATAGCTGAATAGGCCCGGTGTTGGATACCAGTCTGTGGCCAGCTTTGGGCTTCATTGATTTAAAACTCTTTTAGTATATGGGACATTTTTTGCTTAATAATGTGTAAATAAAAGTCAGTTGTAAGATTCTGATGTTCTGGTCTGAATATACAAACAAAGATTTTAAGAATACAAGCTTTTATATTCACAGTCTTAAGAAAATATATCTGGTGTCTTATTATTTACATTTAGGAGTTTGAGCAACCTTTGCAATACCTTCCCACTTAACTGTTCAGTATTCTATTGATTAAAACAATTATTTAATCAGTTATGGTGGATATATCCACCTCACAGACTCAAAGCTTTAAAACAACTCATCTGATGGACCACAACTGCATATTTGTTCCTTATAAAATCCAAATCCAGATGAGAGAAGATAGTCTTCTAGCCTCCTCATTACTACATAAGTAGATTTTCTCTATTTTTTTGAGCTTTGGATAGAATAAAATTTGATATGCTCTTTTATCTATTCACCATTCTTTCCATTTGTTTAACATATATTTAGTTATTGAATGTCTGCTGAACTTATGTGTTTTTGTAAAGGGAGAAGTCCTTTGTAGTTATCTCTTAACTATCTCAATCCTAAAACATAAAATAAAAAAGAGATACATGGCAAAATGCATCCTTGATATTATGAACCAAATAATATTTAAACTCTGTAGTTACTGGAAATTTAATGTAAGAGTGAAACATCAATGACCTTCTTTGCTTGCCTCTCCTCCTTTTCACTGTTTTTATAACTTTCTTTCTTTTGAAAAATGTATACATCTTGACAAACAGCCATACAGTAGTGAATTTGTATTATATGCATGCACACATGTGCATACATGTGATATGTGTTTTACTTCCACTTTATTTGGATCTACCAACCACAGTCATTAGTAAACATCACACTGTAAGCATATCTCAGAACCAAATATCCTTAAGGCATTAGATACATATTTTTAAGCAAGTGAAAAATAATGCTACTCACATGTTGGTAGGATTGAAAATGATAATCATTAAATTGTCTGAACAAGAAAGTAAATGGAACAAAAGTTTATTACAAACTTACTGTCTCTTTGAGAACAAAGGAACTAATTTGTTCGCTGAATTTTTAATTCCTTCACTAGTTCTTAAAAAATCAAACCATACTGAAAGTTTTGGTAAATGCAATAACTGAATTTAATGAAGGGAATATTGACACTTCTCAGGTCGACATGGCTAAAAGACTGCACAGAGTTACGTATGCAAAGTGACTTCTTATGTAAATGCATTTACAGAATCTTGAATGAGAGTGGATTACTACTGTTCAGCTTTTAGATAGCATGTAAAGTTTAGGGTAAATGATTCTAAATGTACTCTAACTCAGTCCCTAGTTTCTACTCCTACAATAAAATAGTCATAGAATTTCCTCCTTCCCATCAAAGCAGATGGCTCTAATGATTTTCAAGCCATAGTTAATTCATTTGCAAACAACAGAGATAGGTTAGCCAGTGTGTACTAACAGTGAGATGATAGGACTCATAAATGTTCCTAAAGTTTATTTTGTCCTGTCATTACTGGAAAATGGTGTTTACCTAAGTTAAATTATTTGTGTGAACCATTGCTGAGACAGTGCTGCAGGTATAATAAATTACCTGTAAAGTGAATGAACATCACCTGGTTAATGTCGTTGTCATAGTACAATTGACCTCATGGAATAAGTGAGCACTTCTAAGATTTCTTCAAATTAAAATTTTATGAAAGAAGCATATGTATTTTCCCACTTGGTAATGTGTCTGCTTAGTATGCTTAATGCTTCCTTCACGAAACATAGAAAATGGTACATGTGATTTCAACAGATTCTGAATTAAGTTATATTACAGTTAATGAAACATGTAGTATAAATATCATATAAGAGATTATTGAAAACTTTCAGCACATATCATTGAGAACAAAAACAGATAGTCCAATTCTTTTAGGCTTTTGAAACATACTGAAACCTTCGCTTAAGTTTATTAATCATTGTCTTCAAGTCGTAAATGAGTTGAGGTTTTAAATGGAGAATAATGTCATAAAATGCACATGTTTTCAAATTTGCTAATACAAGCAATCTTCTGAACATGAAAGTGAGTTTTTAAGAAAACACTTTAATTTTCACAAAAGCATCTGATTATTTTTATCAATATCTTTATGGCCCCAAGTTAAAAGGGGATTTGAGACTTTAATCTTGCTCATATACATTACCAACAGATCTGAGGGATAAATATTCTTTCCCTGATCAAGCATTTTTCACTTATTGATGTGAGTAATGTTTCCAATTAGGCCATACAAGCCATGTTTTCTTTCTTAACTGATCTTACTTAAGTTAAAATATGTGTTGCAATTTTTGATTGATGGTTCATCAGATAAACCATTTAAAAGTCAGCAAGGGTAGACAAGGTGTGGGGATGCCCCTGACTATAATAAATAACATGAGATACGTGTTAAGAAAACTGTGAAATTAGATATTGAAGAGCACTGATGCTTGGGGTAGTAGATTTTTTGATTCAAACTGGAATTATAAGCAAAGAGAAAAAGTTGTGTTATAAATTGCTTAAACTAAGACAAGTTACAGGTGGTAACGGCGATGACCAGTAATCTGTTTTCTGAGGTTAGAACAGTAATAAATGTTCAACCAAATCTCACCACCCCCAAAATATTTTCTACATTTCAATCAGTACTTTTAATTGAATTTTTATAATTCAAATTTTTAAAGAATATAAAAAAGAATAGCTAATAATATTAGCCTTGGTTTTAATTTCATCATATATTTAAGGTTGTATTTAAAATGAAGTAAATGTGCTCTCAAAACACATATACTCCAGCTAAATCAACCAAAGGGCTTTGATTTCACAAATAATCAATGATGATATGTCAATATTCATATCTATATTCAGAAGTATGATACATTTTTACCCCCAACCTTCTTTTAATAACACTATTATTTTTTAAGGTTCATAAAAGGTTTTTCTAACAATTTAAACTCCTTATAGAAAAATCTGTTCAGAGAAATTGGAAAATAAGTGTTTCTACTTGGAAATTTTGAAAAGTGGAATTGCTCCTTAAATAGTAATTTGAAATTGCATTTTTTCCAATAGAGGAATCAGTTGTTAATTTATTGCTTCCCTAGTATTTATATTTTTACCTTGGATACAACTTCTTGGAAAAAACTCCTCTTGCATTCTAATAAGTACTTTAGCAGGAGAATATGTTTGCTCGAAGGTCTTTTCCAACTTTTGTAGGTAATTAATTAATTCCAAAAAAAATCATTAAGCCTTTGATGTGTGCCCGGTATTGTTTAGGTGTTGGGAATATAATGCTGGACAAGATAGCTTCATGAAGAAACCCTTTTGGTCTAAAAACCTTTTAAACCACCACTTAACTCATATAAGTGTGTGACTTTTTGCAATTCATCAAGCCTCTTTACTTAGCAAGGCAAGTGAGGTATGACCTGCCATTTTCAAACGCTGAATGTACTCAACAACAATTGTTTTAATGTCAAGACTGTCAGACAGGATATGATGTATGGAAATTCCATGTTTTAAAAATATGTTATCATACTTCATCTGAGGAGAAACCATAATCTTACAAGAGCAGGCTGTCTCCATAGGAAAATGTTTAAAAGAGTAGGAAGAATTCAATATCAATTTAACATCATGTTGTGATACTGAACCAATATTTTAAAATCTTGACTTTAACACCTACAGTGAAAATGGTAGTTAGTACCTAGGAGGTAACAGCTAGGAATCCTCAGCTCTTGGAATTAAGGTTTCCCTCTGAGAATGAAATTAGACACAATCATCACGAAACAACTGAGATCAGCCATGTATAGAAATAACTGAACTAAATAAAGTAATAATCCATGGTTGATGTCTAGAAATAACTAGCAGGAGATTTCCAAGACTAGGATGTTGGGTGACTGCCTTAGCATGAACAAAGAAAAATGAAGAGTGGAAGAAAATTCTCTGGTTGCAAAACAAAACTATTTTTGAGTGTCCTTATTTGGGGATGAATATACATTTTTTTATTTTTCATTTTTTGGTACCAGGGATCAAGCTCACGACCTCACACTTTCCAAGCAAGTGTTTATGCCACTAAGCTAAATCCCTGGCCCCTGAATATACACTCTTATTGCTTGTGTTTTAAGGAATACTTTGATTGTTAATAATCTGTGTACCTGTGTTAAGGTAAGCTGTGACTACATACTGTTTCAGACTGGATTAAGAGTAAATTGTGAATGAAAAGGTGCTGTAGGTTTTAGCTAAACTACAGAGAGGAGTACCAATCTAGGAGGGTCTTTAGTAGGACTTATCTGTGAGCTAAATTCCATTTATAATTGCTGATAGTTACTCTTGAACTAAAATAAGCGTTTATTGAGAATCACAATAATTGGATTTTAGAATTTCCCTCTTGTTTATTCATAAATGAAGATAAAATTGATATTATATATGTACACATTGATTTTATATATATATAATTATTATATATAGGACTATTATATAGTCCATATATGTGTGTGTGTGTATATATATATTGTCTTTTTCACTGCTGAGACAAAATACATGACAGCCAAAGTTAAAAGAGGAAAAGTTTATTGTAGCTCACTATTTGTAGAGGTTTCCCTTTATGGTTAGCCAGCCCCAAGGCAGGGTAACATGGCAAAGGGGCATTGCAGAGGAGAAACAGTTCGGGCTGTCCGCTGTTAGATGGTGCCACCCACACCCAGAGTGAGCTTTCTCCTTAATCACACCCAGAACTGTGCCAAACCAATCAGCAGATTTAGTAATCACACACTCTTAATCCCAGCATCACATAATTAATGTCAGCATCACACATCCTAGATCCAGTCACCTTTGCAATATTCCCATTTACCACTGCATAGATTTTTAGGCGACATCTTGACACAAGCCATAGCAGCAAGTGAGTATCTATACATGCGTGGGTGTATTTATCTTTGCATGTCCCTTGAGTACAAGTAACATAATTTATTCTTTTATCGTAGAAGTGAAACTTTAATTTTATGCCTGGATTTTTTTTATCTAATCACTTGTTCAGTAATTCCTGAGGATGTCAATTTGTTCAAAAGATCTTATATCTTAAAGGTATTAAAATGTCTTAGGTAATTTATGATTGCATTCCAAGAATACTCAATGCAGGAACTTTCAGTTGCTCAGTCTTGAGAAAACTCCTTACTAAAGGTGTGGCTTGCATAATCTCTAAGTCAAGCAAATTTTCTAAAACAGCCTCTGGCCAAGCTTCTAGGAAGCAAGACACACTTCAAAATTTGTTAAGTATAGATCTTACAGCTATAGGTTGCATCTCCAATAGTCTTTTCTACCATTTCCCTTTATAGTAGCAATATGTTTGGGATAGATTGCAGGGGACTTGATCTCACCCTATCTAGAAGGGTGCCCTCATCAATCTCATTAAGATAATCTTCTGTCTCTTGCCAAAGTGGTTGCTTTGCAGAGCCCAGCTAGCTCTAAGCCTCTCTTGTCCCTATCTTCTGAGGATACTACCTGTCAATGAAATGTGTTCAGCAATTGGCAACCTAAGCTACAGAAACATGGGTGGATGTTGTTAAGTGATTGGAGAAAGAATGTTTGACGTTCTCTGAAAGCAAGCCACAGGTCTCAGCTTCCGTCTTTTCACATGGTGTGGCATGTGCGTGTGGGTCTGCAAACTGTAGCTGCCATTTCATTGGTCTTAGGAAAAGGATGACACTAAAGAAGCTGACATGGAAGTGGAGAAAATGAAGCATCTTACCAACTTCTTTGGGTTGTTGAATCAGGCTAAAGTCTGAATCCCTCCCTCCCTCCTCACCGTTCACATATGTAACACATTGATGAATTGTCTTTTTGACTAAGCCAGTTTAATTTCGATTTTCTGTTTCTTAAAAAGTAAAGAGGTGCTGATTGGTCTCTAGACAGTGCTGTGTTTCTCCACTCTCCTTTCTCACCCAGATTCCTTGGCAGTCCTTTCCCTGATCTCAAATGCCTTTTCTTGTTCCTCAGTTTTGCTGCAAAGTGATAATTCTGGCTCTCCACTTTCATTTTAACTTTGTAGGACAGTGAAAATGATTGCATTTTTAAAGGTAGAGAAGTGAACGCTATGAAATATTTCCATTTGTGAGAAAATCATCATAAAATATAGCCATAAGCACAGACAGAACCTCACTGTACCAACGATTTACACCAAAGATTGGTTGAAAATAATTCATAGAACGACACACTTTGCAAACAGACAAATTCCCTCCACCACAGCGACTTTCATCTCACTTTGAGTGGAAAGTCTTAATTCCTATCTCTTTGTGATTCTTTCAACTATATCATTTTCATTACATCTAGTGTCGTGAAGAAGGAGCAAGCCTCTGCGTGAAGAGCTGTGAATCTCACCAGCGAGCAACAGCCATCAGCTCGTTTATCTAACACAGTGCCCATCAGAGTGATGCAAAAAGGACAAAATGCAGGAAAACAAGATGAATCTAAAACAGGCCCAGAGGAGATCTGCCTCCTAACTCTGTCTAGTTGAATGAAGGTCACAGCGGCATGTCTGGCATAATGACAGCGGCAACGGTTTCAATGAGGATAATTTAGCCTGCGCCTTCACGTCTGATGCCAGGAAAGGAGCTGGTTGGATGAGGGAAATCCAGCCTAATGAAGTAGGTTAGGAGAGGTGGTACATTTAGTGCAGGAAGGTCCTGGTTTGCAGTGTCACTATGGTATGAAGGCTGTGTGGCACTCTTAGGCTGCTTGGCACCTGAGAGTTGGCTTCCAATTTAAAGCAGTTCTTTGTGTCCCTGTGAACAGAGGATTTCAGTGGAGAGCCAGAGCAACTAGAATGCACAGGAGCCTAAGAGAAGCAATCAAATTGTACAGGTGATGTTTTATTAACCAACATAGGAGAAAATTTTATATGAGATCAATAAATTAACAAGAAAATATTTTACAAATTACATTCCACTGTTAGTAGAGAACAAGTAAGTATCTTTTACCAGACTGCAGTGCAATAGGAGCTTGGGAAGTGTGGTCTCTGGCCAACTTGTCAGGTGATAGTTATTTTTCCATGATCTATTCTCCCTCACCCCCCTCTCCATGCTGCAGTTTCATATACAAAAGGGAGCTCTGTAATACTTCACACACTGGATTTGCATGCCAAGAAACAGAGTCTTAAAAGTTCACTGCAGAGTGTTGACAAGTGCAGGATATACACTGGAACAATAAGGAAAAAACAAAGGCCTGGGAAGAAATGATAGGTTTTATTTCCTTCTCTCTCTGTTGCATGCAATAGGCTCACTTCTGGAAGCTACTTTAAGTAACCAACGTCATTTCTCAGAAATGTGGTGCTTCATTCCAGTAGCTAAGAAGCTACTGATACAAATTGAGTGATTTTTCAAAATACTGTAACAAGCAATGTTTAATAATGCAAAAAATTTACTTGTTTCTAAAGTATGATGAAGAAAACATTTCATCAGTTACCATGTGGGGGCTAGAAAAAGCTAGACTGGAGAAAAATAATCATGAAAATGGAGACACATAAATTTATGAAAATGATCAACTGATGAGTCCAACTAATGGTCAGAAAAGGTAATTTTTTTCTTTTTCATAGTTTCCATATTCCAAAAATAACATCAAGATCACTAACTGAACTTCACGGTATACTTTGAAAGTAGGAAATATGGAAGTTATTGTCACAATTTTATGGAAGGGAAAATTGGAAGCATTTGAATATGATTAAATAGTTATAGCTACAATAAAGGAAACATATTTATGTGCTTTATTATATATCACTAACAAAATGACCTTTTCCATGTTGTCTGATTTGTCCCTTGTAAATGAACAGTGTCTGAAAGCCCATGGCTTCAACCAAGAAAGGTTTCTTATTTGCATGGCACCCCTGGCATGGCCTGGCAGGGAAGAGATTGTTCATATTCAGCCATCCAGATTGATGGAGGCTTTCACTCATAGGGAGTTAATAATCACAAGGACAGGAAATGGAGAAGGTTTTCCACTGTCTCATTCATTCAACAGTAAAGACACATCCCATTGGCCAAATCAAATGACATGGACACACAAACTTTAAAGGAAGCAAAGTATTATATGTATAGAGGAAAGAAAATAATAATGGATTGGAATTGTCCTAATGTTCACCTCTTCCTGCAATCTTTTATGATTCTCAGGATGCCAACAGTTAGTATTCAGTGATAGCTCAGTGAACACTGTGTACATATTTGCTTACTTTTATATTTGTATCACTACATGGTCTCCATTCCCTAATTATCAGAAGTTGGCTTCATATATCTTGGGGTATAAAAATGCTACAACTAATCTACATTAGATATTTTTGTTTAATAGGTGATTTCTAATCAATAATTTGAAATAAATAATAATTCGTTAGTACATAGGCACTTTTATCCTATTGTCTCTCTTTAATCTTTACCTTAATTGTGATTACTTCTAACATGCAAGGATTTGGATTTGGCAATTTTACTTCATAGTTTTTGTACTCCTATCCCACTCAGTTGCAAACAGCAACATAGGTAAATTAAAAACTATCATTGATAAGCTTAAATGTATAGGACATACATGGAATTTTAAAATGTCATTAAAGAATTAAAAAGGTAAAGAAACTGCATTGCTAGAAAAATTCCAAGACTGATGAGAACAAATATATTGTTATTCTGCATTTAAACAAAACTCATGACTTGTCTCAGAAAGATCTGGTCTCCTGACATATTCTAGCCATCAAAAAGGAAAACTGTTGCCTATCTAACTTTTGGTCAAGAAGAAAAAAATTTAAGAAAGAGCTTACCAGAGGGCAGAATTTTGAAAAAGTCAGCGAATGAACCAAGAAACTAATTAAATCAGCAAATTTTACTTTCTCCTGACTATGATATACAGCCTATACTTTAAAGCTTACTGGGGTCTGAAGTTTGTTACTCTATAACTCATGTTGAAACCTACTGCCATCATGACAGTATTTAAAAGTGAAGCCATCAGGTCACCCATATAGAATCAGATTAGAGATTTTACAGTAGAAATCCATTGCTTCTTCACAAGAGAACACATTGTCTGTGGGCTAGAATATATATGGGCCCTCCTCCTGATTCTGCTGGTTCCTCAATCTTGGAATTTCTAATCTCCAGAATTGTGAAAAAAAAGTGTCTGTATTTTATATCCCATTCAGTGCGTAAATATTTGTTATGGAGGCCAAAATGTATTAAAGCATTTGCAATTATTATTTCCCTTTGTCTTTTTCCCCACATAGGTGTTACATTTTTGTGTTGAGGATATATAATCTTTTTTGTGGTTTATTTACTGTACCTCAGGATGTAGTCACTGGCTAAAAACTTGAGCTATCACTTCATGGGGTGGAGTGAGACATTTTTGGTTAGATATGGGATTGAAATGTTTATTTTTGGGAAGTAGCACGAATGGATGATAGCAGCCAGGGAGCGTAATGTAATGAAACTGTTTCATTTTGATCTGTTTCCCAGAATTTCTGTGAGGTAAACCTATTCCCTACTTCCCTTTTCTTGGGCTCACATGGTTTGGATAGATTGGCAGTTCCCATTCCCACTTTCCTCTTCCAAGTATAGGCAAAAGACATGCCTGTAGCCAAGGAAAGTGCTCTCCTCCCGACAGCAGTGGGTTTGAGGGTGGTCATCGGTGCCCAAAGAGAATGACTGAGTCAACTGCAGGAGATCAAAAGAAAGCCTTCAAAACTACACTTATTGCTGCAAAATTGTACAAGTAAGGATAATATAAGTCTACGAATTTTGGTGGCCCTTGCTACTTTCACTGTAAATATTCAACTTTCGTATTTTCATTATCATATATAGATGATTATTATTTTATCCTATAAGTTATTATAAAGATTCAATAAGATTTTTTTAAATAAACTTTGTCTAGCTTTGAAGGGGTGTACATTGAATGTCAGGTAAAGCTGAGGTAAAAAGTGGAGGGAATTTAGGGATTTTTGATACATAATGAATTATATTTCCATAAATTACATCTAATATAGAATTCCATTAATTGATTATTTCTAAGTAGTGTTATATTTGAATTACTCAGTAGTGAATTGATTTTACAATCTGTACAAAATATCATGTCAGGACATGACAAGTACAGAAAATAGACTTTGCGTATCAGTAGAGGGACATTACCCACAACTCCTGGTGACTCCAGGTTTTGCAAGTTCTAGAAACTGTGCAACGTCTTTTCAGTGAAGAGTGAGATTTATTTTATTCAAATGATTTGCAATCAACTGATATCTGCCATATATATCTTTGTAAAATTGATATTCAAAAGATAAAACAGGTATGTTATAACAAGAACACTCTCTCCTCTTGTATAGTGCTGGGATTTATATCTATCTTAAAATTTTACTGGCAATATCCATCAGAAAGTATTAACATACTTTGGGCAGAGGCTCATTTTAAAAGAATAATTCCTCTCTGTGCAGCTGTCTCAACTCTTAGCAATCTCTTGAATCACCATTGGCTTAATTTAAGACAGGTAGAAGATTATGTGATGGCAATGTTTATCAAATACAAGACACTTGCTGTTAAATCCACACTTACAGTCTGAGTTAACTGCATGACATGTCTGATACACAGCTGCTTTCTTCATTCTTTCCGAGAAGGGGACAGAATCCATCTCCAACCAGCTCCAACAAGAGTGACAATTTTCCCTTCAGAGGCATAATTTGAACTGTGATGCCAAGGTAAAAACTGTTAGTGTAGAGACAAAATATTAGATGTATTTAATGAAGTCTTTTTCAAGAATTGAGTTGGAAACCAGAACATATGCCAAATAAGTATTCATTTGTGTTTTCCTCTCTATAGTTTACATACAAAGATTAGACTCTGAAGAGTGCACATCTTCTCTCTGTCTCCTTCTTACTTTCGTGCAAATCACAAATTTCATGTGAACATTTGAATCGAGAAGATTTTGTGTTCTCCTTCAAATTCAGTTCCACTATTACTAAGGATAAGGACTCAGGTTTCTTTAGTCTCTATGTTTTGTGAAGTTAGAAATGAAAGAGGAAAAAGAGTAAATAGACATAAATACCAGGCATTAGATTCTCAAATACTTCAGACAGAAACCCTTCGTAACTTCCAAGTGAAAAAAGTAGGTTTCTATAAAAATTTTTTTTGGATGTCATGAATGTTTTCATAAGGCCTGATTTTGGGTCTGGCTATGCAAAGCTGGATCACACAGCCCAGAGAGAGGACACGATGTGAGGAGACAGGTGAAGGAAAACACAAATGGGAAGAGGTTTTTAATGGATGTTCTTTTACAAATGATGCCCCCTCTTCAGTTTTCTCTTTGAGCTTGGCATTTGAAGACCAAAATTATAATATTATATTATCTTGAGAACAGTCTAATTTATATTATCACAACCACTGGATTCATGAAATCTTAATTAGAAAGATCTCAGAGATTAACCAAAGTAACCATTTTTCAGATATTTTGACTTGAAAAAAAATTTTTCAGTAGAATAGATACATGGTTCCACAGAGTATGTAGGATTTTTCATTTCCAAAATAATTCTGGAGTGCTATGCAATAAATATACTTTGGCAAGTAGCTAAAAGTATACTTATACACACAATTTTGGATCAAATTATTTAAAATATAAAATAGTTAAGTGCAATCTCAGGAACAGAAATAATACAAAATATAAATGTTCACTTTTTATTATTAAAATGAGAGCTTTCAGATTTTGACTTTATTTTAATGATCATAATTTGTTGAAAAATATTTAGCAATCTACTAGCATATCATGTTTGCTTTTGTAAATAATGTTGATGCAAATACACATTTTAAAATGTATGCTCTGATATGAGAAAAAAACTACCATTATGATCAATGTGTAGAATTGTTGCCCTATACCTTAAGAAATAAACAGTTGGTTTAGTTTTGTAATTGTTACCTCTTATTTCTAGCTGAACAGATTAGAGGACATTCAAGCTGTTATTTCAAAAGTCTGCAAATAACATACCATATACAGAGCAATTTTCTCCATAATCCAAGGCCATATTTAATAATCATTACATTAGTTTATGTTTCTGAAATTGATTTTTGAAGTACTAAATATACACAAGAATTTTGATCTGATGAAGGGAAAATTGAACAAAATTTGCAGAATTATATCATTATGCCCCTAATTTCCTTATTGCATTTCAACATCAGTGTGCCTTGCGCTTCCTGTCTTTAACAAATGGTCAATTATGGATATAAATTAAAGAATATTTGACTGAGAAGTTTAAAAGGCAGTGTGCTGTTTAAAACTAATGTATGGCCATCAACTGAGTCAGAAACAAAGTGACTGAATCATAAGCTAGCTTATCTGAGCTTCTCCAAGCATTGAATATACACACAGATCCACATGAAAAGTACTCAAGCTTTCCATTTAAAGGAAACACTCCTAAAATCATTATTTTATTTTTAACTGAAAAATAAAATTGTAATAAATAGCGACATTATATTTCATTGTATCCCTGTTAAATAATGACTGAGGAAAACTATTCCAGATTAAGTATTTCAGTTTCCTCCAAAGATATGCCAGGTGTTGAAGTCTTTGCCATGTGTGTACAGATAGTTTGACATTTAATAGGGAAAGCAGTTCATCAATATTTATGTCATTAGCTTTATTGGTATTGGTTTATAGATATTGTTTATCATGATTAATTTTAATATGAAAATGATTCATATTCTCTCTGTTGTTGGACTAGTAAAGGAAATTCATCTTCTCAGGATAACTATATTTTCATAATTATTGTCAAAACTTCAGCATGTTTTGAAATTAAAAGTGGCTTTATTAACATATTCTCTTATGAAGATTATTATTAATTTCTTCTCTGAGACTGTTTCAGATTTTGTACATAGTCTTCAAGTATTGTTTCATTATCTATAACATCCTATATTTTAAGAAGTGTCAGAATTTGTGATATTGATGTTGTCTGTTTGTTTGTGTGCTCTGGGACACTCTTACTGTGCAGTTCAGGCTAACTGAACCCACTATGTAGTCCATGCTGGCCTTTAACTCACAGCAGTTCTCCTGCTTCAGTCTCCTGAGTGCTGGGATTACAGGTGTGCATCACTGCCTCCAGCTTCTGATACTGATTTTCTAAAATTAATGAATAATTGTGTCTCAAAAGTTGATATTAAAGTATAAAAGTGAAATAAGAAGTGAGATGATTATCTGACTACTCAATTCTTTGCACGTAGACCACAAATTTATACAGAAAAGTTCACATTTTCAATTCTTAGTTTTGTTTGTTTTGTACTACATGTATATATCAAAGTCCAGAAGGAAATCAGAAATCACAAAATATTTAAAACTGAGGAAAATGCTCAGAATGGGTTTTACAGCTGATGAAAGAGCCGCAACCCAGCGATTAATACCAGCAGGAGCCTGCGGCCATCTCCTGAATGGAGGGCTAGGTGATGCAGTTTCCAGACAATTGGCAGGACTTCATAGTCCGTACACAGCCTATGAAGGTGATATAGCTTGTATTTGGATGCCCCCACAGAGGCCTCAGGTGGTCATGGGAGGTGGGCCTTTTGAAGGCTGCCAAATCTAGCATTTGTGATTGGTTTATTAGTGCTGGGATTGGTGGTATGAATGCTGCATCCACATAGAGGCAGGTAGCTGGCCTCAGTGTAGGGCAGGGAATGAGGAGTGCTTTCCCCTTTTGCCCTTTTCTGCTCTTGTCACCTGACAGTTGCCCATTAGCCATGCCATCCTGCCTTGGAGCCACTCAGTGTAGACTGAAACCTCCAAAAACCCTGTAAGCTAAGTAAACCTTTCCTTCCTTCATCTTAGGCAACAGTTATTTTGTCTCAGCAATGAGAGACAAGTAACCAGGACAGAAGGTAATGAAACCAGTACTGAAGATGCTATCCAGGGCAAGTGAGAGAAAAATAGAGACGCACTGGCTTCTTCCACCTCTTTTCTTCCAGCTTCCTACTGATGCATCACGTTAAGCAAAGTGAAATAGAAGCAACACTCACTTCTTGTCCTTATTCCTCTACTTGCATATCTGAAAATACTTTTGTGATGAGACGCAGATATGGGAAATCCTCTTGTAACCCTGATCTATGTTCTGTTTTTCTGGTCAGTGGAGACAGTGTTATTTGCTTCTTCTTATGGGACTGTGACGTACTTATGCAAAACATGTTTGCGCATTTACGTGACACACTGCTTTTTGAATCTGATCCACAAGCACCAGGAGTTCAGGGCTTTAGAGACAGTGAAACACAAAAGCAAACATTTAGCTAGAAAGTATGCAGGCTGTTCTTGTATGTGTGGACATAAAATGGGCGGTGGTAGAGAGAGAGGCCCATTAAGGCTTCACACGGGGGGTTCCTCTGGGCTAATGGGTAAGGATCATATTCCAGGTAAGGAGAAGATTTACAAAGGCCTTGATGCACAGGAAAGCTGCAGCTCTGCGGTAAACCTGGCTGACAGGGAGGGGAGGAAGTCCTAGCCGTGGGAGCACGGGCATATGCGTAGCAGAAATTCCTTATCTGCTAGATTAAGAAGTTTGAATTTTTATGTTGTGAGTCATGAGAAGACATTGCATAGTTTTGAACAGAGCCAAAAATGTATGTTCAAGATCTGTCTATTAGTAGTGAGGGAAATGGACTGAAGTAGAGATTAAGTTTAAATGTAGGAAATCTAATTAGAAATAAATGTGAATAATCAATGAGGAATCTTCTATTTAAAACTCATTAAGCAGATATTATGTTAAGAGCTAGTCAAAATGAGACTAGCCACTGGGCGTACGTAGAGGAAAATGTGACCATGGCCCAACCCTGGGGGAATCACAGTTCACAGATGGGGGGATAAGGTGTCACAAGGGCAGTAGCAGTGGCACTGGTGGGAAAGGGTTAAACACAAGAGAAATTTGAGGGTGGACAAAACTCGACTTTGAGGCATTGGTGCATGGAAAGGATGGAGACATCTAGGATGCTACTATGGGTCAAGTTAGGTCTCCCAGTCTTCCACAGGAAATACTCCAGAGTCCTAACTCTATGTATCTCAGGAAGGGCCTTATTTGGAAATAATGTAATTGCATGTAGAATTAGGTTGATATCATAGTAGAGTAGGGTGGGCTCCTACTGCAACATGACTGCTGTCTCCACAGAAAAGAAGAAATGTGGACAGGCACATATGGAGGATGCTGTGTGAATATGACTGCAGAAACTGGATTTGCTGTCTACAAGCCAAGAAACACGAAAGATTGGCAGCAAACCACCTGCAGCTGGGGAAGAGACCTGAAGTGAGCACTCTCCCACAGCTTTCAGCAGGAACTAACTCTGCCAACACTTTGAGGTTGAACTTCTAGCCTACAGAACTGTGAGACAATAAATTTCTGGATGGATTAAAATATCCAGTTCATAGTACTTTGTTATGGCACCTCCCGGGTATTTCTCAGTGTCTCAGTGTGGGCAATTTTATTTCATAGTTAGAAATATGTTATGAACTTGATTTATTCTCATCATGTGTCACTTCGGTGGAAGCTCCTTTTCTCCTTACTCCCTTGTGAGATCTGAGACTATAGCTTTCAACAGTGAGTTCATGTTATTCTTATCAACTGTATTTGAAATTGAAAAAGTACAGAGTTGTAATTCTCGATGCTGACACTGATTCTTATTTCAAAGGTTATTAGTTTATTATAGTCTGGACCTGATTTCCAGAGTTTTAGTAAAAAGTCAGCAAAAAAATTAAAAGTCTTCTAATTGTTATTTTGAATGGGCCATTCAGTTCTGGAACTAATAAAAATAAAGTATTTCCTGCTAATATACTAGTATGGATAGCTTACCTGTATAACCTGTCAAGCACTTTGATGGCTTGTTATAATACTTTAAACTCCATCTTTTTTTAAAAAAAGCAGAGCCTGTTAGCACTTTCTTTTGATCTGTACAGAATACTATGAAAATAATAATAAACCTCTAGGTAGAATAAACAAGCTGCTTGTGACAATTGCCCAAGTGCCTTCTGGCAAGTCTAGTCCTTTCTGCTCTCTTTAAAGTTGTAATGTGCAAATTGCTTTGCAGTAGTAATGTATTCTGGTCAAAGTGAGTGGGAAAAGTATGAGTTTCACTTACAAGTTGAAGTTGGTGATTGAATCATCTGAACTTCATCAGTGGCTTTGTGAAATCGGTTCTTTTCCAAGGAAGCAGTTTTTGCTTATAGGTCACATTTTAAACTACAACTGTCTTTTATTACTCTTTAATAGAAAATAAAAATGGAGAGAAAATATAGTGACATAATAATTATGCCACATTTTAGAAAACACCTTTGTTCAGAATATAATGGGGCTTGATAATATTGCATGATCCTTGAGCAAGCAACGTCTTATCCTTTCTCTAGTGCAAACAAGGTATTTCCTACTGAAATAAAAGATGAGCAAAAACTGGTCTTTTGTGAGAATGACTTCATGGAGAGTTGCTTTCAAAGAATTCAGGAAAAATAATGTTACATTGTCCTCTCTCCACACCCCAATTTACCTCTTTCATTTTTGTTTTGCACCACCATTATTCTAGGACCATTTCTAGTAAGTAGCAATGTTGTCTTTCTTCTAATGGTGATTTCCCATTTCAAAATTCATTTAAGCTTCCCGTCTTTTAAAATTCAGTGTTTTATAATCAAATGCTCATGAAGCATTCAGAGGTTTGGGGAAATAGTCATGAAGTAGCATCTGTTAAAAACTACCATTACATTTTGTTTTATTTTTACTGATATTTGAGAATTTGTCCAATTATTTTGATTAATCATAATAACCTCTAATTTATTCTTTTTCTCCACTATAACACGACTTGTAAGTTTTCCTGGTTACCAGTGGAGGCTGTCCGAGTGCTTGTTTTTGGTCCTCTTTGTTGTGTTTGCCATGTGGATTGATCATGGCTTTTGAGATCAGACACCTTCACTGGTTGTTTATCTTTCTTACTGCTCCTACATCACCTCCTTATTCCTTTCTGTTGTCCATCTCGATTTTTCATTCCCCCTGGAGTGTCTGCTCATCTCGCATAGCTTCAGGCTTCATTCTTGCATGTGTGGTTCAAAAGTCTCCCCAGATTCACGTACCTCACAGTCTGCTGGGTACCGCCCAATGCTAGTCCTATAGTTTGGTTCACATAGAACCATGGAAATTCTCTTTCATTACGCATTTTCTAGCTTAGTAGAGGGAATCATAGTCAGGAAACTTGAGTACTGGTTGAAATAAATTTACAAACCCTCTTACCAATTATATATACCTAATCACATAATAATGCAGGAATAGGCCTCAGTTCATTCTTTCTATTCCATTCTTGAGGTCATTACCTGAGTTTACATCTTTATTATCCTTATTCTTGTTTCTTAATCTTCATTAGGTCGCTCTGACTCTTATCTGTCTCTGTCTCTGTCTCTGTCTCCCTCTCCTCTTTCTTTTTGAACCAGCAGTGATTCCAGGGTTTATTGCACTCAGCTATATCCCCAGTCCTTTTTATTTTCTGTTAACGGTAGGGTCTTGCCAAGTTGGTAAGCTGTCCAGGCTGAGCTTGAACTTGTGATCCCTCTACCTCAGCTTCTCAGATTGCTGGCCTTAAGAGTGTGGTCCACCATCAATATTATTAGCTTATTATTATTGGTCTCCTTTCTTCATCCATACCCATCAAAGCCATCTGCAAAGTCTTTCAATATCTTTTGATAACTTTGGACATCCACCCGAGCTTGTTAACTCAGAACAATAGCTCTCTTAACTGATCCTGTCACATCTTTAAGGACTCTCTTCCAATTTATGCCCCAGCAATGATGAGCTTCTGGCATGTTTGTCAGACTTCATTTCACATCTCTGCTTTATGTCTGAGCTCTCACTAGTGGGAGGACTGTCTCCTTTTCCACCCTTGACCTAGCTAATTCTTAGGAACTCACTGCAGTGATGTCACCTTCTTTCAGAAGCCCTTTTTGCACCCAGTGTCCCATTCCCCACAGGCACAGAAGGTATTCAGTAAATATTTGTGGAATGAATTACTCTACTTTGCTTTGTTGATTTAAGTGTTGAACAATCTGAAAACGTATCAACATAGTATTAGAGCTGCTCACATTAATTTTCATGTCAATATAAAGTAAGTAGCCTCTGCATTATTTATTTCATGTGAGGCTATCAACGTGAAATTGAACTCCTCTCTTCTTGGAAAAATTGTCCTCCTAAACCTTGTATAATTAATTTTTCTTTATAGCATCAAAAGTTAGCATTGTGTGTTTTTATTTGAGTAAACAGAAAATATTTGCACATTTCTGTGAAAGATACAAATTATATGTATTGTCCAAGCTTGAAGAATCAAAGATTAAATTCAAGTTAGAAGGTATAATTGAAATTGTTTATTCCTTGCTTTTGCTAAGCAAATTAATCATCTTTCAAGCAGATTAATCTTGAGATATGACTATAATGTGACTTTGAGAGGTAAATATAAAATCTTAGGGACACCAGTAGCTCTTCCCATAAATTTTCGATTACATTGATTGTTTCAGCAGTATATTTTCTTACTACTAAAGACAATATTTGTAGGGTGTTTGAGGTTTGATTTACCTTATTTTGAAGTTTGTCCATTATATCATACTTTTGAAGGCCTGAAATAATTATACACTGAGATTTTTTGGTAACAAAAGCAAAAATCTTTGTATATACCATGCACACTTTAGCTAGAAGACTGACACTGAAAAATTTCCCTCAGATTTGTTCTTGCCATTTCAAAAGATATTTTTAAAATGGCTTTTTCTTATTTTTATTATGAAATATTTTATTCCTCAAAGAATATCTATAATGCATATGCAATTCATAGAACATATTGCTAAAGTAATGCTCTGTGACAGAACGATTTGCAATGGTAAGAAAATCCTCTTCATAATAGTCCTACTTCCACAGAAGCAGTACAGTAAGTCACTTAGATTTTTATTGGGCCCACTGAAAAGATTCAAAGAAAGAAATGAGGAGATTAGTCATTTCTTCAATGATCTTTGATACGCTTATTATCAAACATGAGTGAGAACTGAAATGGCAGAGGGAACATACATTTACTATAAATCATTCCATGTGATTTCCCATTTTTTCTTGGTCCTGAGTTAAGATTTTCTGTGTAATGAAGTTTTCTCAGTGGTACCAACAAGTCGCCTGTCTATCACGCTCTTGTTCCTTTGGGAGAAAAACGGACTTTAGGTTAGAAGGAAGATTCCCTCTTCCCCTAGGAGATGACTGGTTCACTGTCACCTCAGTTTTGGAGAAGGGCATGAGAAAAGGTGTCTCTGTCTCTGTGCCACTCCTTCAGCTCATACCTATTTGAAACGAAAACTGGGGAAGCACTGACCTGCTACAGAGTGATGCCCGAAGTGGCGGATGGCGGGGTTGCATCTGAACCAGATTGTTCATGCCCAATCTCATGCCTTTATGCATTTCAGCTGCTATCTTTCATTTGTGATAAAAATGCCTTTATCTTGACCAGTAATGCAGTTTCTCAGATATTTTGCAATCTTTAAAGGCTTATTTTTTGGAGAGTCTTGCTGGAACACCACCGACCGTGCCTCGTGCGCATGATATTAGGCTAATGTAGGGTGGAAATAGCAAATTGACTTTGATAGCGGATTTTCAAGTATGCTCTTTGTGGATGAAATGCTGTTTCACTTATTATGATTTTTTTTTTTTCAGGCAGTAATTTATTTGTAAATGTCTTGACTGCACTTTAATGCCACTCTGTCTCTGGGGGTGAGTCTGTGTTATAACCAGTTACAGAGATAACAAGGTTAGGAATATATCATCACATGGTATTTGTCTGGGACCTAAAACTTTCTTTTGTTGTTGTTGTGACAGCCGCACAGGAAAAAACAATTCCACAAGATTGAGCGCTGCATAAGGGTAGGGAGGCTACAAATTAACATATAGTTGCCCAAAGATACTATATGTGTGGGTTCTTTTTATAAGAAGATCAGAAGCTGACATTGGATTGCTAAGCTCTTTCCTGTTGTTAGTTCTTTGAATTCATGGTGATGCAGAACAAAACAAAACAAAACCTGGAAACTTAATATTACTTTCAAGAGTGAAGTCTAGTAGAATTGATTTTTTTTCCCCAGAATGTAAAGAATGCATCGAATATGTACCATACCTCTACTGTTTGTGTTCTCATTCACTTCTCAGCATGGGTGGAACTTCACGTTCATATGCGGAGTATTAGAAGGAAATGTATTCTAGCTCAGGACTTAGTAAACTTTCTCTAGGTCAGTGGTAAACACCTCAGCCTTCATTGTGCTTACTACTTCTGTTTTAATGACTTATCTTTGGTAATGTACTGCAAAAGCAGCCATGGACAAGGCACAGATAAATGAGTATGGGTGAGTTCTAGTAAAATTTTATTTATAAAAATAGACCATGGATAAAACTTGGCCGATGGGCTATAGTTTACCAACTCTTGATTGAGGTTAAGTGTAAGGAGGTTAAGTGTAAGAAGGTTAAGTGTGCACATACTCACACTACACCTGCCCCCCTCCATTGAAATAGTCGTGAAAATGTCTCATTCCATGCAATGCAAGTTATCCTATTCCAAGCCTCTTCTTCATGCTTTGTAAAAGTCCGGAATTCAATATACTTGTCACCATCATCTTCCGTTGCTGTGCCACAGAGGAGATTTGAATTAAAGATGTGTTTTAAAGGCTACCAGAGCAATCTTTCAGTGTTGAAAACAGTCAACTAGTTTAAACTTTTTTGGAGTTGCTAGTGTTTTGGACAAAGGTTTGGACCAGAAGAGGTTAACTATATTTTAAAAAAATTAACCCTCAAAAGCTGAAAGTTTTGTTTTCCAAATAGGTCAGTTTTTTTCACTCTCTCTTCTTTTCCTTTTTAAAATAAAATTCTTTCTCCCCTCGTCTGTCCTTTTACCACTTGACTGTATCATACTGTGTGACTGGTCGCTGAGGTGCTGCGTCACCTTCTGTATTGTGGCTTGGTCTTTGACTTCCTGTGAAGCACAATGAATCTTACATTAGACTCTTCTGAGTCAGGTGGTGCACCATCTGTTCCCCGGCCTGGAAAACAGGAGTAACAGAGAGCAAGAGAAAGCAGCGGCTCCCCCAGTTTTCAGCAGAATATTCGTCCTTACACAGGGAGAGGCAGGCAATTTGGATCTTACACAGGGTAAAGGTTTATTTCCCTGACAATCACCTAGTGAATTCAACACAAAAGTTTTATTAAAATCACTTTACACATTAGTGCACCCATGGAATAGGTAGGTTTGCCCTAATTTGCCTTTGTTGTTCAGGGGTAATGTTAGATTTAAGTGGTTTAGAATGGTTGTGTAATTGTACATAATAGCTACACTGGGTGAGGCTACCCAGAATCCGCAAGAGCAGCTGGCAAACCTGGATGCTGAAGTTGATAGCAGGTAGCATCTAACAAACGGAAAGAACAGAGGCCAACTGGAGCTGAGCCGCCAAACCGTAATAGCAGTTAAAAGCTTGTACTAACCTTCGGTTGCAAAAATGAGCAAGCCATTCACCACAGTTCTAAATCCCTGAGCTAAATAATTAAGTACAGCCCAAGTTCTCTTAACTATATATTGCTCTAGCAGTAATTTATTCAAATTAAAAGCAAATTGCTTTTATAATGCACCCACCAGTTTCAAGACATAATGTATAATGAAGTTGCTAAGACATATGTCTTTAATACATGGAAGCTTTACTCCTATTAAGGTCACACATGCCCTCCAAATACTATAATTACTTCCCAAAATACTATGTTAATTACAGAAAAATGCCAAAATTAGGACTTTTTTTTTTTACAAACAATTTAAAAGAGTTCATTGATCTTTCTACATATTTTAGTTTTTACTGGGTATTTTTGAGAACTGGCATACAGTAGGAATCTAAAACACTGCCAAAAAGAAAAAAAATGCCTGTTAAAAATGAGAAGCCTATAAAAATAAATGAGACAGAAAGCTACTCAGGTTAACTGTACAAGCTGATGGCCAGAGGGCTTCTGATGCTTGGGAAAGAAAGCACTGTGGATGAAAAATTGTTGTGTTCTGCCACTGGACATCCTCCTCCTCTCAGTATTGACTGTGGAATATCTACTGTCATACTTTAATAGAAACTCAACTGTTACAGTTCATATTTC
Organism: Hydrochoerus hydrochaeris; assembly: GCA_004027455.1. Taxonomy (NCBI): domain Eukaryota; kingdom Metazoa; phylum Chordata; class Mammalia; order Rodentia; family Hydrochaeridae; genus Hydrochoerus; species Hydrochoerus hydrochaeris. The sequence continues at coordinate 185,224 of PVLA01000782.1, forward strand.
AAGGCTATTGAACAATGATGGCTTCTCCAGTTGCAGAACATTAGGATTGGGTAGATTCTGGCTTGGACCCTTGTCCAGCCAGGTTTAGCCATAGTTATCTATTCACCAGGATAGTTTTGTAGATTTTTCACAGCTTCAGGAAGAGAGATTTTGAGGCTAAAAGCAAATGACCTATGACAGTGGGAGATGGGGAAGAGCTCAGATTAGGAGAAAAGGGTGTGGTGTGAATTAATGTAAAATTGCTACTTTAAAGATTTAGTAGTGCCAATCATAGCTTTACCATGTCTTTCTCTTTACCTATTTGTAACTAGAATTATTCCAGATAGTCCTAGCCCAGCAAAAATATTTTCAGATAATGAGATCAGCTCTGCTTTCAGAACCCCCAATGTAATCTTGACATGTTTATAATCACCTTTAAGAAATACAGGACAACGACGCAGTGTTGCTATAAACAGCATACAGTTTATTTTCAGAAATAAAAACATTAGTGTGGAGCATGTTAGAATCCATTTTGACTGCGTTAAGGATATTTTTAGACTGCCAAAACTCATGTTGCAATTTATGTGATGTTTTTTCAAATTCAAGCACTTCCATTCCCACCTATTCCCTACTATGTGATCCTTCTGAGGGACTTCAGAACTGAGGGCCTTTGAGTTTTCACTATACAGCCTTTATGTCTAAATCTGTGTGGTTCTTGGACCTGCGAGTATTTCACAACATTAAAATAAAAATAGGTTTTCCAAACTTTGATCTACCCTGGTCTACACAGCTGTGTTTTTCATGGATCCAGGACCCATGTTGCCAATTGGGACAGCCTGTCAGGCAGTTCCAAACATTTCAGGAGACCCTACTGCAGGTTTGGCTTCCTGACTCCAGTCAGGTCTCCACTTACCTGATATTAGAGGAATTCAAGGACTTCAAAAGGGACACAAAACTCACAAGGATTGTTCATACAGATTCAAAAATAAGGAAGTGAAATAATTAAGCATGTTGAACAGCAAGATCACTGTGACCTTGGTATTTGTGCCCTGACTCATTCCAAGAGTACTATTTCCTTTCCTCGTGTGTTTCTCCTGGTTTTGCACATTTCCTTTCATCTGTTTCAATGGTGAAATGAATTCACTTTCCAGGTATAGTAAATACCATGCGTTTTGCCTAAGCTCTTTGAGACTTGGCCTTTCTCTTACATTCAGGCAAGTAATCAACTTTCATTGAGCTTAACTGACCTCTATCTGTGCCAGTTCTTGGATAGCACAAAAAAGCTAAAGGAAAGAACAGACTGAAGTGGTATCTGCTACATATCCTTACACCATTTAGGGACCCATGCATCAACATGTTCTGTCAGCTCAACATGGTAATTGTCTCTCAAATCCATTTTCACTTATTTACATACATGATCACTGTGCTAATTTAACACTATTATTTTTTTCCTAAATTCCTATAATTAACTAATGTTCCAAAATCTACTCTTGATTCATTCTGATTTTTTAAATAGTGGCTTTTTCAAAATGCACATCTTAACTCTAGAAAGCTGCCCATCATTCTTAGGATAAAAATCTAACATTTTTGATGCGGACTTTATGACTGCACACTCTACCACTTGCCTGAGTCTCAGCTCTGTCGTGGTAGCATCTTCTTATGGTACTGGTTGACTGCTGACCGCTGTGACTGCCTTGAATAGCCTCATTTCTGTTTTCCAAGGTGAGCACTATGCAGTCTTCAGATCTTCACTTGCATATGGATCCAAAAGAAGTATTTCCTCCTTCCACTTCCACTCTCCCTGGCAGCCCTCACAGAATGATTAAGGCTACTAAAAAGACAGTTCTGAACCACAATATGGAACCACATTATAGCACCACCCAGCAGGCAGTCATCCTGCAGGGCTCTGGACAGGGTCAAGTTCAAGTTAAGTCTTCAGCTGAGGTTGCTTTCTTGCTTAATTCTTTCTTCTTATGCCACTTCTATAAAAGCACACTCTCCATTATTCATTTGTACACAGGCTCTGAATGAGGCTGTGTGTCTAGGGCATTCAGTGTAAGACTGTCCTCTGTTTTTCTCCTTTATTACACCGTCCATGTCTTTTGTGTTCCAGGACCTTTGATCTTTGCTTTTCCACTTGATCACAAATTCTCGAGTGAAAGGATCACAGGTGTTTTGTCTTCTGTTATATAAAGTTCACCATGAGCATATTTAATTCAATAAACAATTAGTTAATGAATGTGGAATGAAACTAAGTATCATTATTCTGCCTTAGTGAGAAACAGAGCTGACCTGTAGGTTTCTGACCACCTCCTGGCATGATGATGATGTTTACGTACAGGGATATGCACTCAAGAGAAAACTGAATCAGAGATTATGTGTTTGTTCTGAATTTGTTTTGGATCCCTTGATTCCTGTCTACTGTACATTCAGTATGAACGTACTGAATCAGATAATTTTCTTTAACTTTGCTTTACTTCTGCTTGCTACACATATCAATGTATATAACCAATTTCTTGATCTTAGCTAAACTTAAAACCTTTGCCCATTCTCACTGCTAATCCATAAGCAAAGCAGTTAGTCTGTCCACCAGATGTGACACTTTCTCTGGGTCTGAGAGTGTATAAATGTTCAACATCCCTAAAATTTGCAAAACGGGGGGAACACAGATCAGCTGAAATATATTTATCTTTAGAAAAAGTTTACCTTGCCTGGGTCACTTCTGTGGCAAATTTTAATCGCATTTTTTATATTTCTCTTAATCCTACTCTTTCATTTAACAAATGCTTCTATTAAATATTTCATAAATAATTGTGAACTATGAGTACTCTCTATAATTTCTAACTGGAAAAACACCTCCATTTTGACAGTCAGCATTTGAAAAAATAATTTGGGGTTTTTACCTTAGCCATGTTTCTCAAATGCAATTCTATTTAATTGTCTGTGTTTCTTAGCATATAAAAGTGAAGACACTAAAGTTACCTCCTTGCTAACACAAGCAAATTTCTTTTAGTAATGACTTCATCTGAGCTAGCAAAGAACTGTGAGAGGGGTACTATATATATATTTTTTTCTTTTGAGTACAGTAGAGTGTAATGGCACAATTTATAGATCATCTGGTAAAGTTCCTTTTAACAGTGATGCTCACAGACTAAATTATTGGATTTTGATTGGGATGGTTATCAGGGGTCACAATCTGGATGTAGTAAGAAAAAAATTATTAGAAAATGCAAAAGTCATATGAGAAATATCTGTTTATTTTATGACTCCAAGGCTGGTTATAGGTTTTATTATATCTTTGGAAAAAGAACCAAAATTTTTCAAAATACCAGGGAATTAAGTGATAAGATGAAGCAAGTTTTAAATTTTTAAGCACATGCTTTAAACCCAACCAAAGTTTCATCTCACTCCAATCACTGTTAACTGAATGTGGTTTCCAAAGGAAGAGTTCACGGCCAGACATTGGAAATGGAAAAGAAATAACCCTGCACTGAGTCTGTTTTTTAAAGCCTTCTAATTGCGGTTATCTTTATAATATGGATACCACTGTGTGATAATTGATTTTTAGCTCCGTCTTCACTCACATGGTGATCAGTTAGCAGGCAATGGTGGAGTTGCTGCTTAATTTCAGAATAAACAAACAAACAAACAAAAAAAAAAAAATGAAAAACAAGGGTTTCACAGATTCTGGATTCTAATTATTAAAGGTGATTAGGCCTGACATAAATTTCCTCTTCCATGGCATCATTTGAAACTACTTTTGGAAAATTAAATATATATCATTAAAACAAAATAGTAAGTAGAATAGTTATTAAAGAAAATAGTTATATTATATATATATTTAAAAATCAGTTTAAAAGCTCTGCTTGGTTCAGGTTCAATGCTGAATAATTCTTACTAAAATGTAATGAAGTGGTCATTAAGTGGACTAAAATCTTAAAAAAATATTCTCAATAAGTGGTTAATGACTATTACAGGTATTTGTGTCATGAAAATTGAAAAATGACCCATGAAACTTATCTCTATTTTGGGGAAAAATATAATTTTTTAATAATATTAATAATATTTATGTCTAAAAATGACCCATAGATAGTTTCAAATATAAACTTTCACTAACAGGCCTGCAGGGAAGGTATTACTATTGTGGAAAAGAAAAAAAATGTTTTTAATACATTTCTAGTTAGTTGCATTTTTACATCTAACATTGTACATTTTATTTGGGAAATATTTTCCTCATAAAATGATGACATGTTGGAAAATAAGCATAGCTAGCTCATGGTAAAATTTCATTTGTGATGTCTGTTTTTTTTTAAATGTACATATCCTGCATTAGTACTTGCTATAAAAAACCCTTTATTTCATAATTTTCTATTAGTACTTGTTATAAAATATCTTTATTTCATCATTTTTCTAAATCACAGAATAAAACATTCACAATATATGAAACATTAAGTCTGAAGCTTCAGGTCAAATTCATGAAACATGTTTATAAAAATAATTTAAACAATTAAATTAGAAAGTTTAGGAAATTGATGGGAAAAACTGAAAACAGTGTTTCTGAATAAAAGACAGAATTAACTTGGAGTAACATCATTTTTGAAACTATTTTTTACTAATTGGCTCTCTTCCTGTCTTCTGTAAGAATTCAAATAAAATACATTACTTAATTATCTTCTTTACAGTACTGAATTCTCTTATTTTGTATTCCGAAGTGATTTTTTTTTCTGTTTCTATAAAATACAAAGATTAGTTTTATTTCAAAAACATTACAGAAAGTGAATTAACATTATGGGAAACCTGTAAAATGATCTCAAATTTCAAAAATCAGTTTTTAAATGCTGAAAGAAAAAATAAAGAAGAAATACCAGTTTTCAAATATGAATACATTTGATCAAGCAGTCAGAACTAGTTTCTAAAATGGATGCTGATGTGCTCTGATTTAAATTCCCAGATCACCATATCAGTCAGTGGATTACCACCAATGACTAATTTCCCTCTTTTCATACTTCTGAAAATATCAAAAATATAGGAGTAGCTTTCAAGAAGTTAATTGTGATGGTTAACCCTGATTAGCTTGACAGATGCTTGGGACAGTTGCAAAACACTTCTGGGTGTGTCTGGGTGGGTCACAGGTGTGTGAACTCAGGGACTGTATCTGGTCCATAGCCCCTTCCTCCCTGTATCTTCTGCTCTCTGCTTCCCTGATGCCACAAATTGAGTGGCTTTCATTAGACTGGTCCTCTGACCACGATATTCTACCTTTACCACTTACTGAAAGAACAGAAATTGTGAGTCAAAATAAACCTTTCCTCTTGTAAGTAGTAAATATAAGGCTTTTTGATGTTTGTTTGTTTGTTTGTTTTTTCTACAACAAAAAGTTGACCATACAGCATCTTTGTAGAAATTTCCCTTTGGGGCAGCATGGTTAGATTCATGCTTCTCCTCCTGGCATATCTTTCCTTTGACTTTTTGGTTTTTTTGTTTGTTTTTGTTTTCAAAATAGGATTTTCCTGACTTCCTGAGTTACTCATGCTGGGTTTAAATTTACAATCCTCTCGTCTCAGCCTCCCAGAGTACTGGGAATGTAGAGAATACAACATGCCCAGTTTGTGTAACATTTTATTACAACTTAATCTTCAGTTGTTGGACCCTTGCAGATAGAAAGAATTGGCTTTGTATTTCTCTAAAAACTTGCATTTTAGACAACTTGAATCTCAAACTTTAGGGTGGAAAATAGTATTTCAATATATAATACTATGCTTCAGTGTGATGCTGACAAATATAGGGGTAAGTAATGGGTTAGGACATGTGATATCACAAGAGATTATTGAAAACAAAATATAAGCAATTGTAGATTAAACTTACTTTTGATTACACATTTTTTAAAGCAAATTGTTTTGGCTTATAGTATTCAATTGATGAAAATGGTTGTTGGTCATTATGCACAAGCTATGTGAGTAGAACAACACACAAAAAAAGGAAACACATGGTGTATGATGACCAGTCATGTACTTTCCCTGGGAGGAGACAAAATTAGGCTAGAGAAAGAGAGACAGAATGAAAATTTGCAGACATGTAGTAATGGAACTAAAAACAAAAGTATATTCTTATTTAGTCAGATGTGACATTGAGTAAAAGTGAAATTTGAGTCAGGCATTATGAATAAATTTTATTTCTGTAGGTGGACAAGAAAAAATGTTCTGTTACTACAGCAAAATTATGTAGTCAAAAGAAATTGAGCATAAGTGCAGATGCTATATTTGGACAAATAGGAAGTCACCCTGATTGCCCCTCTATAAATGGAGCTGAAACAACACCAAAGGAAGAAAACAACAAATCTAACACCATGGAGCAAATCGTGTTTTTTAGATTCTTTTCAAAGAGATAAGTATTACTATGTCTTTGAAAGGACATAGGCCATGATGTCACAATGGATGGTCAGTAAACTTGGTTCTATGAGGCTACATTTGCTAGGTGGGAGGCTTGATGATAGGCTACTGAATTGTATGATTAGGACAGAGCCAGTTGCTAGGGGGCAGGAAGAGAATTCCTTCTTTCAAACTGCACTTGGCTTCTCTATGTAAAAATAAAACCTGTTATTATTAAATTACTAGTATTATTGAGGCAACCACAATAACTTTCTTCACCCTTTTTTATCATGTTATTCTAGAAACAAGTGGAAAGCATATTTTGTAAATAGTAAGATTATTAAGAATGTGTATTCAGTATACAGAAGAATTTAAGCACCAGACAGAACATTGTTGGGATTTGGTGTACTAAGTAGTGAAACCCTTGGATCCTTGATCATTTTGAATAGTTTGAAAAGGAACTTGGGAAGATGAATCAAGACAGGAAAAAGACACTCTGTGGGGAGACACTAGGTTATTTGGTGAGTTAATAAATACCTTGCTACCAACAGTGATGATCAGAATGAAATCCAATACATGCGAAACGGTTTTAAGTAAGGATTAGAAACAGACTATGAATGGTGGGAGGAATTGAAGAAGTGTTTGTTTGTTTGGTTGGTTTGGTTTTGATTTGGTTTTTGGTTAAGAAGTCTCCCAGAAATGAAATGGCTGGAAATAGAGAAACACTGATGAGAAGCTAACACTACAATTTTAATATATGAAATTTAGTATATGAAAACAATGTCCATATGCTACTTTTTGCCTACTGTCATTCAATTTATTGTAATATTTTCAGATGAAACTATAAGAATATAATATAAGCCTACACAGGAACCTAGCTTAGGAGAAACTCAGGTACCTGGCCCATTCTACACCACAAAGAGGGAGCCAACATGGAAATCACCTGGGACCCCACAACTGGCTCATCCAGAGGAAACTAGGAAAAAAAATCATGACAAAAGAGCAAAGGCTCTTTTTCACTTGGCTTCTTCTCTATTTAAAAATATAACCTATTATTATTAAGTTGCTAGTATTATTGAGGCAACCACAATAACTTTTACTCACCCTTGTTTATCATGTTATTCTAGAAGCAAGTAGAGAGCATATTGTGTAAATAGTAAGATTACTAAGAATGTATATTCAGTACACAGAAGAATTTAAGCACCAGACAGAAGATTGTTGAAGGCAAAAGCCTTCAGCCTATACAAGACAAGTCCCTGAGACATAGACATGAAAGAAAGTGGAAGTTGCACACTTGAAATTTCTGGGATGATGTCAACTAATTGAAGAAACTACTTGATGAGGCTATAAAAGAAATCAGATCAGAAATAATATCTCAGGTAAAAGAGGGAATGGCAAACACAATAAAAGGGTTGCTGAGCATATCTAAAGAAGACATAGAGTAAAAAAAGGAGTAGCATAGAAAAATGAGGGAAATCTTGAATGAGCAATATAGGGAAGAATTGGAATGCATGAAACAGATTCAAAGAGATATCCAAGAAAGTAAAAGAACTATTGAGAGCTGGCAAAACCACTTGAAAGAAACTGAAGATAGATTTTAAGACCTTGAAGACAAGATTGCAGCTAGTGATCATGAAAGGAAATATCTCTTAAAAATAACAAGGAAGGGAGGAGCTAAAGATGGCTTATCAGTGAGCAACAAAATATAAAGCCTACCAGGAGAAACAACTCATACACCAGAATAAAACATCCTGGAGAGATCCAGACAGAGGGAGATGGATCCTTTTGACAGAAAAAGAAATTAAAATGTAGAAAAGCTCATCAGATACTTTGGGGCTACAATTGGAACAGCTAAAAATTACAGGACATAGCATTTTCGCTGGGACCCTCCAAGTTTGCTCTGGCCTGAATTTGCGCCATTTGAATCTGCACGCCTGCCAGCAGAGCTGCCCAAACTCGTCCCTGCCACCACTCACAGGAAGCACAGCAGCGGTGAAGTCAGGGGTTGGTGAGTCCAACAGAGAGCGGAGCTGGCAAAGGGACTTTCATTAATCCACAGTCAGTGCTGGGAATGAGACACCCCACCTCGCCACAGGAAGGGCGTGTCCAAATGGGTGACATGTTGGAATCAGACAGGAGGAGTCTGAACTGGGAGCACAGTGACTTCAGTTGGTTGCTCCCTCCCCAGAGCAGATTCATGGGATTTGCTTGGATTGGGCCATGCCCCAATGAGCCATCCCAAATCAATTCACTGTGCCTAGCACACACTAACCTGGTGAAGGCCCCTGAAGTTTGGCTGGCCCGATGGGGAGGGGCCGGCTTATGCAGCCCCTGCTTACATCTTAGTGAAAAGAGCAGGCAGGAGAGGGTGGAGGTCCCTCGCCAGCATGCTTTGGAGGAACTGTGGCCAACAGGGAAGGGAGCTGGGACCTGCACTGTATACCTGTGTGGAGGAAGCTGGGACCATGACAGGAGAGAGAGGCAAGAGGAGGCCCCCATCCCAGAACCTTGAGAGCACTGATCCAGGAGAGGGAAAAACAGGGGAGACTGAGGGCGGCAAACATGCATCATTAGACATGGCTTGAATGGACATTAAGAGATATCTTTGGGACCTTGTAGACAAGCTCAAAACTGAAATATTAAATTAGGTAAAGCAAGATATGAGTAGAGTAATAAAAGAAATGCTCTCAGGAAGCATCTCTCAGGATGATACAGATGGAAGAAGGGAGGAACACAAAAAAAGGAGAGAAACATTCGATAAAGAATATAAAGAAAATATAGAATACATGAAGCAGATTCAAAGAGACTACCAGGAAATTAAAAACTCCATTGAAAACTGGCAAAACTCCTTAAAAGAAACTAAGGAGAGACTATCAAAATTTGAAGACAAGTTTGCAATGTGTGATCATGAAAGGAAAGATCTCTTAAAAATAACAAGAAAACAGGCAGTAACAATACAAAGGCTAAAGATGACAAGAGAATCTACAATTTAAGAATAAGAAATGTGAATGAAAAAGCAGGAATACGAAGAGGTGAAAAACACAGGCTACTCATGAAAATAATTAAGGAAAACTTCCCAAGAATGGGAAAAGAAAATGACATTTGATTATGTGAGGCATACAGAACTCCAGCCACCCACAACCAAAACAGAACTATACCTAGACATATAATAATCAAGATACCAGAAATTCAATATAAAAACAGAATATTAAAAACCATCAGAGAAAAGAAACAGATTACCTATAAAAGTAAGCCTATCAGGATCACGGCTGACTTCTCGACACAGACCATCAGCTCAAGAAGAGCTTGGAGCGAAGTATTCCAAGCCCTAAAAGAAAACAACCTCCAGCCCAGATTGATGTACCCTGAAAAACTGTCACTAGAAATGAATGGAGAAACAGAATGCTTCCATGACAAAGAGGAACTGGTGGAGATTGTGGCCACCAATCCAACTCTACAGAGAATACTGAAGGACATTTGAGAGAGAGAGAGAGAGAGAGAGAGAGAGAGAGAGAGAGAGAATAACCAGGATTTTAGAAACAGTGGCAGGAAGGCCTCAATGAGTGGGGCAGGCAGTAGAATGAAGGAGAAAAGCAGACAAACAAAGGCAGAAAAATGGCATAGCAGAAATGAGGCAGAGAAGGATGTCTAGAATCTCTAACACAGATGGCCTTGATACACTATATTGTTAATAGTGCACCAGGGTTTAAAACCCACATTACTCACACCACTCTGCTTAGATGGATTATATTGTTTCAGTCATTCTACCTGTACTAGATTTGAGGGCACAGTTATCCCAAAAATAGCAGGATATAGTATGGTAATCACCCTTAATTTCCTATTAACTTAATCTAAAGCTCTGTAAAACCTACACTATTTTACCATGACTGATTGTAATCAAATCTGATTTGTTAGATCACTATTTTGTATTGATAGATTTTATTCAAAGCTGTTATGATTGATAGTATCAAGTCTGAGAGTATAGGCAACTGCACTTAAGAGGACAAGATGCATTAGAATATCCACTATGGTTTGATTATTACTTACCTTTGAAGTTTTATACTGTCTACAATGTTTTATTTTTACTAATATTGTTATGTACTTCTATATTCAATTATACTGCTATATTCAATTATGCCTGATGATATAGACATTCTATTGAAGATAATAAGAAACAACAATAATCATTGTAGATTACCTTGTGCTGTAGTTTTATACAACTTTTTGGTTTCATGTTTTTTTTTTTGACGATTTTATTTAAAGAGAAACAAAAGCATGTAAAGGGTAGAGATAATACAGAATTCCAAAAAAAAAGATAAACAATAAGAAATCACTAGTTAATAAATTACATATTGTCCTCTTAGAAATAGTTGTTCAAGTTACAAAATTAAAGCATACAAAGTAGATAGTCAAACAGTGAGAGTGAGACTATCTACTTTGTATGCTTTAATTTTGTAACTTGAACAACTATTTCTAAGAGGACAATATGTAATTTAAAAAAATAACAAGGAAACAGGTAATAAGAATTCAATGGCTGCAAGATGACACAAAGGAAATAATTTAAGACTGGTAGATGTCAGCGAAAAAGCTAGGGCCAACACAAATGACATAAAAAAACTATTTAAAGAAGTTAGAAGTAAACCTCCCAAGCATGGGAAAAGTAATGGCATACAGATAAATGAGTCATTTAAAATTCCAACTAGCCATAACCAAAATAAATCTACACTCAGACGTACAATAATCCACACCTACAAATTCAGCAAGAGACAGAATATTAAAAGCTGTTAGATAAACAGCTTCCTACAAAGGAAAACAGACTTTTCAACACAAACCATCAAATCAAGAAGAAATTGGAGTGAAATATTTTAAGTCCTGAAAGAAAATAACTTGCGATGCAGACTGATGTACCCTGGAAAACTATCTTTCAAAATTGATGGAGAAACAAAATACTTCCATGACAAAGAATGGCTGATGGAATTAGTGACCACCAAACCAAACCTGCAAATAATACTGAAGGACATTCTAGAAAGAAGTAAAAATGACCACGTTTCCAGGAACAGTGGCACAGAGGGATTGCTGAACAAGGCAGGCAGTTGAGTGGAGAGCCAGTGACAGGAAAATAGCATGGCAGAGATGAGCCAGTGCATGTTGACCATAACCATTAATGTAGATGGCCTCAATTCACCCATAAAAAGACACACAAGCAGAGTGGATCAAGAAACAAGATCCATCAATATGTGGTATACAAAAACATTTAACTCAAAAGGAAATTCATAGGCTGAAAGTCAAAGGAGAAAAAATCATGCTACATGTGAAGGAAAACAGAAAAAAGAAGGAGTAATGTACTCATCAACTAAAGAATGGATAAGAAAGATAAAAATGGCATTTGTATACAATGGAAAGCTACTCAGTTATAATGAAGGAGAATCACAAGGCCCTTGTAGTTAAATGAATGTAACTTGAGATTATGGTCATGGGTGAAATGGTTTGGACTCACATGAATGAGCATTACGTTATCTCCCCAGCATAAAAATCTGAAGGAGTTAGTGGGATATAAATTGTAAAATAGATATTGTGAAAGTGGAAGGGGAGAAAACATCAAAAAAGAGAAGGTGGTAGTCATTGTTAATTTCCTATTGTTTTGGAGTCCTGTAACATTTTTACGGTTCTGTTTTGTTTTGTTTGATTTTATTATATCTAAAGGTATGGGCAGCTATTTTACAGATAACAAGATAAATTATGGTAACCATTGCTGATTTCCTATTATCTTGTTTTGAAGTCTTGTATCACTTTCATTGTTTTGTTTTGATTGATTGTATTCTGTTTTATTTTGATTTTGACTTCTTTAAAATAAATAAACTGCAAAAAATATAAATGTAAACTATGATTACTATCCTATATACAATTACAGTTAGCTTAGAAACTTACATTTTATATATGTGGTAACTTTCAAAGAGAGATTTGTTGATTCAAAATGTGTGCTGCTTTTATTTTTATAGATTTTTCAGAAAATGGCACATTATAATCTTACCCACAGAATATGAGTGCTTATTTTCATTCACATACATAGGTGTTTTCTTTTTATCCATGCAAATTTGATGCCTTCAGAATGGCATGCCTCTTTATCTCCCTGGTAACTAGTTACAAAAAGCATCTCTTTATATTTATTGTTAATTTGTTATTTCTGTTTTTTGAAATACTTGGTCACATCCTGCATTTACTTTTTCATTAGGTGTTTGATTTTGTTCTTGTAAACCTTAATTCTTTCTGTTTTTATTTTGTTGCAATAATTTTCTCTCATTCTATATCTTATGTTTGATAAATGTCTTTTCACAAATAATCTGTAAAAGTAGTCAAATATACAATTTTTATGTCTTTTGATTTTAAGTTTCCTGCCAGGTAAAAGTTTACCTTCACCTGAAGTTTACACCAAGGGTACCTACACTTAACTTTATTTTTAAGTTAACTGTGTCAGTACTGACAATTCTCTTTCATGTAGGATTTATGTTAGTATATACAGAAGAAATTTATCCATATAGTTTATTTTGGGGCAGATTAGTACTACACAGGAGTTACAGAGCAAATTAAACATATTTTCCTTACTCAACTAAAGTACCATAAACATATTGATTTCCCAAATATTCTTGAATTTATTTTTAGATTATCTTTTTTAGTAGTGTAACATTTATTCTTGAGTCAATTCCTTATAGTTTTGAATAAGTATTTATAGTGTGCTTCATTGTATTATATAGTTTCTTATCCTTCATTTTTTTCAAAACCTTTAAAACAATTTTTTCAAATATGCTTGCTTGAAAGAAACATAAAATCAGGTTTTAGGGTCTACTGCCCCATGGAATTTTCTAAGGGCTTTGTTGAGACTTGCACAATATCATATAATAAAAAATACCCCATGCATTTCAGTTATTCAGCATTTTAGCATCCATATTTCTTTTACATCACAATTTAAAATACCTCTCCATACTATTTTTGTTGTAGTCCTGTTTTTCAGGGAGAAAAACTGCATACAGGACACAAAATTTGTAATATCACTTTATGATGGTCACCCAGAGTTAAACACAAGAAAGTACAAGAAATCTGTCCACAACACTAAAGACCCAGAATATTCAGCCAAGGGCCTGCATCCCACAGCAATATTCTGCATGAGTTCAACTGAAGACTTAGAGCCCATGACAATGCTTCACACAAGTCCAACTGGAGGTCTAGAGTCCACGAGAAGGTCTCACACCAGTCTCTTTTATGGATCTATGCTGGGAAGGCCCAGAGGTGAGAGGTGGAAGCTAAAGAGTCTATGCCACTGGGGTGAAGGAGCTGTGCTGGTAGGTTGAGGGTTCTACACTGGAGTCAAGGAGTCACACTCATAATAAAGACCAGGGCTGTTCTGAAAATCACCACAGCCATCTTCAGCGACAAGGAGGTCCCAAGCTCCTCCCACAAGAAGAGTTGTGTATATGCCAGAAAGCCAGCATGATGAGTTTCCCCTGGGGATTAAATGGAACACATCTTCCCCTCCGCAGCCAGGAGGCGATGTTCAATGTTAAGAGCAAAGCTTCCCCAAAGTGAAACACAGCCACTCTCAGCGACAAGGTCCCAATCTCCTCTGATGATAATAGCTGAATTAATATCAGGGAAACCAGCATGACAAGCTCCTCCAGGACAAACAAAGGCTCCAAACAGCAACACTCAGGAAAACCCACAATGCCTAGCTCTTCCTCAAGTCTGTATTATGCTGGCAACTTTCCTCAGGTGGGCTGTCTACACTCAGTACCATGCTGATTTAATTCAGCTGGTGTCAAGTTGACATCAGTTTTTAATCCATAATAGTACCTGTCTCTATATCTAGTCTTAGGAATTTGGTAACTTTGGTTATGAAATGAAAAACTATTTATTAATGATTACAAATCAGCAAGATTAGAAATATGACTCTACATCATGACTTTAACATTTAAACATATGAATTAATAGACTGTATAATTCCAGAAAAATTTTGTACTGGATAATAACATTAGAAATAATTATACAGTTAGTTTCAGGAATTTCCAGAATCCTGATTTTTTCAAACAAATTCTGTTCAACCAAGTGTCATTAGAATATACAGCCCTCTTTTCAGGGCTTTTTCTTTTGAACCTTACTCTTTAAGACTTGCTATACCACATTCATTTTGTATGTTTATCAACCCATAATTATTAAATCATCATTTTTGTAAGAATTTGCTCAAGACTTCATGCTATATGAGAAGACCAGTCCTAAATCAAATACTCAAATTTACAAGTATGCCTACCTTGCCTTTGTCCCTATATGATCAATAGAAAAGTGATAGTTTCTCCTAATGCAGTAACTAATTAAATTTGCCTTGGATTATGAAGTCTGTTTTGATGGTCACTCCCACAAGTTAACAATTAACCCTTATTATTGAGGGCTTTCAGCTTATTGTTTTATTTTTAAGCTTCCTTCTGTTTTTGTTTTGTACCCTATTTTAAGATATTTATTACTGACTATATTCTTTCTGGACCATATATATAAATATGTACTACCATCAAAGAAACACTAAATAATTACTTCCTCTACAGGGGACATTTCTTTTGATCAATTATTCAGAATTTTTACTTTTCTAAGTAGAAATCCACTCACTGTCACAATTTTGATGTTCACATATTCAATTTTTTTAGTTTTGAACTAAAATAATGTCTTTGGGAGTCATTAGTACTTTCATTATAATTCCTAGTCTTACAGATTCAAATATATATGTATTTATGTAACATTTTATATGAATATTATTTATTTTATGAAAATTTATGTTATGAAATTGAATTTTATTAAATTTCTCTATGTAAAATTATTGTTTTCACCTATATTGAATTTTTCCATTCTGCTTATTTTTTGTCATTTTATACATACATCTACTATTTTTCTGAAAGAGAAGGTATATGCATTATTTCTTTGTTTAGAAAATATCTTTAGTTGCACTTCATTCAAGGATTACATCTTTGATAAGCATAGTATTTTGAAATCCCAGTTTTTTTCTTTATAGCATAGTATAAATGTATTTTTATCTACAGCTGAAGAAAAATGTTTGTAGCTTGACAAACATTTCTTTGTTTTAGTTAATTTGTTCTACTTACCTGTATAATTTGTTCTTTAACATGAGAGTCTAATTAGTTCATCAGTTATGTCTAGATATGTATTTTGTATTCATTATTAGTGGTATTTGGTGATTTTCTTCCATTTTGAAAATTTGAATTATTACTGAGGTTAAGTTGAAGTCTTCAATATTCTTCATATACTAACATATTTTAAGTATAAAAATACATTAAAAGTTATTAACATAAATATTTAAGAGGACATAATTTTGTTTTTTTTCCTCCCATTTTCAATTTCTTTTAGAAATAAATCAGTAGTAACACTAAGTGGTCTGATTATATTTTCTTTTTCCCTTCGAGAAGTAGTGATTATCTCAGTTTGTTTATTGTTATACAAGCTTAAAATATCTTAACAAGTAAAATACATTGTTATTTTACAGTTAATAAAATATACATATATAGTATGATATATTTATAATTTCTGTGCTTAATTTTTCTTGTAATATTTTTGAAATTTATTTGTATTAATTCATGTACCTTCATGAATTTATTTCATGTGCCTTCATGTACCTTTATTTTACTAATTGTATTTTAGTATTTGACTACATCACACAACAATTAAAAGAAAGCACTGTTGGCATTTTTCTGCTATTCTATAATGCACATTAGAACAAATATATCTTTGTAGAAACAGGCATGGGTCTTTCTTTCTTTCTTTCTTTCTTTCTTTCTTTCTTTCTTTCTTTCTTTCTTGTTTTTACTACATTTTTGTATTGGGTAGTTTAACTTTTTCTTCTGAATATATACACATTTTTGTGTATTTTGGACTTCATTTTTAAATTTTAGAACAAAATAGTAAAAATGATGATACAGAATTTCAAACAAAATAATGGATTAATAATGTGTGTTGTTTTCTTCAAGGTAGTTGCTCAGATTACAAGACATAGGCATGAAAAAACCGTTTTTTTTGATGAACCAATAGAGGTTAGCAGTATAATTATGCATTGTTATGTGTTTTATATATATATATATCTATTTATATATATAATCTTTTCTTTCTTAGCTCTTTTCCTTCATCCCAGTTTTTCTTTCTTTCTGAGCAGTCCTTCCCCTCTCACTCCCACAATATCTGTTGTACATAATCTTTTGTTATTCACATGTAAAATAATATTTTCTCTCAGTCAAAATATCTATGGTGTCTATATTTATGGTTCATAATTTTTCTTTTCATGGCCACATATATAAGAAGTGTCAATACAGCACGGACGTGTTTAGGAACTCTCAAGGTGCAGAGCTACTATACAGCCTTCTTCTGGTCAGGCAGCAGGGGAAAAACAGGATTTTACAGAACCCTGGGAAGAAGGCCTTCATCACTTAAACTGCTTTAGGATCAAGTAGAAGAGAAATGACTCTTCTGGCCCAAAGACCACAAATGGTTGAGTTTATGGATGCACCTTCTTCAGATTTTATTAGTTAACTAAGTTACCCACAGTGAAAAGCAAAGTACAGAAATTCTTTCTCCATCACATAAAAGAAATACTATTATATTTGCTACCAGACCTTTCAGTAGCCCTGTTGGCCCATTGCTTCATTATCAAAAATGAATGCCTAACTGATTTTCTGTTGAGTGTTAATCAGCAAGACTAATTTACTTCTCAAGCTTCTTTCCTTCTTACCAAGTAGCTCAGATGAGAGCAAGACAGCTGGGGACACAAGCTGGGGCAGCCATCTTTCCAGAAACCTCCAGTCCGTATCCTGATTTTAACTTCTTAAGAAATAAATATGTATTAAAGATGCCTAGAAAAACATTATCTCATTATCTTCAGGCTCATTATCTGCCTTCATCTGGCTTCTTAGCTTTTCCAATTTGCAATAATGAGATGGAAATTAATCTCAAACCAGCCATCTTTGTTTCTTCTTATTTTTTGCCATTAAAAGGTTGCATTTTAATGAGGTTGCCACTTAATACAATAATGCTTCTGATTCACCTGTAGATTCCTGTCACCTGTAGTGGCGGACCTTCTCTCATGCTCTGAACATTCAAAATAAGGCACAGTAAGATTTTTTTTAATTAGGAAAAAGATTAGGTGAGAATAGGGTGTAAATCAATGATTTTCCAATTTTTCAAAACATATGAATCATTAGAATTTTTCTAAAACATTCAGGTTTTTGCACACATTTTTGTAGAAATAAGACATTCACAATTTTAAAGAAGCATCCCAAGGTTTTTAATGAGAATACTCCAGACACCAAAGTCTGAGAACCTGGGTTTTAGGGGATAGCATTGAGCATGACCTGAAAAATCCAAAAGGATTTCTAAAAGAAAAATAAACATTTCAGTGATGGGAAAAAAATTAAATCACATAAATGAAAGAAATTTCATTCTAGTTCATACACAAGTAGACTTTTTGGTAGTTACCAAACGTGTGCAGCACACACTCTAAAGCCAGTCTAGGGAATGGACCTTTATTTCTCTGATATGATCCTACGTAAAGCTGGCTCCCTCACAGATGTGATCTGCACAGCTCACTCAGGCACTTATTTCTTGAATATTTAGACCCACTTTTGGGTTACTCTGTGATCATGGCAGAGAGTGAGATAGCACTGCATAAAAGTGCATTTCTGATTCTTCCAGCAAAGCCTATTCCTTTTGCAAGCCTCAAGGAGAAAAGGGGAATCTTTTGGCCATGTAAGTTTGGAAAATGTTACATAGTCAGTTTTGCTACTACGTATTCACAATGCACAATGCATAGCATATTTTGGTTTTAATTTGTTCATTTAATTAAAATGTTTCAGAAATTATTTTTATTTAATTGATCTTATAATTAGTAAAAATAAACTATGAAGATGATAGAGTGTGAGCTTTAGAAACTCCACTTTTCCCTTATTTTTCTTTGTCTTCTCAGTGTTCAGCTCACTATTTACTGCATGGCAGTCAAGCAAATATGTATTTCCCAGTGACCATTTGTGAAATGAATGAATATATTACATTTGTGTGGTGGACCTACCATCGCCTTGAATCACTGTAGAATCCAGAGGTGACAGGAGGTAGCAGCGTGGAGCTCCACGAGATGCCATCAGCTGGCGTTTACTTGAGAACTTCAATTATCTGGGAGTTCTGCAATTGTGCAAATGCCTTTTCACACAGGAGAATAAGCTTTCTATTACAATGCTGTAAGAATCTATAGAAAGAATAGTTTTGGGATGATTTACCACTAAAAACGATATTTGGGAAACCACTGATGAGATGATATCGAAGACTGAAATCTTGCAAATATCAAACAGCCAGAAACTGCTGAACTACAGAATCTGTGTTTTGAGTCATCAACCACTGGTTAAGTTCTCAAATGAATTAATAAGCAGACGCTTCATGAATCTAAGAAAAGAATGCAGTGATTATAGAATAAACTTGCTTGGAACTAATGCCAGACCAGACTCATTTCCTTTTTAGGCAATGTTTAGTGGACTAGAAAATCTGGATAATACTGTACCATAGAAATAGTCAGATTTTGGAAAGACATTTGACACTTTCTCATCTTTATGTTTAAAACAACACGGAAACAGTTATAGGAAAAAACTGAACTTGTTAGCAGTTTTGCAAAGGTGTATGAACCAGAAATGACAGTGATTTTCAAAGTATTTAAATTTGTGTCCGTTTCTAATGACCTTATGCTTGCTTACTACTTCTATAATTAAATCAGCAAGCCCCTTCCTTCCATTCTCCTCCTTCTAACTCTGCTAGTCATATTTCTATGCAACCTGGTTTGGAATTCTCTTCCGATCTTATGGTTAGCTCATAGTTGTTAAATATGAAATGGAAATGATATGAAATTCACCATTTGATACTTTAGAAATTAGAGCTTTTTTAAAGGCATTATAATATGAGTTTGTAATTTGGGAAAATTTTTTTTAACAGTTCATTCAATTTGTTAAATTAACTAAAAACGTGAAACACTTTAGACAGTTATACATGATTGTTAAATTAACTATTCAATTATTCAAGCTAGAGTAAATATATAAAAATATATCAGCATACAAATTTTCAAAAATATGTTTGCACACAGAATTCTATTTTATTGCCCTCTGGGAGTAGAGTTAATTACACATATTTGAGCTCCAGCTGAAGAAAGCCTGATTTACCAGAAAATTAAAGAATGCTGGCATGGGAGTTTTATTCTTGTATCATTAATGAAGCTTAGTATCTATTTTGAATCATCCATGTTTTTGTATGTTAACTTTTAGAAAGTAATTTAATGTTTTATTTTTAATAAGGGTATTTTATCTTATTCTTTTAAAGGTAACTAAGAATCATTACAACTAAAATAAGATGTACAGTCAATTCATGCTTGCCTTACTTTGTTCATTTCTGGGAGCATTTTATACTCTGCACAGGGAGCATTTTATACTCTGCACAGACCAAGGTAGCTGCCCTTGGAGCTGTACTGATGTCTTTGAAGCCATCACCCTCTGGCTAATTCTTCTTTGGTGCTCATAATTATCCCATATCTTGAGTCAGCAGAGCATACTGAGTTAGGATTCATGATGGGGTTTAACAGATCTGGAGTCAAACCTCCTGTGTATCAATTACTCCACTCTAATGCCATCTCAGCACCTTCTTCTAAGGAACCTGATATATGACTGGTGTCATATCTGCACCGGAATGAAAGTTTTAAGTTTTAAGAGAGGGTAAGATTTTAATTTGTGTTAGGTACTAAGAATCACAACGATTAGAACAAATACACTGAACCATGCTTTCTGGCTAAATTCTTTATAGCTGTAGTCATGTCCACA
The DNA here is from genome assembly GCA_004027455.1 of Hydrochoerus hydrochaeris. NCBI lineage: Eukaryota > Metazoa > Chordata > Mammalia > Rodentia > Hydrochaeridae > Hydrochoerus > Hydrochoerus hydrochaeris. Next base: position 205,460 of record PVLA01000782.1, read on the forward strand.
ACCTTGGGATGAGATAGGGGAGTTTTAAAAGCTCCTTATACCTCTTATTGGTCATGTGGCTATTTGTTTAATTTCTTCATGTCTCATTTTATTCATTCAAAAATGAGGAAAGATGGTCATTCATTGTAAGGTTATTTGGTTGGTAAAGTAAGATAAATATGTGTAAAAGATTTAGAACTGTCAGATCACAGAAAATTCTGTTATTAGAATAACTCTTTTTAAAATTATTTTTGAGACAGACTTTCACTATGTAGGTCAGGTAGCCCTTGAACCCACTATGTAACCCAGGCTGGCTTCAAACTCCTGCATCAGCCTCTCGAATGCTGGGATTACAGACATGTGCCATACCACATCCAGCTAGAATAACTCTTATGAGGTTATTCTCTACTCAACCCAAATGATGATATAAGATGCCTATCACAGTATTCATTTCTGGACACCTGCGGTTGAGACCAACTTCAACTTCAGAATCTAGTCTAGATTATTCCTGACTGAAAACAAAAACCTGCAAGTACAAAAATATTTAAGTAAGAAAAAATGAGAAAATTTGAGAAGACAGTTAGTTATAGACATCTTCTTTACCCCACAAACCTCTGGATTTTTCAATAATTTATTTGTTAATTTTAAGCAGATACTCTAACTTTGTTCTTTGAACTGAATGAGAGAAGTAGGTCAGGGAAGTTCAGGTTGAGTGAATCATAACTGAGGACAGAGTATACTGTGGAGGAAATAAGAAACCAATTTACAACTATGCAAATTCAAGACACTCTCAGGCATATCCTTTTTGTGTACACACACACATACACACACACACACATATAGAATATATATATATATATATATATATATATATATATACATTTATGTATGCAACATTTTCATTCTATTTATTTTATAATAAACTTCACTTTAGGAAACCTTTTTGGGAAACAGGACAGTTGCAAAGTGTAAGCAGCATCCATTTCCCTTTCTGCAGCAGCACCATTTCTCCAGTGTTAACAATAATCACAGTATATTTGTCAAAACTGAGAAATTAATTTTGCCATAATACTATTGTCTTAATCACATTTTTACAGCTGGAACAAAACTTCTGACACTTTCAACCTAAAGAAAGAGAGATTTATTTTGTCTCAGGCTTCAGTTTCAGACGTTATTCTTGGCATAGCCGAGAGGCTGCAGGTAAAAGTGCCACAGCCAAAGGGAAAGGTGGAAGAAAACTGCTTACCTCATGGGTCACAGAAAGCAGAGAGTCTAGTGAGGAGAAGGGAGGGGAGATGTTTCCTTTCTGCTCACGCCCATAGTCAGCCATCTCTTCTGCTTGGACTCTACCTTCTACTGTCAAATATGCTGTCACACCTCCGCGATCCAATCACCTTCTAGGAACATGAGGCTTTGCAGGCCACTTGAGATCTAAATCATAAGAACTGTTAACAAAACTATAGGCTTTTTTTCACAGTATTTCAACAGTATTTCCATTAATATCCCTTTTCTGTTTCAAGATCCAATCACTGATACAGCAATGGATTTGGTTAGTCATCTTGTCTTCTTACTCTCTTCTGGTCTGGAACAGGTACTCGGTCCCTTCTTCATCCTCTATTTCTTTCTGTTCTTTGAAAGTTTGGAAGAGTAAATGATGTATTTTCTATAATATTCTCCCATTTGTATTTACCTAAGAATTAGAGTGAGATGATGGGTTTGGGGGAAGAATGACAAAGAGAAGAGAGTCCTTCCTCATCACATCATATCAAGGGACACATGGCATCAAGCTGACATCAGCGGTAATGTGAAACTTGTCACTTGGTTTAGATGACACAATAATTTACATTATTGGCTGTAAAAAATCACCCCAAACTTAGTGGCTTAAAACAACATAAACTTTTTCACATAGAATAGATGTACAATATGGGTGTTACTGTACTAAAATCAGTGTCAGCAGAGCTGTGTTCCCTTCAGTGTTTCTAGATGAGCATGTTTCTTTGCATCCTCTAATTTATACAGCTTGCTTGCATTCCTTGTCTCATCTTCCTCTGTCTTCAAAACTAGTACACAGCATCTTACATCCTTCCTGTAACTGATGTCTTCTTCCATTTCTTTCTATATAAGAATCTTTGTGATTATATCAGGTCAGTTTGCTTAATCCAGGATGTTCTTCTTATTTTAATGTGACATGATTAACAAGTTTAATCTCATTTACCAAGTAATACACTCATGGCTTTAGTAATTAGGATGTAAGAATCTAGGCTAAGGAGGGAGTTAGTTTGACAACCACAGGTAGTGTCTACAATTTCTCTGCTACAAAGATACTACTTTTTCTCATATATCTTTGATTCTCAGCTTTCTTATGTGTGGAAATCTTGATTAGATTGTAAAGCTTGCCTGTTTAGAATGCCTAGATAAATAAATGACTGAATGTAGTAACAGCATTTTGTACATAGTTCTCAAAATGTGTGGATGAAGTTGAAACTAATTATACTATTTTCTACAACTTCCACCTGCAAGGTAGGAGAATGACTATTCTCATTTGTGAGATATATTTTCTTAATTTTGTATCACTTTTATTAGAGTACGAAATATGTGTTATTCCTATTGGTACCAGGGAAGAGTTTACTGTCCAAAATACATCTAAAGTATAGCAATTCATTATCAACTATTCTGATGGAATCAAAGGACTAAAATACATGACTTTTCAGTGTTTGCTCTAGTTTTGTATGATAGTTTCTAATAAGATTTTATTAAGACTTTTTGAGTTAGTAAAATGGTAACTAGTTTCAAAATAGTTGCTTTTTATATGCATGTATTACTGTCACATGACAAAATGAACAAGGTGATTTTTAATGAAGATTGCTGGATTCTTGTTTAGGGTGTGTGAGCCCCTGCATTCATTCCAAGCACTGAAAAAATGATTTCTTGATGAAGTTGTGGAATTTTTCATGAGAAAATAGTATCTCTACGTAACAATAGGGATTTTTATTTTCATGTAGTTTTACTATATAATAAATAATTATTTATCTGAAAACATTCTGTCTGAGATTTCTCTGTTTGCTGCATCTGAGATTGCATTATTTGGAAGCTAGAGAAAAATACAGTGTATTCCTGACCTTGGAAACAAACACTATTGACTTGTTCTTGGCTTGCAAACTTAATGGAGTTCATTTACAATACTCAACTTATACTTTAGTGTGCGTGCAATCCAATATAACGATGGCTTACTGTTTGTTGGGGGTGAATTTTCTATTCTTCTTATTTGATTACATGAAAAAACTCAATGTAAAAAGATACATATTTAGAATATCAGGCCTAAAGGAGTGAAATTTTAAAAAATAGGGTAAGAGAGTAGATTTTTAAACCTCATTTGCTAATAAAATTGAGAACCTTGTAAGAAAGCTATCTGAGTTGTGCAGTTTCACAAAGTTATAACTTTAAATTCTGCCCTTTCAGAGGGGAACACACCTATTTGTGAATAATGATGACTGATTTAGTAAATATTTGTTGATTGAATAAATAAAAAATGAAGTCAGATATGCTGTGGCACTTCCTGGTCTACAGAGGTTCAAGCATTTGTGGTTACAGAGATCTCCTTTATTGTCTAGATGAGCAAAGTCAAACATCGTAGGAAGCAGAAGCACAGGTCAGGTGGGCTGAGAAGCCATTTTAAATTCCTGCCCTGTCACTTCCGGTTACATAAATTTAAACAGATCACTTTAATTCTCTAGTTTTTGGGCTAATAATTCTTACTATACTTGAACAAATTAGTAGTTTCTAAATCTTCATCATTATTTTTATGTAGGCTCCTTTCTGAGATGAAAACTTCCCTGAAATCTCATTCATATCAAGCATGGGTGACTCCACTGAAACCATAGGGAAGAGTGGCCTTTCTTTTCATATAGCCTTTGAAGCTCTCGCTGAAAGCCAGGATATCCACAAAAATAATTTTAGAATCACTGAAATGAGAATTTTTCACCAGTACTTCCAGCTCTAGAATTTGATCTATTGCCTAAACTAGCAGTCTCACCCATGGTCTCAGGAAAGTACCATGTCACTTGTGTTATTAGTCAAGTCGAACAGCAAAGCAAAACATAGTGCAAATGAACTCCATAATCTACATAGATAAGGCAAGGGATCAGTTCTCTCTTGTTCCTTATTCAACCACCCCAAAACTACTGGTTTATAGCAGACAATGTTATTCTGGAGCAGCATAGCTGATTTCTACAGTGAACTCAGTGCCAAGGTCAGGTTCAGAGTCATGTATAATGATAACAAGGTAGCAGTTCACCATTAAGAGCAGTATTTTCCAACTGCGAGTCAATATTACATTTTAATGTGTGTGTGTGTGTGTGTGTGTGTGTGTGTGTGTGTGTGCCATGGTATATTTGCCTAAATGTATAAACATTTCCGAGATTTCACCAAAAACACCTAAGACAGATATTGAGTACTGTCTTCCAAATAGACTTTGGCTCTACTCTACATATGGTGAAGCCTGAGCTGTCATGTTTATCTTATTTCTGCATAAGGCAGTTATAAAAGTTGTACTTTTAGTTAGCTAAATTATTTTACAATGAAGGAGGCAATACATATATATTTGTTAGGTTCTTTTCTCCATAACACATCATTGAATTCTCCATGCTATCAAACTTTTGAGATCTACCTTTTATTTGTTCAGTTTAAAAAGGAAACACAGATGCCTGACTTTCTTAGCTTTTGTAGGAAAAATCAAACCAAAATATGTTGTTTCTAACTGTTGCATATTAGAATTGGGCATAGTCACATTACCATAGTTTACAACATATCCAACAGTAAAACCTCATTTCAAAAACTGCTTTGAAATTTTTTCCCCGTTCACTGAAAGAAAATACAAAGGCCATAGTTGAAAATCTTACTGATGCATGGGTGTCTTTGATAGCCTTAATTAGTGATCTTGTAATCATGTCAGTTGTCATGTAGCTGGCAGCATTCGCTGAGAACATATCTAAACCCCTATTCTTTCTCTCCCTCTCAAACATTGTCATTCATTTGGTGACAATTCATGCATAATATAATAGCCCTGGGGTGTAATTAATTTTAGCAGTTGCACAACTTAGTAAGAAAAAAAAGCAGAGCTGGTATCATGTGTGCCTTGAAGGTCAGATGATACCACAATTTGCACCTTTGTTGCGAGACATGAAAATTAGCAATTAACATAAATATATTGATTAACATATGGATAGTTTAGCTTGATGCAGTAATGAAGCTAATCATATTTTACTGCCTATAATTATTCTATTTTCCATAATGCAAAACATTATAATTCTTTAGAAAGTGAGAGTTCAGATAAATTTTGAACTAGTAATGTTTGTTGTATGAAATATTTGATAGAGGAAAATAAGATGAGTCTCTGCTCTAGAAAGTTTTAAAAGCAATGATAATTTGACTTTTTGGTATTGCACACATTATACCACTCGTTGCTGTGTAGTTTCTGTTTCTTTCATACATCATGGTTCTTTCGTTCTTTCCATAATCACTGCCATTGTGTACATTTAAACTCTTACCATATTTCATTTTGAAAATTCTTATCATTTCATACCTGAACTCATTTCCATTTGTCCTTCAAGAACTGCCAAAACGATCTAAATTATATACTTGAGCATTGATCCTCTGTTTTAATGTTAGGATACTGTAGTAGTCAGTTCTGTGTTAGTATAATGAAACATCTGAGATAATTAGCTTTTAAAGAGAAAAGATTGTTTTGGTTCATGTCCGGTATTTTCTAGTCCTGGATGTGGGAGTCCATTTTGTGGAGTCTCTGACAAGGTAGAACATCATAGTAAGGGTGTATGATGGAGCAAACCGCTTGCCTCAGCAATTGGGATGCAAAACAAAGAAATAGGAAAAAGAAAACACTGGAGCTCCATGGTGTTCTTCAAGGGCAACTTCAATACTGTAGACTCCCACCAGGCACCCTTCCTAAGGGTCCCAGAACCTACCCATGTCACCACCAAAGGGATCAAGCTTTTATGTATGGAGATTCGGAGGCACTTGTCCAAACCATAGCAGGTATAGACCTTAAATCTGACTTTCGGTTAAGGTGATTCTAATAATTAAGTTGTCAATATAAGCTTATGGTTTTGTAGATCATTCTTCTCTTAACCTCACAGGTGAGGGAAGTTTTTGTGGTGAGTACAGTATACAGATTTTTAAACACATATTATTAGGTTGTTACTAACATCAAGGGAACAATTGCTATATTTCAGTTACTGTTCTTTGCATTCTCTGTTCTGTTCCATCAGGAAGTCACTATAATAGACATTTCTATTTTTTGAGACACAGAATCCGAACCACAGAGAGATTAACTAATTAGCCAAAGATCTTAAAATTATTACAAATAGAAGTGGGTTTGTACTTATACTAGGTCAATAAAAGCTCATACGTCTTACGTTAAATGTAGAGGGATTTCTCTCTTGGTGAGTTTTTTGTTTGTGTACCGGAATGCTATTGATTTTTGAGTGTTGACCTTGTATCCAGCTACATTGCTGAATTTGTTTATTATCTCTAGTAGTCTTTTAATGGAGTTTTTTGGATCTTATATGTAGAGTATCATGTCACCTGCAAATAATGATAACTTAACTTCTTCTTTTCCTATTTTTATTCCTTTTATTTCTCTCTATTGTCTGATTGCTTTGGCTAGTATTTCCAGAACTATATTGAATAGGAGTGGTGATAGTGGACATCCTTGCCTTGTTCCCGATTTTAGAGTGAAAGCTTTCAGTTTTTGTCCATTTAGTATAATGTTGGTTTTTGGTTTGTTATAGATGGCCTTTATGAGACTGAGGTAGACACCATGTATTATTAGTTTCTGAAGGGGTTTTAACATGAACACGTGTTGGACTCTATCAAAAGCTTTTTCTGCATCTATTGAGATGACCATGTGGTTTTTGTTTTTGGTTCATTTGATGTTCAACATCACTAGTCATTTGATAAATGCAAATTAAAACAGAATTGGGATTTCATCTCACCCCAGAAAGAATAGCTTCCATCAAGAAAACAACTGATAAGAAATGTTGGCAAAGCTGAGGGGAAAAAGGAACACTGCTCCACTATTGGCGGGAGTGCAGACTGGTTCAGCCACTATGGGAATCACTATGGAGATTTCTCAGAAGAGTAGGATTGGAGGTTCCATTCAACCCAACTATTCCCTTCATGGGTATTTTCCCAGAAGAACTGACAAGGTCATGTCACAGTGATACATGTGTACCCATGTTCTAGCAGCACAATTTGTAATAGCTAAATCTTGGAAACAACAAAGCTGCCCATCAACTGCAGAGTGGAAGAAGATGTGGTAGATTTGTACAATGGAATATTATTTGGCCATAAAAAGGATGATCTTGAGGCCTTCATAGATAAATGGGGGCAACTTGAGACTATCCTCATAAGTGAAATAAATAATCATATTTATAAATATCACATTATGTCTCTAGTTTAAAAAAGTAATAAGAACTGTAGAAGTAATAAAACCCAAAATGTGTAATTGCTATTGTAAAAAAGAGAGGGAAAGAAGGTGCTCTAAAGTATATAACTGCATGTATGTTTAACTGTGTAAGATAGATGACCATATTACTAAGTTTTTGTTGGATTGTTGAGCTGAACTGTTTGCAGTCTCACTGTTTGAATGTCCACTTTATATGCTTTAATTTTGTAACTTGAACAAGTATTTCTAAGATGACAGTATGTAATTTATCAACTAGTGATTTCTTAGTGTTTATTTTTTTGAAATTCTGTAATTATTTCTATCCTTTTTTCTGTTTTACTTTTTTTTGTTTTGTTTTGTTTTTTGTTTGTTACTTGGGATTGAACTCACAACCTTGTGTTTGCCAAGCTGGCACTTATGCCATAGAGTTAAGCCCCCGGCCCTCTGTTTTACTTTTTTTTTTCTCTTTAATTAAAATTTTTTTAAAATGTAGAGGAAGGAGGGTGGTAACAATGGAAAATTCTAGGTGTCACCATTTTGTGCTTTATTCTCTATAAACATTTGCTATCCTGGACATCAGGAAAAAGTCTTCCTCTGGTATTTGGCTACCAGAGATTTTCTCTGTTTAACCAGTCTCCATTTTTCATTGTTAGTTGAAAACTGAAGGGCCTTACCTGATATCTACCAACACAAATAAGTGTAGGTCACTTGGCAGAAAAAGCAAATGACAAATGTAATTTAAAGGCTAAAGTCTGTCACTGTGGTACACTGTGTAACAGAGATGTTACATGCATCATTTAACTTAAGTAAACAAACACTGCAGCTCTTCTTTTCCTCTTCAAGTTTGTCTGTAAGTATTGGATTCGAAAAATAAAATCTGAAGCCAAAGAGAAAAGGTATAGAAAGACTAGTTTTAAAGAGTGGATTATCAAGCTGTGATTCAGAGATTTAGTAATTATTTGTTAGTTGACATCCCTTCTCCAGTTGTTAATCTTGCTAATTGAAAGTCATGTGATGCTCTCTAGGCTATCAGTCTGGTTTCTATTTATTCCTGTTAGTTCATTTGTCCAGTGGTGGTGCCAAATAAAACATCTGGCTTTTTAGAGGAGAACTAATTGAAAGAGATTAAGATTGTACAACTACTGTTGGTGAGGCATTACTGCTTGTGTTGGACTATTCAGGAGTAATAAGCTGATTTCCAATGTATAGGCCTGTATAGATTTTTTTAAAAACTGTTCTGGAAGAAAGAAGAGTGGAAACATTAAGGAGAGGACAAAAAGAAGAGAATGGTGAGAGGTGGTAACAGGCTTGTTGAGATGATGTACCATTGGCATAGTCATGAGAATGTTGACTGAAGATCACATGGAGCACTCAGATGCTGGGTAATCTGCATGTCACACAACTCATAGAGGAGGGGGCAGGAAGTTGGGCTCAGGATGTGACAGTTAAGTCTTGAGATCTTAATTATGATAATATCTCCATTCTTAGTTTGCAGGCAGTGGAACATTTGGGGATTTTTAGAATATGGAACATTTCATAATTTCCCAAGCGTAACATTTAGCTAGGTGTTTCACGTGTACATTTTCATTTTTACATCTACTTTTCAATTTTATTACTATTGCATGGACAAGAAAACTAAGAATAAAGAAGTCAAAGATTTAAAAACTCGCCCAACTTGTTTCAATTGAGTAATGTCAAAGCCAAAAATTTGATCTCAAAAGTTTATCTAAGCCATTTCTTTGCACTATTATTAATAAGAATACAGTAAATCTTTAATTTTAGATAGTCTATGATGCACAAATTCTGACACAGGAGACTTGGTGTGGGAGTTCAGCTAAATACATGTCCCATTTAGTTCAACTCTGACAACTATCTTTTTCTGTTAATTATTTTACAATTGCCTATTTATTTGTATCTAATTGGCAGGAAATTTAGAAACAAAGCAAAACAGAATGTTAACAGTAAACTCCTCTTCTATCGACCTGAGTGATTCAGAAATTTTCTTTGGTCATTGTGGGGCTAAATTCAGACTAACAAATAATAGGCTTAACTATACATTTTTCATGTTATTTAAAGATTAAAAAACAATTACAGCCTTGCAAAAATTAGCAACAAGTATCTGTCTTTGATATTTTGATTGTGACTGGCTGATTCCACAAGAGAAAGTAAAATGAAACACGTTCATTTACTTAATTAACAATGTTAAAAAAATAGTAAACAGGTTTCATTTTATTTTAACCTCAGAATTCGTCAAAAAACGATCATATACAGAATAGTGGTTTCCTAAATAAAACGAACAAACAGTGAACCCCAGGTGTGTTTCTCATCAGGGCAGGCAGCATTTGATGGTTCTGAAGCAATATGCACACAGGAAGACACTAACTTACATGCAATATGTCTTTTTTCTAACTAGTTTCAGAAGTACTTAAGCAATACATGTACCTCTATAAAAGTGAAACATTAACATAATATATTGTAATTATAGAATCAAATTTCTTTATCCTTCTTAAGTAAACATTGAAAGCATTATAAACTCATTTAAGCCATTTGGATAACACCTTTCACAGTGGCACTTATAGTAGTTTCTTTACCTGAATATTATGTCAGACAAATAATTGAGCAGTTGGAAAATTATAACATTGGCTCTAAATCAAAGCTAGTTTCAACATCTATACATTTTTAAATATGTGGACTTTTTCACTATCTCTTTAAGTATATGCATAATATTTTTGCTTTGGATATTATATTTTTGTAAAGTGTTTTAATATTCTGTATGTTAGCCAAGAAGCTTATTTCTGTTCAATGATAGTGGTGTGGTATTTAAATAATTTGTACAATCAAAATGTCTGTGATGAATCCTGGCTCTGTAAAAGATGGGTATATTTAGTTTAAATAAGTGCCTCCGTTTATAGCCTAATCTGTAGAATGGGATAAAAATAGCAGATGGGTAAAATGATTGTTGCGAGAATTATGTTAGTGTCTATAAAACATTTATTACCTGCTTTATAAAATGATCTGTACTGGTGAAGATGAAGATTGGATAGCATCAATGGAAAAGTGTTCTATTTTTCTGAACATTGGAGAGACCAGAGAATAGAAATTGGATCAAACTATACCATTAGATATTTGAAAAATATCCTGTAGTCAACTTGTTAGTCATAGATACCAAGAAAAACATTAAACATAAACTGAAAATCTCTGACATTACCATAATAAGAAAACTTACCAATATCTGATTACTATTGTGAATCAGAGTTGACAATCAAAATTTAAATTAAAAACAGAAAGAAGACAGTTCTTGGTAATGGAGCCTGTTACTAGATTGTCTCTAAGTCATGAAAGAATGTTATCAGCTAGTAGTGTGCACTGGGGGAGAAGGATTATGCTACATCAGGAATACTGATCAGATTATGCTTTGAACTACTTACCACATAGACCTGAAGCAGTGGGCTGCCTGTATTAGGCACTGAAAGACTGATTGAGGAAAAGTGCCCCCAAATATTTCCCAGACCCTTGAAACTAGATTTAGGGTTAGCTAGACAATGCTTGTAATTTCTGTTAAAGTGTTTAAGCACAAGTGAAAATGATGTAGTATATATCTTTTATTGTTAATAAAACAATCTAAATCAAGTGATAATCTCTATGAAATGAGAAGTATGCATTCAATTTTAAACTAAAATTATGTATTACTAGTGTAACATTCTGATTTTTTGATTGGCTGTGATATTTCTCATATTAGTGTTTTCTACCTAGTTTTTAATGACTGATACTAAGGCATCTGTTTCATTTCAGTCAATTACTTCTTGCACTGTCATTAGGTGCAACCATGATCTTGTATAGCACATCCCTTGGAC
>PVLA01000782.1:216854-344002 GCA_004027455.1 Hydrochoerus hydrochaeris
CCCCAAGCAGGAAGCACCCCAGGCTTAGGGCCAGGCAGGGACAATCCTAAACAATAGGTTTTAATTGACCTCAACTCCAAGCAGGAAGCGCCCCAGGCTCAGGGCAATAGGTATCAATTAACATCTCAATCTTGTTACTTAGTTAGCTTGGGAAATGTAAGCCGATGCACCTGGATGCCTGCAGGAGGAAGAGATGTGTCAGACTATCATGCCGCTCCCTACATTGTTTCCCTTATCACTTATGGGAGTGGCAGTCCCTGTGAGGACAGCGCCTGTCTTAGGTCAAGGACTCTTCATATGAACCCAACCAGGCCTTACCCGTCATGGGCCTGCAGGACAGCAATTGGTCCTGTGCCTGTCTTACGCAGCTGGTGGCGTAACATATGTGTCCTAGTTGCCCGTCTCTGGCTGCCTGTCCAGTGTCTCAGGGCAGTTGTCTCACAGGAATTTTGTAAATCCTCCTCCATGAGCTCTTTCACCCAAAACTCCCGCATAAACTCTCTCACATTATTCACAGAAGGCAAAACCCCACAACCAGTCCTCACAAAGGGGTTATCTAGAGGGCCTCCAGCAAGTCCCTTGGAGTCTCCACCCTCGACTCCACATTGAGCATTACATAAAAACATACACATGTGAACTACACAAATTACAATTATCAGTACAAAACATTTCAAGATCCCCGCGCCTAATTCCCACATGTGGTGTCCTTTTCCTGGAGAAGCGCTCTCCTCCACCCATGGACCTTGTCACAAGGCGTGGATGGATGGAAAAGGGTGCTGCAGGACTCAGACAATTAGTTTCTCTAGCCCTCTTTTCTCTGTTGGCTTTCCCCACTAGAACTTTCCACCTCCTGCTTTCTCCTCTCCAATAGACAGAGGGCCCTCATGGACCTGGGCTTTAAAATTAGGAAAATCAGTGTGAATACTGACTCCTTCACTTACTGCTATGTAATATTAGACATATTGGATGGCTTTTGTGACTTAATTCCTTCAACTTTAAATGAGACCAGCCTTAGATCCTGCTCTGTGGAATTTTCATGAGGATTACAAGGAGAAAACACAAACAAAGTGCATAAAAGCCTTCTTAGTTCAGAGTAGGTGCTCAAAAAGTGTTGGTGATTTTTTAATAGGCTTACCAAACAAGAATGCTTTTTTATTGTAATTTAGAGTCTTGTAATGAGTTCTACAATTCATTGAGCTGAGGGAACTAAATTGGTTGGTTTTGAAGAGTTGTATGTTTCCATATGTTTGGAGAATGAATAAATTACCTAAGTATTCCTGGCTTGCAGTAAGCACTTGATAATATTAGTGATTTTTTAGTGATCACTATCATAATTCCAAAAAAAGTTTCAGAAATTCTAGTAAACTCTTTATTTTCTATTGCAAAATACTTTTCCTTCATATTTTTATCATTTTTTTCTACATCTCTCAAGATTATATTTGTGAGAAAACATACATGATTGTTTCTATGTTTGTCACTGTCACAGTCATACATGCACTATGAGAACTAATAGTACTATTCAATGATTTGCCAAATTTTAATTTTCTGAGGTGTGACTCAGATATTTTGGACATATTTTATTTTCCTTTTGTAGCACCTAGGGGAGATTGAACAAATAATCAGAATTCAATATGGATTGACCATCTACACAAACATACATAAACACATACTAACACATTGTTAAAATAAATTGTTCCAGGATAATATTTTAGAAATTTGAATTTGAATGGAATATATCCATTTTTACCTTTTTTTTTTTTTTTTTTTTTTTTGGTACTGGGGCTTGAACTCATGACCTCGTGCTTGCCAGGCAGGCGCTTACATCACTGAGGTAAATCCCCAAACTGTTTCTACTTTTAATGCTTAATTAACATTACTATTTAAAAATAATTATTATTGGAATTTAAGTTTGAAATGTTAGGCTTTAAAAATTAATGTTGACATTGAATAATACAAAACACCTCAAAATAATCACACAGGCCATATTTTTGTCTCCTGGTAGCCTTCTATGGACAGTGTATGTTTTCTTCTTTATTAATGGGAAACATCATTAAAACGTAAATTACCTGGAGAAGCTGGTAAAACTCTACCATCTAAATTTATTCAATAGTTGGGTCCCAGTGTTGACATCTTGATTTTGAGCATGCAAATGTAATGCAGAAACATTTGGAGAAGTTGAAGCTGGAATGGGAAATATACAGAAGCTCTCTGTACTGTCTTTGCAGCTTTTCAATAATGCAAAAGTATTTCTAAACAAAAATGAATTTTTGAAAAGACTAAGAAAAATAAACATTGTTATTTATGAGTAACTACAAATAAGACAAATGTTAAAATATGAACATAATACATTTCCAGAAGCATGTTTATTTAATAAAGTATTATGCAATTGTTAAAAAAGTATTATTCTAAAAAATAAGCAAAATGGAGAAACACTTTTGATACTATAGGTAGTGGGAAAAAAGATTTATGCAACATTTGTCATATGATTAAAAACCATAAAAATATAAAAACTAAAGAAAATATATAAAAATGGACATATTGGGGAAGTAGAATTCTGTTCATTCTTTTTCTTTTTATCACAGTTTTCTAAATTTCTATAATTTTACTTGGATAATTTTTGAAGCTGAAGTACATGCTCTAATGATTGAATTTATGCATTAGATATATGAATTATGCCCTGTTAAATGAAACAAGATATTTAAACATGACTCTCTAAATTTTATTGACAATCTTTGGGTTTTTTTTTTTTTTTTTTTTGCTGTCTTTGCGAGATAAGATCTCTCCATATTGCCCAGTCTGGCCTGGCCTGCAAGTCTTGGTCCTTTGCTTCTGCCTCTGAGTCTTGAGATTACAGGCATGTGGCATTGTGCACTGTAGGAGTAAGTTTTTACTCAATAGTCTTGGTAGGTTTTTGTACTTAAAGGTAACCTATTCAGTAAACAACCTAGTCTTTCTTCTAAGATACTGAATTTACTTCATTTCTCATGTCAGTCACGGATATGCTTATCTTCGAAAACTAATGCTAAAAGAATTAATTTTAGCAATGCTCAACTGAGTGCTCTGAAATGTCTTTGTCAGTACTTGTTTTATGGACACGTGTATAGGGACAGCTAGATCTCCAAAGCATCTTGTGCAAATTCAAAGTACTGCTTTGGTTTGAGTACCCAAGGGGCAAGTTACTGCTAAAATAAAGGACAACCAAATCAAAAGGAACACTGTGGTACTGGAGATGATCTTGAAATACTCATGATAGTTTTACTCTTTCCTTGAGCATATGTATTCTGGCATTATTGACAACAGCAATTTTGGATCCATCTATTTATTATATGGTTCCAGGACAACTACAAATGCCTCATTTTGCAGACCAAGATTTTATCTCAAGTTCAATTTTGAGTATATAGCTTGATAATTTTCCTTTCTTACTCCAATTCTTACAATTTGAATAATTTTATTTGAAATAGTAGAAACTCAGTGGTAGTTATTTTTAAAATAACATAAATATGATAGTGGGTTGTTCATCATGCTCTGCTTTATGTCAATAAATACTATATATTTTCTTTAGCATTTAGTTGAAATTGCATTAGAGCACTTGAAACACAAACAGTGCTTCAAAATAAAACACAATATTTTGGAGAATTATTTCTTACTGACAAAACTTTTCATGACGTTAAGGCTCTTAACTGGAAATATTTCAGTACTAAAAATAAGATATGTCTTTGATGTGTGTAAGGAAATCCTTGACAGAAAGAGACCTTGGAACTCTTACATTCCTCAGGACTGAAAAGAAAATGTATATTTAGAAACAGAAAAATAATTCATTGGACAATTTCCACCAGCAAATGATAGGCAAGAGTCTTCCTTCAAAAGCATGATGGTAGGTCATTTCTTCCTTGGAGGTATTCCATCGATAAAAATGAAAAAGGTACATTGAATCTTTTGTCAATATTTGGATAGAACTTGGATAAGAATCGGAAAATGCAAATCCTTCCAGAAGTCCCTCACTCCATTTTCAATGGAGAAAATCTTTGATCAGAACTCACTACTTAAAAAGGGTGTATGTGTAGAGATCCTTGGAAGATTTTCAACATTTGATGAGATAGCTCCTTGGATGATTTTCAAGACCTGGAGGGGTCCATAATGAAGAATCATGCTGCTTCCATTAGTGTATTTTTCCTCTTCATGTTTGCAGACAAAACTGAGAATCTGTCCAATTTCTTGCTTGGCTAAGGTAGTCTTTATTTTAATAGAAAGGCTAGTCTAGTTGGCATATTTACAAATGAGAAGAGCAAATGAAAGCAAGTAACATTTTGATAATTCTCATAGCCAATAGGAGGTAATTCTGTGTTTGAGACAACACCACGCCCCTCACATACTTACACACATAGTAGTTTACCAAAAGGTGTAATATATTCTGAGAACGGTACAAAACTGTGTCTGGTTTTCCAGCTGTTAATCACGAGGTGATTTTATTGTCATGTTGTAAAACAAAGGTAGTCAGGAAATATGGGATTTTAAAAAGATAATTATGTCCTTATATGGTTTATACAATTGCATTAATACGCCACTTTCCTTTCCAATGTTCAATATATTTATCTACCAATGAGATTGATGAATAGGTATTAGCTTTGGAAATTTCACCAACAATTATTGATTTGTTCCTGATTTTAAAATCAGAATGTCCCCATACAACTTACTACCAGATTTCGTTTTTCCTCAAAATGATAAATGCAGTCCTGCAAAATGCAACAAATTTATTTAGCAATAACTGTTTCAGTAGTTAGAACATTGTATTACTTAATGCAACTTGATGTTTGTTTTACATAAATTTTTTTGATATATTTGTAAAAATAGGCATTTCCTCATTAACAACACTAAAAAAATCATCCTCTAGAACTAAAACAAAGAACGTGAATGAAAAATTATTTAAAGCTATATGACTTGCAATAGCTTGACATAAAATTAAGTGCTCTTTGTTATTATCTTGTGATCTATATGTATCTGAAAGGCTTTAGTTTATGTTTCTAAATTGATGCTTAAAATACGGAATTTAAGACAAAATTGTTTTTAGGCCTAATTTTAAAAGATTTGTCTCTGCAACTGATATTAGTTCCCAAGTTCCCATTATTACCCAAGACCGAACCATTTAGTTTCAGCCACATGATCAGAATCAAATACATTTCACATGAATGATTTACCATAGAAAGAAAAGAAAGATTGATTTATCCAATGTTATGAAGTCATACATTTGAGGGAGAGGAGAAGTCTAAAATATAAAGACTCAAAATTTCCTTTTTCTCTCGGAGTATTTCTTTTATACGCCAATCAAAGCAAACATCCGCACAGAGCCCCTTTAATACTACCCTTGGGCACCCTTGCGCTAAGGTTGAGTTCTTCCCAGTGCAGCAGTTCCCATTGTGACCATCAGCATAGCTCTGCTTGGTGCGGTGCGGCAGGCCAAGTGCAACTTCCCAATTGAAAATGGGCTTTTGTAGGCTCCCAAACGTGATAAACTACTTTGAAATTATTGTTCACTCACCTTAGGGTTCTCTTTAGTGGAAATTATACACCAGCTTCCACAAATATTTTTGGCAAGCTATTCGTTTTAAAATGAAATTGATCATAATAGTATTTTTCCTGACTTTCTTGCAGTGGCTCCCTTTCTGGTTTTCCAGTAGAAAGAGAATCATTACACTCAAAAACAAAAAAGGAGAAAAAAAAATACCGTTTTGTGGCTTCAGAAGTTATTGTTTTAAGTTGTCTGGCTGTGAGGTGGGGTGGCAGTGGAATATTCCTTTAGCCTGTGGCACAGACGGACATTTCTGGATAATATTCTGCCCCTTGTAGTGGAACGTGATGTACATTTTGATTCCCTGGCATGCCTACACTCACACCCATCTGTTAAGATGGCTTTGTTCCTGAAAAAAAAAAAAAGTGATTTGTCAGGTTCCAGAAGTCCTAGGTGTCTGGCATATGTATACATTCCTAAAGGTAGCGTCCAGATTAAAAAAAAAAAAGTCAAGTTTGGCTTAGGATGCTTTTTCCCAGCACAAATCTTGTGGGGGGACTTCATAAGAAGTGGCATCATTAATATATGTATTTCAATACAAGTACCTTTTCCTATCTTTGACATGTAGAATCTTGCATGTGAAAAAATTCCATCATGACTTAGAATGAAAACTAACTCATTTTAAGAAAAGGCAATCCTCTTTCATCACAGGTCATCTCTTTCATGGATACCTATAATTTTTTCATTTCTATTAGTTTTATCAGTGCACCAACTATTCCTTAAAACAAGGGTAGAACCTCCTAGAGGACTGCTGTGACCAATTTAGAGATGAAAATCCATACCCCATAAACTTGACAAGATAGTATTGATTGCCCGAGGTTAAAAAGCCAGAAATGGCTCAAGTTAAAGTCAAAGGATGGAAATCCTATAGAGCTCTGGAGCCCACAGGGGGTGATTGGATAATTTGGTTACTGAAGAGAAGACATCCTGTTGCTTAGCTACAGGATTCTGGGTGGCAGCTCTTTTCTCTCTCACATTTCCCGGTGTTTTGTTTTTGTAAATGTAGTTTCTTGCAAATGAGAATATCTGCATTCAGATGTCCACAATGCACTTGTTTTGATTTGGAAAATGAAACAGTGTTAGAGTAAGAAAAACACTGAGGTTAGTAAAATTTGGAGAGGAATTTTCCCCTTGTGCTTTACTGCTGAATTTAAGTAAATCAAATAATACAAAATATTACAGAAACTTATAATTTTGATATGAACTTTAAAAGGTAAGATTTTGATTATAGCCCTAGAATCAAAATACCTCATAATTTTAATTATTGAAAATAAAAACATCTTTTACATATATATATATATATATTGAAAATATTGATGTCCAGTCTACTTGAAAAAAGAAAATACTTTAAAAAAGTCAAAAATTTTATTCATGTACATCATTTGTACATTTCGTCTTTGACATTTCAGTATAAATTATTTATCACTTTGGATAAGTCACTTTGTATATGTTGGATCCTGTATCAAATTCTTTAGAACTGAAGATGAAAGAATAAAGTATAACAACATTTTATCATTATCATAGTCCATAAAGTTCATCAGTTTAATAATTATATTAAACATGTTTATCTCATAGTATAAAAGGTTATCAAATTATTTGAATTAAAATAGCAAACAATTTTTAATATTCCATCGAGAGATATCTGACTATGTTTAGAAAATTGTTCAATATGAAGTTGAAAAGTCAATGCATAAGTTTAAGGAAACATCCGAAGGACCACTGGTTTCCAGGGAAATCTAAAGGCTAAAAATCCAATATTGTTGCAATTTTTTTTACTACCATCAATGAAGTATCGCACTAGACAAAGAACATTAAACCAATAATGAAGGATACTACTAGTAGGCTCAGCAACCAGCCAGGCTTGGCATGATGGACTTAAATTATGAAACAAAGATGTGTAACCTTTCTAAATCCATAAAACTTTGAAGTTTGGTTGTTAAAAGGAAATTTCCAAACTTTGAAAAATTAAAAAACTCTATAATTAATAATTAACCTTTTGATGGACAAACAGACCTTAAAAATGTGAAAATGAGAATGAATGAAATGAATTGGAGAGCTAAAATTCTGACATTTCTATCTTAACATGAAAGTGTCCCTACCGGAAGCAGCATGCTGAGAAGATGTCCTTGGAAACAAACACAATTTTAAAAGCATTTGTAGGAGAAATTAGATGTGCAATGAACTTTGAAAAGTGCTGTGATTCATGAGTTGAGGGATGAAGATGGACATTCCATGGGAAAACTAGGAAAAATAAAGAATTATTTAAACAATCTTCCACCATAAAATTTTTCTTTTAAACTGTTGAAATATGTACTAATTCCATGAAAGTATAAAATTATTAAACACAGTACAGGTAAGTGGAGAATTAAGAACTAGTTTAATAGCATTCTTTGGACAGATTCAGAGTTTCGACATATAGAGAGGTGAATGTAATTTTGATTATTGCTGTCATTTTTTAAAAAGAGAATTTACAAAAAAAGAAAAACTATAGAAGAATACACACCAAAACTTCTGTTTTTACATTCTATGATATGGTATTACATTATTATTTTGATTGTCAATACTTTCTATATACCGCAAATTATACTGGCCACTTCTGGAATGAGTAAAAAGGATCTACCTTTAAATTTTTAAAAGTGAGATTCTTCAATCATATACCTAGGCTACTTCCCAAGTATGCTAATGTATTAGATTTATGTAGTTGAATTTTTAATATTTTTTTTCAAATAGGAAAAATATAAGAAGAAAGAAAAGAGTCTTCAACAGAATTATATTTACTAGGGCAGTTAAGAATAAATCCTAGCTCAGTAGTGGTAATCAGAGGTCTACATGTCATGCTTACTTTGATAGAAGCTGAAACCAACGTTTTCCAGTGTGTTTGCCGAAATTCTATTTTTTATTTTCTCTTTTGAGAAAATATTGATATTACTGAAAATTGCTTTAAAAGCAAATTTTGACATTGTTTAATACAATATATGATTTAATATCATATTATTAATAGGTTAAAGACATTATTTTTATGTTTAAAACATATAAAGAAATCATAATTTATAAACACTAATTCGGTAAGAGCTTAGTGTGAGAAGTATTGCTTTTAGTTTATAAGACTTTATTTAAGAATCATTAAACTATACAAAAGCAGTCAAATTTATGGTGTTAGATATATAAATGAGAATCTCAAAGTAATTTTTAAGGACTATGCATTTAATAGGTTTGTTTAAAGGCAATTTATAGGCTATCATTAGTAAGAACCAAAACCATAAGAAATCTATGTGGAAGAAGGAATAACATGATATTTAAAGGGTGAGGGCAAAGCGGGCTCTGAACTGAAAGGTAACGCAGGGCACTTTTCTTCCCCTAATTCCCCTCATAGGCTTTAAGTCAGTCTGAGGCAGCGATGCACAAACATTACCAGTCACTCTCTCTGTTCATTCCTTCGAGAAACTTTTTTTTCCTTCTTTGCTCCCCTGCCCATTCCCCTCTTTTTTCATTTCTTTTTTTATGGTAAGATATATATACTTAGCCTCTGAAGTTTGTCTCCTTCTAATACAGAGAGAGGGGTAAAAATTCAAAAATAATCAAGAAAAAAATCTGTATTTTTCAAATCTCTGAAGCAAATATGACCATTATTTCCTGCAAGCATGCACACATACATTTCTAGTTAACATTTTGCATGATTTTAAACTAGCAATGTGTATCACTGTAAAATCCTGTTCTAAAGATGAAGTTGAAACTATAATAAGATAGTCACATCATTTTAAACCAGTGCAGGTAATTTTGGCAGATTTGGACCCCAACTTATTTGCACCCCACTCTCCTGCAGCAGCACAACACAACTAAGAAGTTTTAATCAACACAGAAAGGTTCTTTCCAATCCAAACAGCTGGTCTGAATAATTTATTCACTTTGTATTTAAACAGTCTGTTTTCATTTTTTCTTCATGTATTGTTTCTATTCTAACAACTTCAGTGTCTCATCTCCAAGTTGAAAAACATGAGTCTGTATTTGAAGTGTGACAAGAAATGTAGGTCTGTAAAAAATAAGAGGTAATTAAACATTATTAAAGTAAAGGGTGACATTAAATGTCTATGAGTCCCAGTATTATTCAGAACACAGAGAGAGAGAGAGAGAGAGAGAGAGAGAGAGAGAGAGAGAGAGAGAGGACTTACTGCTTGTCTGCCTTATGTTCAGCCCAAGGGATGTGTTTATACTTTTCTAACTTTTTCAATAGGTAAGGTAATTAGCAGAAAATAGAAGACTCAATGGTAGGAAGATATATACCTTTATGTGAGTTTGTTGCAAAGAAAAATGCAGCTGTTTTCATGACAAGTTGGGAAGAATCTTGGAAACATGTTGAACATAGCTCCCCTGGCCATGTGGTGGTTTTAAGGACCCCGGCACTTCGAGTGGAGTAAGAGTCTAGTTTTATGACAGCCCCTCTGCTCGAGTGAAGCATTCTGCCTCCCTTACCATGATTTCAAGTGGATAATTCATTCTTCATTTTTCCTCTGAAAACATATTGATGTGGAGTTGGACAGGCAAAGAATAGCAATGAGGCTGCTTTGCAGTCTGTTCAGGGCCCCTCTACATATACAGTGGGGCCTAGATGCAATCTTCCTCCTTTAGAGCTAATAACCCAGATTGGATGCACTCACCTTTCCAGGACTTTAGCATCCTTGCAGATATAAATCTTTAGACTCATGATAATTATTTTGAAACATGTCAGCACTGCTCCAAATCTGACATCCTTACGACTAAAATGTATTCAAGTGAGTGTGGAGTTTCCTGTGGTGAAAGGGAACACAGACAGTGAGTCGGGCCATTTTCATTTGAATCCAGGATCCAGTGCTGGTTAATTGTGAGCTCATGGGTACTGAGTTATTGCAAGTCTCAGTCTCCTTTTCAAAACCCTCGAATAACAACCATGCATCGTGACAGATAGAATAAAGTAAAATAGCAAGTACAAAGCGCTTAACTTTGTACCTGATGTAGAATAAGCACTTAATACATCTTATTTTACTAAGCTATTTTCTGGAAGATTTAACTTCATTTCCCCACGAAGACTCTTATTTATTAACTCTAGAAGTAACTTTATTTAACATTCAAACATATACTTCTACATACACGCAGCGTCTGTGTATCTACCTTTGTCTCTTTCTGTGCCTTCTCTGTTTCTGTCATTTTTCTTACACACACATACACACACACACACACAGTTTTCTTTGTCTACTAAAAGAAATTCCATGATTTCATAACACTTATATTCATGAAATTGGTAAAGGAATCACAGAACAAGATTGGAATAAGGAGAGAAAAAAAAAGACATGAAGAGGAAAATCAGTATTACCATCACAGTAACAGAGCGGACTTGTGAAATTTGTACGTGAGACTTATTATTTGGTCTTTTCTCTGGAAAATTTTCCTTTTGCTGAAAGAACTTAATATCACCTAGGAAAACATTCTTCCTCAGCCTCTCGTTAACTAAGTCCCTTGTGCACATATAGAGCTACAATGGTTTAATAAAACAAAGAGTGACTTGACACTGCCTACTCAGTTGTTTGTGTTCACCTGTGACATTTACAAGTGAAGACACACAGAACCTTCTTTTGTTTCCTGGATAATCACTCAGGTGTTAAAGAAGAAGTTGATTCAATTTTAAATGGCATGATTATCTCAAGCCTCGGGAAAATAATTGATGGATTTTCTTCTTCTTTTTTCCATAGCTCAAATATACACACTGCAAAGTCATGTCTGGCTGTTTAATTTTACATGACTGAAAATATTGAATTTGAAGCTTAAGTTTTACTCTAAGTTTATTCCTAGTGTTCAACACTGTCTAAACTTTCACAGGCAAATCGGAAATGCAACACAATTGAAACTAAACCAAGTCTTTCTGCCTGTGAAGGGGCCTTAATATTTCATTTTTTGTTTTCACATGGAATCTAATGAAAATGTGATTTTATACAGATTCCGTGTGTCAATTATTCCCTGTATTCCTTCTGAACCAATCTGTGCATTCGACTTGAAGCTTCATTAAGGATCAAGCCAAGTAGTCTTTAAAAAGTACAGGGTTTCGGTGATAGACAGATGGTGGCTTTCATGATGTCAGGAAGTGTCAGATATTATCGTTGGCTGTGGAATGGTGGCTACTATCCAAACAGATTGGGAAACAGACAGAAAGAGCAAGAACACCATTTGTTTTATTTAGATACATTGTGAACAGAAGGAAGCAAGACAGAGCATACTTTTACACATCTTTTTTCCACTCCTTGTGAAAACAGTTTAGGATTTGTTATGTTATATTAGCCCTTTCATTATGCAAAAACATGTGAAAGCCAGAGATGCTGGTAAAAAGATTTGTTTCATTGTGATTTGCTATGAAGTTTGTTTATTTTTATTCTCATAGAATTTTTTTTTTTTTAAATCTCTTCTTGTTGGAAATACTGAAAGCGTGGAACTTAAGAGAGCTGAGATAAGGCTCTTAATGTGCTATACTGCTGACAGTATGAAGTGAGTACTGGCCTCATGATCCAGGATGAAGGGCTTTTAGATAAGATTATAAAGATTCAGTCTCCAAACTGAAGGAGCTTCTTGGTGAAGAACCATAGATTTTCTTTCTTCTGTAAGGATTTCCTGTAATTCACATCAGCAGCTAGAGGGCAGTAGCAGCTCCAGACAAAGATGCTGGGTTTGGTTCCAGGATTAAAGTATTTATCTAGTAGCAGACCTAGGCATTAAAGCACTGCAGCATAATAGTAGGGACTTTCTTGTTCTTAACTTAAGAGAGCATGGAAAATTTTTAGCATATTCAACGGACAAAATTTCTTGCACCTCTACATGATGCCAATATTCACCTATTACCATATTCTTTTACTTCATCTAATGGAAAGTAGCCACATTTTGGGGATTATTGATAGAAAGGAAATTCAGTGCCATAACCTACTCTGTAGTTAGGGTGCCAAATCATGGTGAATATTTTGGAAATTTTGTTCCTAAAGCAACTTTCACATGCTGGTCTTGAGATTTGAGACCTGGAAGATACCGGATGATCATTCTAGGTTAGTGGTTTTCACATTGTGTTCCAGAAAGTCCAAGAGTTTCTTAGAGGCTGTTCGGGGTTGCTGCAGGGGCTGAACGAGAGGTTGGGGCTCCACTGTACTGTGTCTGCTTCTTCTAAACAGCTGTGTAAATGAAGTGGTTTTCCAGGCCAGGGACAAACAGAGCCAGGAATCTTGGCTTAAGAGAATAGCATTCCTTTAATAGAAAAGTGTAAAGCATTTGGCGAGGGCTAAGAGTTGGGCATGACTGCATTTTAATTGCTAAGTTCAAACAGAAGTCAAATTCCAGAGAGAAGTTTATGATAACTCTGATAAGGTAGAGAACTTCACTCCTGCACTCCCTCCACGTCTCACCAGGAACTTTCAGTCATAGATATAACCAGAACAGTCAGAGGTTTAAAGAGTTGAGAAATCCTGAAAACAGGAAATCTCAATTAACTTTTCCAGGACCCTCCAAAACTGTACAAGCTGCTATAGCCAGCAATGTGTAAAGCACTACAGGAACCTGTTTTAGAACCTAGCTAATTCACAATTACGATACACATACTGAATAGCGATAGTTTTCTGTTTGTCAGTTTCAAAACAAAACTCTTAATTACTGAGATAAGTATTTACATAGGGAAGGGATAAGCTGAAACACTTGGTGGAAAGCTGGTCCCAAGGTTGTGGATCAGGGCTGGGAGGAAACTCAAAAAGAGGGAAACAGACTCTTTATGCCAAAAGCATCTCTGATATAAGAGCTAGAGATTGAACCTCATATAGCTTGTACAAAGTTTTGGCTTATGCAGTAAATTTTATGGCCTTAAGTAAAATTAATTATTGTTGTATCTTAGGATCTGAACTACTTGAGAAGTTAGAATTATGCTTCTCCTGAGCATGATTTTAACAGCAGCTCTGGTTAGGAGTCATGAATGGTTTAAAGGACTCTTTTAAGAAGAAGTATAACATTAGGATATTTGCCGAAGCCATCAATTTATATCATAGAATTCAAATGCCTTCAAGTTGTCTTAAATCTCACTTGGACTTTCAGGAGAAAGTCCAACTACACATTGAATCTATATTAAAGTGGTTCATCAGAAGAGAAGATAGTCTATATGTTTTATTTCTCAAAAGTAGTTGTATTAATTTCCAAATAATGACACGAATAATTATATGTAAATCAAGATGTCACTGCCTTAGCAGTTTAAGTTCTTAGAAAGCCGGGACTTTTCTATGTAGTTTATTTTTATTTACAGTTTATTTACAGAATGCAATTTGCTAATAAAAATTCCTCTCATTGAATATATTGAATGCAATTTTTTAATAAAAAAATCTTCTCACTGAATATATTGAATGCTTGAAACATACAACTCATTTTAAACTGTGCTAATATTATGGTTCCCCCCCATTTTGACAACAGGAAATAAACTGCTTAGTTTATAAAAGTAGGTAAAACTTGCCTCAGCTGGTTTCATAACTATAACTTCCTGATTCTCTTTTCTTTTGTCAAGATCACATGGGTAATTCTTTATGCCACCATTTAAACTTCAATAAATTGATACACATGGGCTGGTTTAAAATAACATTTTGAAATCCATAGTCTGCTATCATTTGTACCTCTTATTGGAGATGTCCAAATCTCATACAATTTTCTGTTAACAAAAGACTATTCTTTCTTATATTAGATACACATCGTACATTTGTTTTATTTTTATAATACTAGCTTGTTGTAGTCAGGGTTTTCGAGGGAAGAGATTTAATAGAGAAAACATAATTTATGGGATTATTTTATAATATTCATTCAAAGAGTCAAATGCAAAAGAGCATGGGAAATCTTTCCACACACTAGAGACTCAAACAATCCAGCCTGCACCCCACAACAATGTCCTGCACAAATCCAACTGAAGACCTAGAGTCCACAGCAATGTCTTATGCAAGTCTGTGTTGAGAAACTGCACTGGAAAGGTCCAAAGGCCAGTGGTGGAAGCTAGAAAATCTGTGCCAGTGGGATGAAAGATCTATGCCAGCAGGCTGAGGGATTTGCACTGGAGCCAGGAAATGATGCTCATGGTAAGGACCAGAGCTCCCCCAAAATGGACAACAGCCATCCTCAGTGACTGTGAGGACCTGAGCTCCTCTGACAGTAAGAACAGCTGAGTTCATATCAAGAAAACTAGTGCAACAAGCTTCTCCAGAAGAATCAACAGCACACAATCTTCCCCTCCAATTCTCCTTTGTGCTATTGGCAACAATCTTCAGGTACACCTTCCACACCCAGTACCACACTGATTTGGTTCAGCTGGGTGTTACAAACTGACCATTAGTTAATCTACCACACAGCTTTTTCTTAGAGCATTTATGAAATCAATCACAGAATTTGAACCTTTTTAGAAAAAAGGGAAATTACAGATGCTGGCTCTATCATTTTAAGCTCCACAGTCTCTGAGAGAAAGATGTGAAACATGGTATATAGAGACTAAAACAGTCCCTAAAATTCATTCACATTATTACAATATGCAGAGATAACATGTAACTCTCAAAGGAAAAAGAAAATACATTTCTATTCTTGTCACTCAAAATAGCTAAAATGACATTTTAACACATTTCCATATGGTCTATTTCTGTTTTTGGCAGAAGTGTTTTTCTTTAATTTAGTTATATACAATTTAAAATGCTGTTGTATACTGGAATTTTATCACTTAGTATCCTTTACAAATCAGATTGATACCAACTTTCATGTTTCTCATTGTAATTTTTCCTGTGTCCAATTCTACCATGATTTATGTATTTCTCTTACAGTAGGACGATTTAAAATAATGAAAACAAGTCAATGAGGCAATCATTTTCTAGGTAAATATGAGTGTAGAAAAATAAGAAAAAAACATGAGGTTGCTTTTGTCGCGACTAATGGTAGGACAATTAGCTGCGGGGGATACACTGTAATGAGCATCAGCAATACCAGTAGGAGCTACTATGTGAAACTATGTGAAGGAAAGGTACATGTTTCAGGCTCACAGAATTACAATAGTCAGTTTAGAAGAATCTATTTTTCTTAGTAACTCAGAATTCTAGACTAGACTTACATTGATACTGATTGACTTTATCTGACTTTTGTGCCCACCTTTGAGTCAGTCATTTGAGTCCTGTACCCACTCTTTTCTAGCCAAACAAGAAGGGAATGGGTTGATTACCTTCTCTTATTTAGTTTCAAATCCTAGATCCTAAGGTAAAAGTTTAGAGTATAGCTGAGCATGGAAGGAAGTTTACTCAAGCCAAAGTTAAGGCATCACTACCTTAAACAGAATCTGACTCTTTTTCTAACTTACATGCATAACTCTTTATACACTACATTGTATACTATCAATTTCCATCATATTCAGCTGTGTCTTTATCTTATTACCTATCTTCTTTTTCTTTCTCCCCTTCTCACTGACCCTAAACCAGTGTGATCCACTTGGAAGTTTCATTCAAATATATGTGTACTAATACATACCAATTTTTCATTTTTAAAATGTATGTGTAAATTATATATAATTATATACACCTATATATTACAAAGGTGTAATATCCAAAATATTTAATTCTATCCCAGTGTTTTTGCCTCAGAAAAGGTCTTATATCTGTGAACCTACCACATATCTTTATTTGGATGCTCTACTCTAAGTCTTAAAATTTCCTCAAAGACAGTAACTTTGTATTAGTCAAAGTTGTATTTCAAGTACCCAGGATAAATGCCTGGTCTTTGTCTCCCAACATAAATTTTATCGAGTGGGATAAAAGCAAGTATTGACACATGCTACAAACTATAACCAAATGCAGAGATAAGTTGCGGCTTTGAGAGTTCGTATCATCCGTGGTTTAATGGGAAGGTGTCTGTAGGCACACATTTGTTGAGCTCCGTCATCAGTGGGTTACATTTTCCCCTGCAGCTTTTTGAGCCGAGTCAGTGTTGTCTCGCTGAAGAGGACTGTGTTCCTGTATCTTCAAGAGTCCATCAGCATTAAATGAGGTAGTTTTTTTTTTCTTTTAAAGTATCTACATAGCATCAGCTCGATAATGACAGATTGATTTTGACTAGGTTTCATTTCTGAACGGAGTTGATGGCCTAAACTGAGTCTAGAAATCATTACCTTCAGTTGATCATTAATTCCTATGAAATATCTTCTACTTATAGTAGTAATCGCTCTTATAAATTGCAAGAGGAAATATATTTATGCAAGTTTGAAGATTTCTGTTTTCTGCTATTTCAGGTATATGCACAAGGTGTTTCTAGGGACTTAATAGTCCGTGTTCAGGCTTTCCAGATTTGCTTAATACATGTTTCTACGTGCAGCCTGGAAAGTGGATAAGATTTTCTCCTTCATCAGTTCTGACCCTGTGATCAAAACAATAATCAGAACTCATTTCATGTGAACCTATTCTGAAGAATATTTTGCACATTTCCAATAGCCAATCTGCCTTATTACACCATAATGTTTAAATTTCTGGTTGCTTGTTTACATACTGTAAGGTTTTCTTGTAAGAGTATTTGTTTTTATTCCCATGGAGGCAAAGCTACGTAATAAAAAGAAAATCTCATAATCTGAATTAAAATATAATTACTTATTTGAGGGGTCGTTTTATTGGTTTGAAGATCATCTGGGGGTATTTGTTGTAAATCCTAATAATGGTTTATTTACATGAACCGATATAGTGAAATTACTACATGCTTGTTTAACAGACTCCTTTATGATTGATGGCTTAAATGATTAGGGTTTCTAGAGATCTCTCATCAGGTTTTTTTTCCATGTGTCATAATAACTGAAGGCCATATATGTTTAATTGTTAATTGTGGTTGACTATGTCTCTTATCTGACCCCACTTGTGATTAACAGCACATAGTGATGACAAAGCTGGCCATCATATGTTCTGTGAAAAAGAAAACTTGATCAAGGGTTGGGAGATTGAATTAAGTTGAGTACATAGGCAGTAAATTCTAAGCAACTGACTCTATCGTTTCCATTGTGGAACTTGAGTGGTATGACGTTCTGGGGAGAGGGTCTGATGTCTTCTCATAAGTGGCCTCCATGTTTCACGAAAGCACTTTCCCTGCATTTAAACTCAAGTACAAGAGTGAACACAGTGGAATGGCCTGACCTAAAGAAAAATATCAGTGCTGTGTAGGAAAGGAAAGTAAACCAAGTTAATCTATCTCTGCTATATTTCATACACTATCATACTTGGGAGAAATGCATAGCCTTCTAGATTTTCCTGCTATGACAAGTGTTAAAATATGTTTGAATGTAAATTTCACAGACATGTTGTTGCCTACTGCCGTAAACCAGCCCTCCTGACTTACAAGCAGAATGATCCATCTGATTCTTTTCCTATGAAGTCAGCCACAACGACATAAGAACTTGACCACTATTTCTTCTTTTTACCAAAGAGTACTTTATGCATTAATCTTTCTGTTACATTTTGCTTTCCAGTGACTTCTGTTTTGTTTAATAAATGTGTGCATGGTGATTTGAGTATAATTCTTAATGATGATGATTTTCATTTTTTTATAATTTTGGAGAAATTATTTGCACTTCTAGAAAATGTTGAAGAGCACTTGAAAAGGTTCTGGTGTGGATTGAACAAATTTGACTTGGATCATGAGTCTTCCAGATGTTAGCCACTTTTTTTTTAATCACTTAATTTCTCTAAATCTCAACTTCTCAGAAATCATGGAAACAGTCCCAGAGAAGTTCGAGAAGTATGAAGACCATGTGAAAATGCTTGTCATAGAATTTGGCTTCTAGGAAATGGGTAAGAATAAATACTTTTGAATTAAATATTAAATTAATACCTATACTAAGGAGAAGAAGTGGAAAGTATTTTAAAAGATTAATGTTTATACCAAGGATTAAACTGCAGTTGAATTAGTGCAAATTAAATAATGGACTTAAAATTTAATTTCAAATTAAGATAAAACAAACTATAAAATCCAGAGTTATACCACTTATCTGATATTTCCTTTATAAGTAAGTTTGTCTGTTATATTGAGAAATAGGAATTGAAGTTAAAACACCTTTGAGAAGTGAAAAAGAATGTCTAAAACAAAAGGTTGAATTTTTCCATAACAATTTCCTTTGTACAGTCAATACTGTGGAAACAAAAACTTGACTCAGTAATAATGATAGGACAAGAGACCTTGAGGCTATATTGTTCTTTCTGTGAGTCAGCACCATTAAAATGGCCACAAATGTTATGTAGGGTACGGCAGAAAGACAGAAAAAAAGACAGTATAAGAATTTGTCATTTTAATCACTAGTTCATATACTCTTTAAAAAATTAAGTTTATTGATACAACTTAAACGTAATGATCGCATTCATCATAGGGAAATTGTATCTGTGTATGATACATCTTGGTTCCACTCTTCTCCTCCCAACTCCCTACCTTCCCTTCAACCCCTTATCCCCTCCTTACAAAGCTTTGTTTCCCTTTTATCCTTCTTCTGTCATTTTTTTCTTTTCTCTTCCTTCCTTTCCCCCTCCTCCCTACACTGTTCCCCTTTCTATTTCACAATACCTATTATACACTTTGGTCCTTATTTACATTTTTAGTTTCTCATACCAGACAAACAATATGATATTTAAACATTTATAATTCATATACTTTTTAATTCATTCACTTCTTCAATAAGTAATTAGAATCTATTATGTGTCAGACACTGTGTTAGGTTTTGAGAATGCAAAAAATAGACAGAGTTTCATTGCATTGATAGAATTAATATCCAGTGAAAAATAGAGCTATTAAAGATATTTTACAAACTCAGTAAATTTTGTGAAAGGGAAATAATACAGTTTGAGACAAGGATTATGGAGGAAATTCCTTATAGTCTGACACTTAAAGAGTAAGTATTAGCAAGTGTGAAGGTCTCAATGTAATAAGCATTAAAGATTTTACAGTAACATCACTGAAACATTTTTATGAGCCATGTTTTAAAATGTAACACCACTAAGGCATTTTAATCAAGGAAATAATCTCATCAGCTTTGTTTTTTGTTACTAAATTCAGTCTTTCTATGGTTTATTATTGAAATGCTTGTGCAGACCACACAAATAACCAATGGAATGCAGCACCTGGGGAAGATTAAAAAAGGATTGCAAATTATTTAACAAGTAAAAAATAGTTTTTTTCAAAAAAAAATATGTTATGTAGGACAAAGAGTATCATGCTCTAGGAAAGTGCTTCTCAAACTGTGTGTGACAGACACCTAGTTTCCTTTTTCTTTTCTCCTCTTTTGGTTTCTCATAGACTGATGCTTCTATGAAACACAATAAAGATGAATGGTTTAGAAAGTAAACTTAAAAACCAGCTATGCAAAACATAAGTGTCATTTTTTATTATTAGAACAACTGACAGAAAATTGTATGTCCATAAATATAATCAGGACAAATATAATGTAGGAAAAGAAGATCGAGTCATAAAATTATACACATTGCCATTAAATGTGTATGTGTATGCGGTCAGTCACACTTCTGTACCTGTCTCATTGCAGACCAGTTAAAAAATAGATCATACATTTCAAGACAGTTTTGCTTTAGGAAGTTATTTACATTTTTAGTTTCTCATACCAGACAAACAATATGATATTTACACATTTGTAAATTGATATTATACATGAGTAAAATATCAATTTATTCTCCAATTCTTTGTAATTTTTGTTATTATTATTATTTATTTGGCAAGTAAAGGAAAAAATTACTTCAGCAACTGGGATTTGATTACCATGTAGAGAGGTGTGGAATTTAAAAAAAAAACAGAATAACTTGCCTATATATCTCATCATGATCAAGAAATGTTAAAATGCATCTTTCTTTGGATATGTAATAGCTTTGCTGTCATTTTGTCTAACACGCAACCTATTCACTTCCAAGAGCATTATATTGACATCTTTTTCCAAACAACAAGAACCAATGTATTTATATTTTATTATTTTGTAGAACATAATGTTCCAGTAGTCATGTGGAATAGTCTAGCATCGCTCATTTTACACCCATGTTCTGAATTCTGAGAAATGTAGCATGGCAAAATGGTGATTGAATTATTCAATTAATATTTGCTTTTGATATTTTAGGTAATATAAAGTAAAAAATTTTGCAAATAAACAGGCAAATGGGTGTCTATAGCCAATCGATGTGAAAGCATTAGCAAAATACTGACCAGAAATAAAATTCATTATTTTAAAAATGTTATTTTTATTTTTTCCAATCATTATTTGTTAACATAGTTATCTTACTTCAGCATCTAATATAGGCATATGATTGTATTGAAGCTTGGATTATAGATGATCTGAGCCTCTATGTGAAAATGCTCCATAATCTAGGGAGAAATGGATAAGTGTATGTGACAGCAGTCTAATGGATTAATCATCGAAAATTTGTGTCCATAATAGAAGTTCAGTTTCAGGAAACGACCCTGAATCCTCCCATATACTTTTCAAGGGAACACACAAATGTTAAGATGGAAAGACTGAGGTTGTCAACACATGTATTTTAGAATTTCAACACATTTTAAGAAGCTCATATCATTTTCAACAATCAGTATTCTTGAACTGGACTTACTAATGTTCACATTAGTCCTTTTTTGTGTTTAAGACTATTCCATACCATTAGTATCCACTAATAATTAACTGGTCATACCCACCAAGTAATAGTTATAGTGATAATGTAAATAAAAATGCTGTGATATATTGGTTATCTATTGCAGATCAATCACTATACAACTTCTTTGCAATTCAATTAAAAACTGAGAAACTCTACATCCCTTTTAAAGATGAAGAAACTAAGCTTTTGATAAATATATGTATGGCAGGGGGAGAATTTAAGGCCAGACAATTTTATTACAGCATTCTCCTGCATTAATCTGTCATTGTGATTTTTCTAAAAACTTTTTGCTGATTTCCATATCCTTTGGCCTGGGGTCCATCTACTTGCCAACCTTTTGCCATCAAAAGACAATAAAAATGTATGACTTCTCCAGATCTTATTTCTCTGTGTTGTCTGAGCCTCTGGAAATAATCCTTCTGTTACATTATGCTATAGAATAAATGAACTAAAGTCTCTCAATCTTTATTTTTAAAAGCCGTGTCTCTTTTTGAATCCATTTTTGAAAGGTGAATTGTAAATCTTAACTCTATCGGTTTATATATATTCATCATCTAGAGAACAAATAAAATTGATGTTTTCTCGATGTTCTATGGCAAAACATTGGAGAAAAACACTTTTAAAATGATAGTTACGCTATTTTTTGTTTTATGTATTTATATGAGCACTTGCATTCTCTATCTGCTGTTTGGCAGGCCTTGGGCATTTTAAACTAATGAATTTCTCAACCACTTAGAGAGGAGATTTAAAACAAAGTTTACTCTCAAGATGTAACTTGACACTGAGTTATACCACTTGTTTTATTATTCGTAATGGCACAGAGTCAATCCACAGATATTTCATCTTGCAATTTTCTACTGTTATGAGAAAGCATGGTGTTAATCATTGTGATACTTTATAAACTGACCATAAACCAATGTTTATAGTCAGTTAATCATTGAATTACTTTGCCTTAGGTAACTTAATACATTACCATAATGTAGTGATCTACTTAATATAAATTTTAAAGTGAACACAACAGAAACTGTGTAGCATTAATATATTATGCATTCTAACCTGAAATTTAAAAATACAACTAAGTTTGGACAGAGTTCAGATGTTCTGTAACTTTGGTTTCCTCTAGTCTTTCAAGGAAAAAGAGCGAAGATATGAGGAAGGGTATGAGTAAACTATTGTTCTACTGCTGGTGATAATGCATCCCTTTCTCAAGCTGCTGCAGGCAAAATAGCTTTTAGTCATTTTAGGGTCACCACTTTGGAATCTGTAATTATACAGTTTTGAGACACTGAATGCCAGTTAAGGGAAACATACTCCAAGTTGAAAAAAATCAGTAAGTCGCACCAATTTCAGTAAAGTGAGATAGTGCTTCTCTTTTAAATGACCAGTATATATATTTTTAAGAGAATTCAGGCTAGAGGTTGTGTTAAAACAGTTTTTTTCAGGCCGGCCTGACTGTGAATCTCCACTGAAGCCGAGGCTTCCTTCGAAGTTGAGTTCCTTTTGCCTCAGCCTCCTCAGTGCTGGATTAATAGGCAGGGATCACCACACCTGGCTGGTACTCTTAAAATTAATCATTTCAAAATTTGACATCACCTTTGTCTTGAAAACAATATTTATTAAGTAGCTACTGCATCTCAGGCATAGTAAGTACTAAGTTAGCTTCTTTTCATTGTCGGCTTTAACTCTCATTAATGAGCCTGAGACGGAGAGAATATTCTTGATGTTAAATTTAGAAATCTTTTATTAACACTAAGCCGCAGTTTAAAACAGGATGTTGCAAAAGCAGCAAATGTGGACTTTTTGTTTTCATCAGACCTGTGGCTCTTACCAATGAAAGGGTCAGCACATGTACTGATGGAGTCCACACAGACAGAGCTTGGTGGTGGACACAAGGCCTGGGGAACGTTTTGTTATAAGTTGGAAAATGTCTGCACATCTGAAGCTCTCTCTCCACCTTCAATATGGTGAAAAATCAGTCAAGTAAGTTTCTACCCACCCAATGAAAAACAGGCTCACTTGTAACAAAAGTCCAATCAAGTTTCCTAGAAAAACATTGGTAAATATGAGGAAAATGATCTGGGTTCCTCTCCAAAAGCTGCAGCTATGTGATTCCTTTACATTCAAAAATATTTTTATGGTATTCAAGTGATTATGGCCTTTCAGAATCACTGTTGCCAAAGAGACTCTTAGAATGTTATTATGAATATTACGTACTTTATGTGTATTTCTCATTCTATTTTGTGAACTTTATTTAAAAAGATTTTAACACGAAATCACGTACTTTTTCCTTCTTCAGTTGCCACCAGAGTGTGTTGAATGTTGGTGGAGTAGCACACATTGATTTGATTAAATAATTGGAAGAAAAGGTTTTTTAGCTTTTATTTTTGGTTTAAACAATAGAATCTCCCCAATAAATGTAGGTATTCTAATGAAAATAAAGACACAGTAATGAAATATTTGAGCAGTCATAAAGGAGATAGAGAAGCCAAGCCAGTGTTTTCTAAACTTCCTGGACACTGGAATCACCAGGATGTCTTTTAAGTTTCAAAGCCAAGCCGACACGCCACATAATTCAATGATTTTTAGCATGTAGTGTAGCCAGGGGGTAAGACTCAGGAATGAGGACTTTTTTAAAAACTATGGTGATTGTAGTAAGCAGGCAAACTAGGAAATCACTAGGCTATTTTGTCAAACACACAGATTGTTACTTTCAAGTGTGGCTTTACATTTTTTTTAATATATCTTTCTCAGATTAAATATTTTCATGTAATAATTTTTTCAAATGTGCATTTTCTAATGATTACGACTGTATACGTTGTATGAACAAATGTCATGCTGGCTTCTTAAACTATAAAATTTCTCTCACTATATTTTCAGAAACAGACAACAAAATTGGGTTATTTGGAGATCAATGTATTGGTTTAAATAGCAGTCACAGTAGAATGTATTTACAATAATGATAATATTCTGTAGGCTTCAACACTGTATTTTCCGTCTGTTGGTCTTAATTCTGAATACCTTTAGCAAATTATTGTGACTACTCAGAAAAGGCCAACTTGAAAAATAAAAAAGCCAAAGAACTTTTTTCTTTGCTATGTTTTACTTTTAGTGCTTCAGTTAACAAAAGTGTATGTGGCATTAGTTACACTGATATTACTACTAACACACTAGTACTAACACACTACTAGTAACCACAGCAACACTTGTTACTTATTACACTGTTTAGGTCTTTCCATAGATTATAACCAGTCCTGAAATTAATAACGCTATTCCTCTTTCAAATGTAAAAGAAAATGCAGACTGAAAATGACTAACCAATTTACACAACAGACCAGCAGCAAAATCAGGAGTAAGCTACAGTGTCCCAACTTGAAAGCATATGTTTTTGGTTTAATGTATCCCATGTCTCTACTCACAATACTAAATTGGTTCTGACTTCATCCAAATTAACACTGGTTTTTTGGGATTTTTTTTACAATATGTCTGCCACTCTCCTGTCTCAGCAGACTATGAAGACACAGTTGTAAAGTTCTAAGAGAAATTATGCCTAGCCTGCTTGTTCATAGGAAAACCAGGAAAGAGTGTGTGTGTGTGTGTGTGTGCGTGCGCATGCATGCATGTGTTTGTGTGTGTGTGTCTCTGTATCTGTGTGAGGCTGTTGTTTTTGTGCAGATTTTGAGTCCAGTTTTACACATACAAGAGTGAGATAAACACAAAAACTACACGCCAATGGGGATTAAAACTGTGAACCTTTGGAAATTGGCTCGTTCCTGTGTTTGCCGAAACCAGTCTGGTGCTTTGTGTGTCACACTCCCCTGCCATATGCAGGCACACTGGCTCTTTTCCTAGGGAAAATGTTTATTTTAAAACCTACCCAAAAGACACTATGGGCCAACAGAGGCTATCCTGCCTTACAGAAGCTTCTGATTTTGTGACTGTACAATCTAACGGCTTCTTGTGCTCAAGTGACTTAAAACAAACAAACAAACCTCAAACTAGTTTAAGAAAACACAACAGCAAAATCTATACCCAACAACCAGGGGGGACAACTTCACTGAGGAAGTGCTGGGCGCTTCCACCCCTGGAGGAGCTTCTGAAGGCCCAGTGCTGCTTGGGAGCACTTAGGACAAATGAAGAGACAGTCCAGGGAAACCTCATGAGATCTTCCTGTCCCCTCATTCCTCATTTTTTTTGATACCATGTGTGTCCTACTCTTTCTCTTCTGCCCCTTTGGATACTCAAGAGTGTGTGTGTGTGTTTGTGTGTGTGTGTGTGCGTGTAGAGTATGGACAACAGGCCAGGGTGAATGCAGCTTCAGCTTCCTGGCCAGGAATCTGGGAGGAAGGAACCTTCACCATCCTGATTTCCACACTATTCTTCAAATCCCCAGAGAACGCCTCCCATTGTTGTGGCTTGGGTCCCTTCTTCTGTCCTTGACTTGTCACTGTGCCCAGGTCTGAATTACAAGCCTGCCCCCCAGGCTGGAACACCTTCACCTCCCCAGAGTGGAGCAAGAGAAGAGCTAAGAGTGACTGCAAGGGAGGGGAAAGAAAGAGTGGCTGATGGACTAAAGCACAGATGCCAGTTACACAGACATCTGACTTCTTCCTATTATTTCCCATCTCACTTGATGAGTGACTAACAGATTTGGCTAAAAAATGGATGCCTGCCATACCAGTTCAAAAGTAATCAACATCCTAGCCGGGTTGTTGGAAACAGAAAGACCGCAAGTGATTAGAGTGGCTGGCTGTCACTTGATTTCAAATAATAGATAAAATTACAGTGCTTGGAATAATACTCAAGGTCAATCCAAGGCTACTCACTTTTATTGACATTTCATAACTCCCTGAGCCTTATATGCCTGATTAGTTAAATGGGAGAATAATAATACCTGAGAGGTAATATTTTACACGGACTCAATGAGATCACTTATAAAGGGTCTTAGTCAAGAGCCTGACATAAAGTAAATAAATACTCCAAATATGTTTCCTAGAAGTAGAAACTATTAACCAAGCTTCATAACAGTAAAAAGTTTATAGCAGTGTAACTATAAATAACAGTTTAATCAGAAGATAGAGATTAGAATGAATTTGTTATATATTAACATTCATAACAGATGAAAATTGTAATATATATGCATACACACATATTCAGTACCCTAGTTGAGAGGTGACCCACTTATGTTAAGTCTGACCAAGGCATGGAGAATTTCAACAGCAGCTATTAATGACATTTTGCTTTGATGTCTCACATATCACTAGCCAGGACACGCAACTTTGTAGTGTTTTCATTAGTCTTCCTAAATTGGGTTCCATTTCTGTGTATATTTATGCAATGTTGAATCTAGGTCCCAAAGGTTTCCTTTTACAAAAAAATTTGATGAAGATCACCTGTTTTATTTTAAAAAGTATCAAAACTGTCACATTATAAAGAATATAAGTGTATACTTACATTTTGTCAACTTTATGATTTAAAGCACTTACATAGTACATGAGCTATGTAGAAAGAACAATCTATTTTACGTTTGTAGGAATATAAATAGAGTGTGCAGTAAAAATAAAGAGCTAAGAAATTATTTTGGTCTTCAGACTATTTAACTGAACCTACAGGAGTAGAGGATTAATGCCTTCGTTAAAGTACTTTTGCATGGTCCTCTGCTCTGTAAGTTGTTGAAGGTAGCAAGTTAAAACATTTTTTATTGGGGGAGAAAAAGAACTTCCCACATCATAAAATGGACTAGGAATTTATTTCGTAATAAACACTCATTTTTTAAAGAAAAAATATAATTATTGACCACCAGATGGCTCCCATATTTTTAAAAATTAAGCAGAAAAGGTGGAAACTTCAAAATCATTAATATGTACATGGTTTTTGACTGTTTCTCTTTAAAAAATGTATGATTTATACACAAATATGTATAGAGACATCTCAGGAGTGATAGATGAGAGTGAAATCATGTATTTTCACGTTTTGTTTTAAGTGACACAAATGTCACATCTCATATCAAATCCGAGGACAAAGCCACATGCTCTTTTGTGGATTTTGCCCTGGGATGAACTGTGTGTCACTGAATGAACCCCTTCTGCAACGCTGCCACCTGTTTGTGTAACTTTGGTCCGCAGGACTGTCAGGGGTAATGCTATGTTACAAACCAAGGTTCCCCACAGAAGCAAGAGAATTTAGTGCTGTGTGCACCGCGAAGCCAATTCACAAGGCGGGGTGCACGGGCATCGGACCCCAGCACTGGCGTGGCTGGGCAGGAACGATGCTCCTCCACGGCTGCTGCGCTGCATTAGGATGAATACGTAAGCTATTAAGATCACAGCCCCTGCATCTGTCACTCCGACAGCTTTTTAAAGGCTGAGCTGCCCGATTTGTCTCTCATTAAAAGCTCTAGCGCAGTTTAGTGATATGAAGTCACTGAGCCGCTGAGCTTCCTGAGTGCACATTTCTATTTTGGGAATTTTCCTTTTGTCAATAAAAAGGCCTATGTTTCGAGGAGTCACTGCAACAGAGCAAACTCAGGAGAAAGGCCGAGCTGCACTTCCACCCTGCTACCGAGTCTCCCTACCTTTTCTTGCTAACACGAAGCTCACCCCAGGCCTGCTACCACAGGGAAACCAGCAACGTGGAGACAAGGTCTCCTTCGCCCATATGGCTTTATTTGTGTTCCGCTGGCACAGTTATAGTCATACAGTAACCAACATAAATTTTTAGTTTTATTATCACCTCTAAAAAGAGACAGAAATGTGAAAATTGAAGCCAGAAGGTTTGTATCACAGGATTAATTAGGCAGGGCCAAGTGGAGTCTCACTCCTCCTGGCAGCCAGCGCCACAAGAAGGTGCCTGCCTTCAATTACGGAGCGCACAAAGCAATTAAAAACCCTGTTTCTTTTTCCTGAGGTGTTACTTGTTACTTGATAAATCTCTTTTTTAAAATTCTCTGGGGATCTGAACCGGCTCGAGGTGCAATCTACCAGGGTAGATATTCATGAAAAATTGATTTAGCTCTAGCCTAAGTGCAATAGGTTTAAAATAAACCTGAAAGGGATGAACAGTGTGTTTCTTGGCTGACATTTTATTGGCCATTTTTTTTTAAAGCACAAAGGCCTAGATAATTAAGAATTGAGACATTATGGATCTCCACAAGGAGATATGAATCGAATTGGTCAGTCTTGGCAGGCATTTCCTCCCAAGTCACACTGCACATTTGATTAACTTTGTTCGCCGGGCTATTTGTACATCGTATGGATAACACTGTGGTGTGCGTAAGTCAAAGTGCGAGCCTCCCAGAGCCCAGGTCCCCTTCCAAAGGACACTGCCTCAGTGTGAAATGGTATCTTCTTACCACATTTCTGACCTGGTCCAGAGGAATGTGAAACCTGGATCTATTCTCTACATTTCCACAACGAACTTCTCTTGCTTGGGATTGTCATTTTTGTCCATTTCATTATTATACCAATTTTGGAATGATCTATAAACATTCAGATATATGTTCCAGTTGTACAACTAGTTTTGTGGACTGTGATTTTACCATTAGTTCATAAATCAACTACCTCTTTTCCTCTGGAATATAAATAATTAAAAATATGCAATATGTACAGTGTATAACTAGTACAAAGGACACAGCTCTATCAAGATATGTGAGGCTAAGCTTTATCTGTGATCTCATGTTTCCTGTTGAAAGAGAAGCAAACTGTTTTTAAATCAATAGACTAAAACCCATCATTATAAATACAGGAATGTGAACTGTAATTTTACTAAGAAAGTATGCTATATACAATTGAATACAACAACTAACGAAGTAACAAATTTTGATTATTTTATTTTCTATTGTCTAAATTTTAAAAAATTAAGAAAATTAATTGTACTAAAATAATATTCTCCCTCCTTAATTTTCCTATTTTATTTCTTTCCATTAAATATATATAAATTAAATGAATTATTTTAAAGGACTGATTATTTATTAAATGCCATGATAGTTTAAAACAAAACCTAAATGATGATCATAACCATAAAAAGTTTTCAACGTTTTAGTGAAGGTAACTTTTGATAAAAAATAACTGAGAATCTATACTCTACTCATAAAATAGTAATTTTTATTGACACTTGTGTTTATGTAATAGATCCTTTCATCTATTTCTCAAGAAAGCATTTTTTTTAATTACAGGGCTGGCTTATTGTGATATATTTTAACTCTGTTCCTTTATAATAATAGGCCCAAATATTCTTATCTTAGAAAATTTGAGCACATGTCAAAAAAATTGATTTTTTCCTTGTATGCTCATCCTTGGCCTGGTTTAAAAATTTCACCAATAGGTTCTTGGATAAAATGTGATCTATTTTGTCACCAGTCTTACTAAAACTAAAGCTAATTTTTTTTTTAGATGAAACAGTTTGAAGAATGTGATAACATGGTAATTTTTCCTTTAGGATCATTGGCCATGCTTAGAGCTTTGAGAAATAACCTTACTGTGGGTCTAAGGTTCTCTTACACTGTCTTATTCTCCTCTTTGGTTCTCTCTTGTATATACATCTTTGTTCAAGTTCCCTAATACAACTGCTTGTGCCCTAAAGGGGTCCTGTGACTCCTCTTGCTTCTATCAAAGCTTTCATGTAATCTGCTGCCCTTCAGTATAGATGAAATCAATGAACAAAACAGGTTATACTCTAGTGGTTAGATTTTGTTGTATGACAAAGGAGAAGGGATTTTATGGATGCAATTAAGCTTCCTAATCAGTTGATTTATGTTGATTAGAAGCACCTTTATACTGAAGGGACCTGGTTTAATCATGTGACTGACCCTTTAAAATGGGATCTACAGCTGAGAGATTTAGCATCATTGGGACTCTCTTTTGGTGGTACAGGAAGTACAAACAGCTGTGAGTTCCACCATGGCAAGGAAGTGAACTGTGCTGTCCACCACTTGAGCTCATGAGAAGATCCTGGGCTTCAACTGACTCAAGCCTTAGTCCACGCTGACTTTATGGTTTCACTCCCAAAGTACATGGCTGCATATGATAAAGCACATAGATAATGCATCTTGTTCCCAAGATGATAGGCATAATATTTTCTTTAGATGAAATGACTGGAAAGTGAAAGAAAGATATTGCCAGGGAAGACTTTTCTTCTCCTCAGCACCGTGGCCATTTTTCAAGCCTGGCTGCTTCTCACTTGAGAAAATTCCCGGAGATAATCTGCTCCCCTTACCTGTTTAAATGTGGTGGTTGTCATGGGAGCATTAGAGATGACTGAGGTTTTACAACCTTCTCTTTCTTTTTGCTCCAGCTGGGAATTAACATGAATATAAATAGTTGCAAGAAAAAAGAATTAATGAAGTCGGGGACCAATCAGTAAAGTTTAACTGAGTTAATATAAGTATATATCTTTTATTTCTAGCAATAATTTCCTTTATCTTAATATTTTAAGATACCCTTGTAATGCTGAATTCACTTGTAAAAATCTGGAGTCAGTCTTTGCTAATGACCTCACTATCTTATTCGATTTTTTCAAGAGGAAAGTAAATGCTCAGAACAAGGTAGAAAGTATGTTGTGAACCCACAATATTGCAGTTAACACATGTTTTAAAAGCATTCTTAAATTTCAATTCATCTAAATAATCAAATAGTAGAAAGGTTTCTATGCCTCACTTTTTGGCTTATATTCTAAATAACATAGTACTGTTTTCATGTATAGCCTTAGCAATTCTCTACTCCAGTCCCTGAGTATCATACCGGATTGGAAGATACACTTCGGGCTACTTTTCAATGCTATTTTATTATTACACAGCAGATGGGACTTTATACATAAAAGAAGGAGCTTGAACTTCTTTATGACTCCAACTCAGTACTTTTCAGATGTGGCTCCACAGTAATTCTTTCTTGAAGGGGACTGGCCTATCTATGGAAAGATGTCTAGCAACATTGTTAATTTCTAGCCAATAGATGCTGGAAGTGCCACCCTTTCCCATCCTGTCAACACCAAATTTGTCACAAATGAAAAAACCCTTCAGATATCACCAAATGTTCCCCTGGAGAAAAATTCCTTCCAGCTGAGAATCATTGCTCTAAGTACACCTTCCAGCAATTTATAAAATGTCCAACCTTCCTTTTATTTATTTAATTTAATTTTTGTGTAGATTTGTAAGTTTTATTTCTTTATGTTATTTTAATTATACAAATCCATGTGGAACAATGTAAGAATTTAATATAAGTACGCAGTGTACATTAATGAAATCAGAAGAGTAATCTTTCCATCTCCTTAACATTAAAAATTTTCTTATTAACACATAATAATTGCACATAGTTACAGGGTAGAGTGTAACATTTCAATACACCTAAACAATATGTGTTAATCAAGTCAGAGAAATTAACATTTTCTATCTCCTTGTTGTGACATTTTAATACAAGAGGATTTAGTTAACATTTTGAAATTTCTTTTTGTATTGGTGACTTGGAGCTAAGTCATCCAGACAGCACAATTGGTATTGCCAATTGTGTTCTAAATTCTGTTTCTTTATCTTTATTAACAGTTAGGACACAGAACTAAAATCATTTTGCACTTAATGAATAATGTTCAAGCGTTGTTAACTAAAACATGTATTTAAGGCACATATTTTAACTTTGATAGCACTTGCAATTACTGTCAAAATATTAAAGGTGCTTAGAAAGTGTGGTAATTGGTAGGAGTTGAGCCAGCACAATTTGGGAAACTTGTTGAGCTTATGAAAACTTCCTGCTTTGCTTTGCTTAGGTTAAAAATTAGTGAATGGATATTTGATTGCTAGAAAGAACTACATATTTTGTCACTGTTCCCTTTTCTTTATATTACTTTCAGCTGCAGCAGGAGGAATTGAGCAAATGTTGCTTCTACATGTTTAAAAAAATCCCTGTCCTATGTTTTTGTCTTATAAGATTATCACAGAGTTAAATTATTTCATATGTTTTTATATGTCTAAGCTGATTGCATAATTTCTACTTATCCTATTTTTTCTGATTTCCTGCAAATTGAAAGTTCCAAGTTCTGGAAGTCAGAAGGGAATCAAATGAAAATTATCTGTTTCATTTGTTTCCTGTGTAAACTAAGGTAAATAGTGGAGAAAACCACACAGTGAATATCAGTGAGAAACAGAGCAGGAGGAGGTATATCCTAATCAACTTCTTGCCACCATGGCAAAATGTGTGAGAAAATCAAACGGGGAAAGTTTGTTTTGGCTTATGGTCTCAGAGGCTTCCATCAGTGATCATTGGCCCGCCTGAGGTCAGTTCACCTCATAACGTCTGAAAAGAAGAATGAAAGGAGGAGGAAAGGGCTCAGTCCCCAGTATTTCCTTCAAGGTCACATCCCACAGTGACCTGACTTCCTCTCTCTAGGCTTAATCTCCTAAGGTTTCTCTACCATCCACAGGCACCACAGTTGGCGACTTATCTTGTAGAGCAGGAACCTTTGAAGGATTTTTTTTTTAGATCTCTACCATAACACAGAGGTATAAGAAGATTGATGGTCAGAAGTCTAATCTTCTTAACTTTTATCAAACCAATTTCCTCACATTACAAGGAATCTCCAGGAACAATAAAAGATGGGTTTCTTTTCTGCTGGAGATTTTTCTAGGAACATGGGTCTTCATGTAACTTTGTTTGTGCCAGACCATTCTGGTTCTTTCCCCTGGTCATATTCCACATTAGAGGGCTAGGTGGATCAAGAGGACTTCCTGTATCAAATACACGATATCCTCAGGAGCATATTTCTCTGTCTCGTCTTCATGTTGATCCCCAGTCATTACTCTGGAATCCCTTTCACCAGCTTTGTGCTGTTTTTCTTTGCTTCACTTTAACCATAGTTGAATGTAGCAATTCAGTCTAGGCAAGAACCCAGTATAGACCATTCTGTTCCTAGGAAGCACATCTGCATGTGTATAAATTCATTGT
Organism: Hydrochoerus hydrochaeris; assembly: GCA_004027455.1. Taxonomy (NCBI): domain Eukaryota; kingdom Metazoa; phylum Chordata; class Mammalia; order Rodentia; family Hydrochaeridae; genus Hydrochoerus; species Hydrochoerus hydrochaeris. The sequence continues at coordinate 250,019 of PVLA01000782.1, forward strand.
CAAGCAGATACCTTGTTGGGAAGGACATCAACTTTACACAGTCTTATATAGTCCTCAGAACCTTGCCAACAAAAATTTTCTATACTTTTTCATTCAATAAGTAGATTATTTTCCATAATTCTGAACATTACTCAAGTGATACTTTCCAAAGTTAGTGAGAATCTACCAAAAAAGATAATTTTTACTGTTTCTCTTGTAAGGAATTGCCTAAAACTATAAAAGATACATAACTTTGAACCACAAAAATATTAGGGTTGAATTTCCCCTATAAATTTTATAACAAGAATTTTTACTAGGACATTGTGATATTTCAGTGAATAGTTTGCTCAGATCCATGTTATAGGTAAGTTATTACAAATTCTGCTATATAGTGAATTTTTTTGATGTTATTGTGTGTTTGGACAGCATATGTAAATAGTGCCTAAATAGATACCTGTGATTTTACATATTTTCTAGAAAGAGTAAATTGTTACTCTTGATTTTCTCTTATTCCAGCTTTTATACTTCTTTTGTTTCCCTCTCATCATCTTTTTCCATTTCTATCTCTATTTCTGTTGCTTTGTGTCTTATACACAGAGAAAAGGAGACAGGGAGAGGGAGAAAAATGAGAGAGACAGAAATTTGATGTCAATATTCCTTATTCTTCAAATGAATTCATACACTTTCATTACCTCTCATTGTCCAAGTACCTCTGGCTTCAATCTGAACTTCTTTACTGTTTTGAAAACCTGTTTTTGTTCTTAGTGCTTTTTTTTATTTAGAGAAAAAAAAGCAAAACAGAAAAAAGGATAGAAATAGTACAGAATTTTTAAAAAGTAACAGTAAGAAATCACTAGCTGATAAATTACATATTGTTATCTTAGAAGTAGTTCTTCAGGTTAGAAAATCAAAACATAAAAATTGTACAATCAAAAAATGACAGTACAAACTACTCTGATAAATTAACAAAAACGGTTGTATGGTTATCTATCTTGCACACTTACACATACAGTTATATCCTTTAGAGCACTTTCTTTCCCTTTCATTATTACAATATCTATTATACATTTTGGATCTTATTGCTCTTTCAGTTTTTTATTATCTTTTATACTGGAGAGATGATATGATATTTATGAAAACCTGTTTTTTTACTAAGACCATTTTTACCTTTTAGGCCATTACATGTAATAAAGAGTTACCAAGTATGTCTTATTCAATATTTCTAATTAAAATTCAACTCTCAGGCCTCCGTCTTGTCCATTGGCTCACAGGTCAAGAGGACACCCTGGATTTCCTTTCACACCTTGGAAATATTCCACAAACCCTATTGTTTACTTTTCTTTTTTTTTAGCAATTTTAAATCCATTTTACTCTATCTTCTAAGACTCTTTTCTTTCATTTCACATATAAACCTATTAAATCTCCACTATTCCCATGATTCCCTTAACCCTTATTCGTGGGAGACACCTTAGTTAGCTATTGCTTCTTAACAAACCCTTCCAAAATTTAATGGCTTAAAATAGCAACTATGTCTTACTAGTCTTGGTATCAACTGGGCTAACAGCAGTGCTCTCTTGCTTCCTGAAGAACTGGCACGCCCTGCAACCCCACTGGCTCTGTTATGCTGGGACAGCCAAGAAAGCCAGTCCCCATGGCTGACACAGGGTACTGGTTATTGGCAAGGAGCTCAACTGGAGCTATCAGTTGGAGCATCAGCATGTGTCCCGTACTTACAGCTTGTGCTTCTCACAGCAAGGAAACTGAGATACAAGTGAAAAATGCTAGAGGGGAAAAGTAAATGCTACAAAGACTTTTAAAAAGCATGTCTGCAACAGGCATACTGGCATTTCTACCACATGCTATTTCTTTAGCTGTCACTGGGCAAGATTCAACCGGGGAGAGAAGGAAATTCTACACATTGATGGAAAGAGTAATTAAAAGTGTTTACTACTACACACTGATACTTCAATCACAATTATTTAAATTGATCTGTGGTGTCCATACTCTTCAAATATATATTCATCAGGTTCTATTTTAGTCTTTCTCTCACTATGACCATATGTATGCAGACTGTAGCATGATATTTGAAAAAGTAATAGGGAAATATTTATTATGATCACTATCACTATATGCATGCTTGTAAGGACATAGACATTCAATGCTTTCCCTATTTGAACTTATTTTAGTGGTTCCAAATTTCACAATTAGAATTTAGAAACACAATTTTCTAAACCTAAGTCTAAATCCATGTGTATTTAAAAGGAATAAGTTATCTATCATAAAATCAATGATAATGGGTTTGGATACTGTACAGTCTTATTTTTCAGGGAAAAATAATTCCATGTAGAATTTGATACATGATATACTTTGAATAACAATTTACCTTATAGTGTTTTATTAACTCGTCAGGTGGCCAAGTGAAATCATTGTAGGAAACTAATCAAACTTGCTTAAAAATGCAGAAATACATTGTCATGTTTTGAGGAACAAAGCATTTTATAATATTGTTTTGGTGATAATACCTTTATTTGACAAACATGAAAATGTTTGATATAGGCAATCAGTCTTACATTGCAGAGAACTCATAATATGAGACTCTCAGTTTAGAAAATAAACTATTTCTATGGATGACTATCAGAAAATAGAATGAAGCATTTTATTTCGAAGCTTCACACTAATGGTACCCTTCCCAGTTTACCACCCTCAGTTAGCAAACCAATGGTAAAGATTAAAGTGTCTTATAATTGCCTGAAGTATGAGGCACATTTTTTAATATCTTCATGTCAACTCTCTTGAAAGGATATAATTAAATACAATGATTTTCCATTTTTCTGTTAGATCAATTATTAATTTAGACTAGAGTTATATTCTTATGGCAATGAACAAACTCCTCAGATATGTAAACAAGAAAATATTATCTACCACCTGATCAAAATTCAGTGTTCAAAGTGTGAAAAAACAATTTTAAGAAATGTGACATTACAAATCACATTTTAGAGCATGAGATTATAAATACTATTAATCAAAATTATAACAGCAAAATAAAAGATGACAGATTAAATGGAAATTGGAATGTTTATAATGTAAAATACTTCTGAAGTTACAAACAAGATGGGCCTGGTGGAAGGGAATCAGGAAAAGCTAAAGGGAAAGTATTCTGTTGCCAATTTACAAATCACCTCCTAGCATAATCTTGCTTATTTTGTTTATGTGGAGCTATAAATACTATAAAATGTATAACGTGATGGACCTGGTGTCTAATATTTTTTCTGTACTTAACAGTTGAGGTTGTTCTGCTTTAAAAACTCTAAACACCTCCAGGTAATCTTGAAATTGGCCAGTAGTTTGGTTAGCCATGATGATATGCTATCATTGATTCCTGAATTGAACATTTTCTCCCAACGCTGGGTAAAACACACAGTCCATGATGGAAGGATTTACATAGTGCATGCAAGCTGTTAACTCCAGAGAGCTGTCTATAATACAGTTGCCATCATTATAACTAGTTATAGGTAAATGAATATGTCATCTCTTAAAGTGTAATATAATGCCTCTTCAAATCTTCAAATCTTTCAAAGTAAATTCTGTTTAAATCAAATTTAGAACAAGAAGTTGACAGAACCTCCTCATTCAGTGATGATTAGAAAGCAAAACAAAACAAAACAAATCAAGGTGACTAGCCAAGGAATGGAAAGAATCATTGTCCAAACTTTAAAAAATATTTTGTCAACAATTTTCTTTGGCAGCTCTATACTCTTTCCCTGTGAATGTAAACAATTCCATGCTCTAATGTTTCTAAACAAGAAACAATATTTATTACAACTTTCATACTGGAGAAGTAAGATTACAAGTTGATTTATATGCTTAAAAAGTTTAATATGAAAGATATTGGCAAAATGTTTTGGATCTGTAATTCAAGTGAAAACCTAACAAGTAAGCTATAAAACTGTGTGTAGTGCTGAAACTATATATGTTCTGTGCAAGAAGAAACTTGAATTTCTTTTTAAACCAAGAAAGTTTTGCATGTTTATATTTATAAATATGTGGTCATATTTACTTAGTTAATTCTGTGATCAGATGGATCCTTCAATTTTTGTATGTTGGTTTGGGTACTTATAGAAGAAAGCTACTCCAGTGCAAATACTTTTAATTAAACCAATGAGTTTAAACAACAACAACAAAAAAAATACACAAAGTGATGAGTGTAAGTATCTATCAAATGGTTTGTAATTATGCTTCAATGGAGGCTGTTGATCCACCCATCTCAAAGGGTAAAATTTTCCCACAGAACATAGCACGTTCAAGTGCACTGGCTAAATTTTTCCAGTTGATTTATGAGTACACAGCTGTTGTCCTATTAGTGTAAAATTTAAAAATTACTTATGTTAATATGAAAGCAAATGCAAGTTTTTAAAAAATTACAAACTAACTGCAAATTTTCAGGCAAAGAGAGTATATTATTCAGGATTCTGAAATTCAAAACCATTGATGAAAATGCAAATTACTGGACAATTATATGTAAATAACTGTAAAATATATGCATAGCATTGAAATGCTTTAAAAATATCAGACTGGCATATAATTTGTGAATAAAATGTTCATAAAAGTATTCTGAGACAAATGAAATAGGAAGACAAACTAAATCTTTAAAAGTGGACATTAATTATATTTTTAGTTAGACAAATAGGAAGCCATTGGGGAAAAATGGAGGCAATGTGGATTTTCAGAATGTGAACTTTGAAGATAACCGTGGGCTTGGATTATACTACGTAATCTAATGACTTTGACTTTCTTCAATTTAATTTAAACATCCAGGCCACAAATAAAAAGAAATTGTTCATATAAATGTGTATTATATAATGAGAAAATGGAAATTATGACCAAAAAGAGAATTTTATGATGCATGTTCTCCAACAATTTTGGTAAATTTTTATAGAAGAGGATTTAAATTGGTTACATAAACAAAACCAATTAGTGATTAAACTACCTTAAACTACACAAAACTTTTTTTCTTAAATTGTGAGGTTCAACTTCCTCTAAATAAAAAAACTTTTTGGAAAAAGCTCTTTGATATACTTGAGATTTAGCTTGGCTAAATTTATAAATAGTTCTTTTCACATATTTAAGCACAGACTGTTCCTCAACATAAATTGCTTTTGAAAGTTTTGTTCTATGTCCTCCCTACTGTAGTCTGCAAGGTTAGAGAAAGTAATAACAGATACATAAACCAGAAAATTCAATTGTGTGCCCACTAATGGCTGTGCATCTGAGTAAATATTTCACTACAGTCGGATGCCCTTTCTAGGAGTGAAGATGGGATATTAGAAAAATTATTTGACAAATCTTCAGGAATAATGATTTCCATCTTATTCAAGTTGATATGTAATCTGAAAAACACCATTTGCCTTATACATTTAGATTCCCAAAAATGATAAAATGCTTTCTGAGGTTTTTAAAAGAACTTCACATACTTTTCGTTAATTGGTAGAAGAAAATTTTCAGTGACAAATTCTGTTGTGATTCATCAAATTAGCGAATTTTGTAACTAGCAACAATTTTCCTAACTAAATGTAAATGTGTCCCTTTGCCCATGAGGAAATAGAGACCCAGAGAGATGGGGTAATTTACCTAAGGACACACAGCTAATGGCAGAGGTCCGGCAAAGGCCTGGGGCTGTCCAGAAGCTACCCCAGTGCAACATATATTTCTCTACTTAAAGGGTTAAACTTAAAGTACAAATGTATTCTGGTGAATTATGTTGCTATCAAAAAGACATTAAAAGTTTTGACTTAAGGGCTCACTTTCTTTTAACTTTTAAATAAATTCCAGTGCAGCCATTTTGAGAGAAGCTTATGCTTTCACTGTATGCCTTCAGGAAAATAGCTGAAATCTTGTAACAGAATTTTGCCGATTTAAATTCCTGGTTCAAATGAAACTACCTGATTCTTTAATCTTTACCTACTTGAGCTTTTTAGCAAAGATCATTTGTAAAACTTTATTGGTATTCATCATCTGCCTAGCAATACTCTGTTACCAACTGCTACCAGATACCTCGTTACTGAATATGAATGGATTGATTTTTTTGACTGATTTTTAAAAGCAAACTGTGAAATCAATAAATAAGCTTTAGATATGTAACTCTAATAAATATACATCACTCATGACAAAAAGTAGCAATGTAGAAACCCCTACACTTCACTAACATTTTTGTCATATATTGGATAGTTGGGGGTTTGATTAATTAATGGCTTCAAAGAATAATCTGTGAAACTTTCAATGTTATATTATTTAAATATAACCTATGATTTTATAAAGTAATACATTCCCTGTGTAGGATGATTGAAAAGAATAGATAAGCCGTAAAGAAAAAATAAAATCTTTTATTGCACTAAGTAAATGAATAGAAAGATAAATATATATATATATATATATATATACACATATATCACTCAAAAATACTCTTTTCTAATAAACTTGAAATCTTATGGCAATTATGTTTATACATATATACTTTACTTTTATAATAAATTATAAAAACTATATAAGTAAGATTTATTATATTTTCATCATTGAAGAAGGATCTTTTCTGCTATAGTTATAAGGTTTTTGGCTCTTTGCTGAAATCATCCAATCTATTTTTACAGTTGGAATTTTGGTCAGAATAAATATTTTGTAATTTACTTTTAACAAGTTTTTCCCATTTATGTACTTTCTAGGTAATAAAGGTTATTACTATTTCTGATACACTAATTCCTAGCTGCTTGGTACAAGTAATATTTGATAGCTATGAGCTAAAATAGGGTCAGCTCTTTAAACATCAAATTTAATTTGATATTAAAATGTAGAGGCAATGCTTTCCCATTGTGTTTGTCAGTAAATTTTTTATCTTATATTTAGGACTTGCTTTTCTTCCTTAGATAAAATCAAGCCCCCCCATATATCCTTTAAAAGAAGTATCTGTCAGACCCATTAGAGTCTTGTAAATATTTATCGAATCTACATTTAAAGTATGTACTTTTTAAAACCATTACTCCTAAGCATCTGAAACTGATATGGTATATTGTGTAAATAGAGAGTTCAATATAAATCGTATGTTAATTGCCCAACAAACTGTAAGAGAACTGTGAGAATAGTAAGAACTCTCATATATTCCAGAAAATAACACACAATTTTAATGGAACACATTCACCAGAGTACTTTTCAAAACTTTAACTTACTTAATATGTCCCTAACTGATACATTAACATTTAATTAACAAATACTGTGCTTTTTCAAATGGTCTCTCACATTTAATTCTTGCACCAAGGAAAGAATGTTAATCTAATAAGAATATTACATATCATACTAAAAATGGAATTAAAAGAACAGTAAAACTTCAACATTATTTATTTTCAAATATTCCCATTCTGAATATTTCCCATATTGAAAATTAAGATTTTTCCTTGAAATTATTCAAGAGAAATCTCCATCTAGATGTTACTTAATTATTTTATTAGAATAAATGTTGCTTTCTAATCTGCATAATCTATTGTTTTTCTTATCTTTTATTGCATCTCTAATGTCATGACTGATCTTTGTATCCTTAATAAGAACTATTCTGCAATAAATGTGAATGTTACTTAGTAAAATATTTCTTTTCCTGTGGGTTTTTACTTTACTTTCTAAATCCCTTCCAATTCATTAATTATTCATTCAGTAAATGTCAAAAATCACTGTATGCAAGAATATATTGGAACCAAGAACAAATATTCAAGGGCCTTTCAATGAATTTACATTTTTATAGTAAAGATATGATATATAGTCAACAAATGCATTTTATTGGTAAATAAAATAAACATAATGAGTTTTATTAAAAATATATTCTTAGATATCTAAGTCTCTTAAATTATATCACTGGTTTTTTTGTTTTGTTTTGTTTTGTTTTGTTTTTTGCAAATTGTAGCAGGAACACTGATGGAGAATTTTCAAATGCCAGACAGTGAACATACCTGTCCTTTCCTAAGCAGAAATACCAATATAATTTCTTTCAGTTTCTTTACTATTGCGCAGATATTGTCAGACACACACCATAAAAGAAGCTAAGAATGCTACTCATAGAAAAGGACCAGATATATAAAAACATAATCTGAAGAATAATATTAAGGCTCCTTCCTATCCTGCACCAGCCACAACTGACCACATGGCAGACTCTGTACCACCAAACACTCCTCCAGAAGAGGAGAAACCTACTCACCTCTGGAGCATAATATCCTTGAACCTGTGTCCTAAGAGGTCTGATTCATTCTAATCGTCCTGCTGTGCGTGCATTCAATGAGAGACTGGGTTTGGACTGCTGCACGTGAATGGAGAAAATGCAGTAGATATGATTTGACAGTCAAAAGTCCAACAAACGAGGTATGGTGGTACATGTGCCTACAATCCTAGACTGAAGCAGGATGATTTCCATGAGTTTGAGGCCAGTCTGTGTTACATAACTGTACTGCATTCAAGGACAGCCCGCACTGACAGGGAGACTGGCAACCAGCATAAGAACAATTTGGGACTAGGTAACTGGCCCAGTTCTTTCATTTTTATTCATCTCCTTTCTTTCTTTCTTTCTTTCTTTCTTTCTTTCTTTCTTTCTTTCTTTCTTTCTTCTTTCTTTCTTTCTTTCTTTCCTTCTTTCTTTCTTTTGTCTTCATCTTTCTTTCTTTCTCTCTCTCTTTTGTTCTTTCTTTCTTTCTTTCTTTCTTTCTTTCTTTCTTTCTTTCTTTCCTTTTCCTAAACAGCTGTGGAGAACTTCAGCCACAGAAAATTACTCCCATCCACCAAATCCAGAGACCAAGTTCAGATAATCACTTGAACGCACTGCCATTCTTTTTTCTCTACCCCCTTCACTAGTTTCTCAACCCTTGTGTGATGACCTTTTATCCTCCAGCTTTGCTTCCACTTTTTTTCCAGTTTATCTTTGTTTTATACACTATCCTTCCTCAGTTTCCCCACCACAGGTTAAAATCACTCTACCAAGGGGAAACAATTTCCAAACGAATTTCTAATTTACAATGAGTTCTCTTCTCTAACTATAGACTTTGTACCTATGGTCTGAAGTACAAAATCAGTAATTACCATAGTTTGTCAGCTTCTAAACTGTGCTTGATTCTATTGTTACTGTGAATTTTACTATTGTGGCTAGGATGGTATATCTGTTGTAATCAGTTGTTATCCCTTTTGTAACAATATGGGATGCACTGGGGTAATAACCTCACCACAGACCTACACAAAAGTATTGGGAACTGAATCAAACAGATATCAACATCATTAAGTGGGAAGGTAGGATTTTGGGACAGACAAAAAAAAATAAGAATCTCTTACATGTAGAACACATACCTAAGGAACAAACATTTCCAAAAAAGGCCTTGATACCAGTGATATAGCTACCTACTATAAAAATTCAAAAAGATCATCACAGAAAACCAAATAAAAAAAGTTTTGAAACAAAATGACAAGATGAAAAAGCAAAACGTGATATCAGACCTCCAGTCCAACCTGAACAAGTCCAGGAGACATTGACATAGAAGACATTGGAAGGCACATGCATGAAATTTCTGAAATGATAGCAATTGAAGTAAAAAGACAAATTCTTGAGGTTATAGAGGAAATCAGATTAGAAATACCCTCTCAGGAAAAAAAAATCTCAGTCTTTATAAAGGAGTTGTTTAACAAATCTAGAGTAGAGATGGAAAAAAATTTAGATGATGATAAGAAGAGAGTGGAAACTATTAATAACCAATATAGAAAAGAAGTAGAATGTATGAAATGGATTCCAATAGATATCAAAAAACTTAAAAATTTCATTGAAAACTGATAAAATTGCTTGAAAGAAAATGAAAACAGACTTTCAGACCTTGAAGACAGCATTGCAGCTAGTAATAATGCAAGGAAAGATATTTTGAAAATAACAAAAAATCAGGAAATAACAATTTAAAAGCTGTAAGATGATGCAAAGAAAAATAATTTAAGAATAACTGATATCATAGAAAAAGGAGGAGTCAGCACAAATGTCATAAAAAACCATCTACAGAATTACTAGCAGAACATTCCCAAGCATGGGAAAGGAATCTGACATAGAGATAAATGAGACTTATAGAACTCCAATTAGCTGTAATCAAAATAAATATACACTCAGAATATAATAATCAAGATCCCAAAAATTCAGCACAAGAACACAAGTTAAAAGCTGTTAAACAAAAAAACAAATCACCTATAAAAAAAAAAGCTCATCAAAATAATGGCAGCGTTTTCAACACCAATTCTCAAGTCAAGAACTTGGGAGTGAAGTATTTCAAGTCCTGAAAGAAAAGAACTTCCAACCCAGAATAACATACCTTGCAAAACTGTCTTTCAAAAGTAATGGAGACATAAGATACTTCTATGACAAAGAAAACTGAAGAAATTCATAACCACCAAACCAACCTTACAAAGGGCAATAAAAGATATTCTAGACAGAGACAAATTTACCACAGTTCCAAGAACAACAATGGAAGAAAACAACCAAGCAGGGCAAGCAATTAAACAGAGAGGAAAAGTAGGAAACCAACAGCAAGAAAATAATATGACAAAGATAAGCCAGTATATATCAGTTACAACGATCAATGTAAATGGTCTCAACTTACCATTCAAAAGGAACGCCCTAGCAGAATAGATCAAGAAATAAGATCCAACAATATGCTGTATACAGATAACACATTTAATTTAAACAGAAATTCATAGACTAAACGTCAAAGGATAGAAACCAATATTATGTGCAACAGGTACCCAGAAAAAAGCAGGGGTAGCTATTCTGTTTGCAGACAATGTGAACCTCAAAATGAGAATGATCAAAAGAGATAAAGAAGGTCACTACATACTCCTTAGGGGGAAAATTCAAGAAAAAGAGATAACACTCAAATATATATGCACCAAATATGGGAGCACACAACTATATAAGACAAATATTAATAGACATGAAAAATCAAATATGCAATAATACAGTTGTAACAGAGGAACTTCATACCTCATTGTCACAAAGAAATAGGTCAACTTGACAAAAGATTGGTAAAGTAATAACAGAACTTATCCAAACCTGTGAATAAATTGACACTAGATGTTTAGTATTTCACCAAACAATATCAGAGAACACATTCTTCCCAGCAGTACACAGAACATTCTCTTAAGCTTCTACTAGCCCATAAAACATGCTTAAGTAAATGCAAAGGAATTGAAATCATCTCACCATATTATCTGATAATAGTGCAATGAAAATGGAAATTAATTACTCATTGAAAAGGAACCATAAAAGCTCCATAAACACATGGAAAATTATATGATATCCTACTGAACAACCAATGAGTCACAGATGAAACTAAAGAAGAAATTAAACAATATCTACAATCAAATGAAAATTCAAAGGCAACTTACCAGAACCTGTGGCATGCAATGAAAGCAGTCCTAAGAGCGAAATTTATAGTGATGAATTCTCACATAAGGAAAACAGAACAAGCACAAATAAACAATGTAATGCTGCCCCTCAAACTTCTAGAGAAAGAAGAGCAAATCAAACTAAAAACCCATACAAGGGACAAAATAATAAATATGAGAGCAAAAATTAACACAATGAGACTAAGAATACAATAAAGAATTAAGAAATTGAGTTGGTTGTTTGAAAGAAAAAATGAAATTGATAAACTCCTAGCCAGCCTTATCAAACAAGGAAAAAAAAAACTCAAATGCATGCAATGAGGAATGAAAGGGGTAAAATCACTACAAATCCTCTGCAAATTTAGAAGATCATCAATACATACTTAAAAAATCTTTACTTGCATAGGATAGAAAACATAGAAGAAATGGACAGATTCATAGAAGTGTATAAATTTCCATGGCTGAGTCAAAAAATATAAAAATTCTGAATAAATCAATATCAGTTAATGAAATTGAAGAAGTAATTAAAATCCTACCAGCAAAGAAAAGCTGAGGTCCTGATGGATTCATGGCTAAATTGGCCAAGAAATTTAGAGAAGGTTTAACACCAATACTCCTTAAATTCTTTAATGAAATTGAAAGGGAAGAATACTTCCTAACTCATTCCTGGAGTCAAGTATTACTCTGACACCAAAACTAGAGAAAAACCCAATTGAAAAAGAGATCTATAGGCCAATCTCCCTAATGAACATAGATGCAAAAATCCTCAATAAAATCCTAGCAAACAGAATGCAGCAAATCATCAAGAATATGATACACCATTACCAAATGGGATTCATCCCAGGAATAAGGGAATGTTCAACATATAAAGATAAATAAACATAATATACCATATCAACAAAGCCAAAGGAAAAAATCACACGATCATCTCAATAGATGCAGAAAAAGCTTTTTATAAAGTCTTACATTCCTTCGTGGTAAAAATCCTGGTGAAAATTGACATATATGGGCTTTACCTCAATCTGATAAAAGCCACCTATAAGAAACCAATAGCTAACATCATACTAAATGGATAAAAACTGACAACTTTCAATCTAAAATCGGGAAACTAGACAAGGGTGTCCACTGTCATCACTCCCATTCGATATAGTTCTGGAAACATCAGCCAGAGAAATTAGACAAGAGGGAAAAATAAAGGGAATAAAGATAGGAAAGGAAGAAGTTAAATTATCATTATTTGCAGATGACATTATACTTTACATAGGAGACCCCAAAACTCCACCAAAAGTCTTGTAGAATCAATAGCCAAATTCAGTAGCATAGCTGGACACACAGACAGTACTCACAAATCAATAGCACTCCTGTACACAAACAATAAACTCACTGAGAAAGAAATTAGGGAACCCACACCCTTCATAATATCATTTAAAAAATTAAATACTTAGGAATCAATCTAACAATGGAAGTAAAAGATCTATACACTGAAAATTACAGTACTCTGAAAAAAGAAATCAAAAAGGATATCATAAAATGAAAAGATATTCCTTGCTCATGGATAGGAAAAACCAACATTGTGAAAATGGTCAAACTTCTAAAACTGTTACAAAGATTTAATGCAATCCTGATTAAAATGCCTCTAGGATACTTCACAGATCTAGAGGAAGCATTCCTAAAATTCATTTGGAAACAAAAGAGACTGAGAATAGTAAAAGCCTAAGCAACAAAAGCAAGGCAGGATGCATCACAATCCCAATTTGAAATTATACTTGAATTATAAAAAAAATTTTAGCCAACTATTCCTCACTCAGATAAAGGACTTTTATATAGAACATATAAAGAATTGAAGAGTATTTGAATGCCAATCCAAAAATGGGCAACTGAGATGAATACACACTTCTCAGATGAAGAAATACAAATGGAAAAATAAATATATGAAAAAAATGTTCAGTATTACTGGCCATTTGAGAAATGCAAATTAAAACAACATTGAGGTTCTGTCTCACTCCTGAAAGAATGCCTATTGTGAGGAAATCAACCAATAGCAAATGTTGGCAAGGCTGTGGGGAAAGAGGAACACTTCTCCACTGTTGGTAGGAGTGTAGAGTGATACAACCACTGTGGGAATCAATGTGAAGATTCCTCAAAAAGTAGATTCAAAGTCCCATTCCACTTAGGTATTCCCCTTCTTGGGATAGCTATCCAGAAGAATTAAAAACATCATACCACAGTGATATATGTGCACCGATGTTTGTAGTAGCACAATTTGTAATAGCTAAATCTTGGAATCAACCCAAATGCTCATCAAATGAGGAATGGATTTTAAAAATGAGGTGTTTTTGTTTTTGGTTTTGGTTTTTTTTTACAATGGAGCACTACTCAACTATAATTCAAGACTTTTATATGAAAATGGATACAAATAGAGACCATACTCATAAGTGAAACAAATCAGACTATCATGTGGAAACAGCATATTGTCTGTCTGGTGTAAGAAACTGAAAGAGTAAATAAGACCAAAATCTACAATAGATATTATGAAGGAAAGAAACTTCTCTAAAGGAAGGAAAAACTGGTACAGGGCAATGGAGAATAGAAGAAAGGGAAAAGTGAAAAATGTACATATATACTAGCTAAGGTAATTATACTACTGATTTCTTTTAGTTCATTGAAAAGAATTGTTTGTGCTTATATTATTTGATCAACTTTGTATGCCTCTATCTTGCAATGTGAGCAACTGCTTTGAAGATAACAAGATGCAATACATTAACCATTATTAATTTCCTTTTGTTATGAAATTCTGTCATGTTTTTATTTCTTTTTCTCTTTAAAATAAAAAAGAATAGTATTAAAATATTACTTCACAAAAATTATAATGAGTGATACACAGATCAGGGCTCTGTTATTCACAGCTCATGAGCCACATCTAGCCTGCTGGGTTTGTTTTTTTTTTTTAATTTAGAGAGAGGGGGGAAAAAGCAAAACAGAAAAAAGGGTAGAAACAATACAAAATTAAAAAAAACAGTAAGAAGTCTCTAGTTGATACATTACATATTGTCCTCTTGGATATAGTTGTTCAAGTTACAAAATTAAAGCATAAAAAGTGGACAGCCTCAGACAGTGAGGCTGCAAACAGTTCTGTTCACCAATCCAAAAAAAACTTAGCAACATGGTTATCAATCCTACACACTTAAATATACATGCAGTTATATCCTTTAGAGCACTTTCTTTTCCTCCTTTTGCTTTTTAAGCCCATTATATGTTTAGTTATATCATGTTTCATGTTGCTCAGTACCTTACTGATCTATTTCTTTGTTGTTATTTATTTATTTATTATTTTTATTTTATTTATTTATTTTGAAGGTAGTAAAATACAAGACAAGGATAAAACCAACTGAACGAGGCAGAACAAGACAGGATAAAACCAACTGAGGCAGTGCAGTGAAATTAGTACAGAACCTCACAGCAGGTTACTGGGATAACAGCAATAGGTACAACAGTATATCTGGTTTTCTTCACAGTAGTTGTTCCTTCAATCAGAGCAATATCAAAAGAAATACCAAAATTATAAAAACGGAATATTGAATAGAGCTATACCATTGATTAGAACAGAGCAAAACAGAGATAAAAATATTTGCCTTCAAAGAGATGGCAGAAGAAAATCCCCCTTGTTTGTTATATTGCATATAGTCAAACTTGCAAGAGATGCTCAGATCTCTGGCTCCCACTTCCTGGGGGAGGAGGGTGAGATGGACTTTTGATTTTTAGCCCGCTTGCTGGTAGGGTCACAGTCCCCCACCAGAGCTGTTTGCTGGCTGCTTGTTTTCCCAATGCCCCAAGTTCCAACATGGCTCGGATCTCAGGAAATTCTGGTTCTCTCCTTGAGGCATTGGCGGTTTGGGAGGCCACAGCCACTTACCAGCGGGGCGTGCAGAGCCTGCTGTTTTTATAAATAAAGTTTTATTGGAACAGAACCATGCCTAGTCATCTTCTTACTGCATATGGCTGCCATCACACTTGAACAGCAGAGTTTAATAATTGTGGCAGAGATTGGATGTAAAAGAAAGTAAATTACTTATTATTTGGATCTTTATGATCCCTGGCTTAAAATATATATACATATGCATGTGTGTATATAGATATATATGTTATCACTTAATAGATTGTCTCACACATATTGTTACATAGTGATTTCAATTTATTGTTCTTCGAAATAAAATTAAACTTCTAAGAAAAAATATAAATTGAAAACATACATACAATGATATAGATGATAGGTGTAATAACTGTGAAATACAATTAAATTGAAACTACTATCTTAGCACAAATTTTTGTAGTGTAATGACTTTTGATATTGTTTTAAAAGACTGATGACAGCTAACAGGAAAACCATTGAATAATGACTTGAACACTGTATATCTTCAGGCCACAGGAACTTTGGTGTTTGAACTGTCTACATGGTACACCACACTCCCCACAGACAAGTGTATAGACCAAAGAGTAGAGTTATAAATATTGAAGTAGGAACATAGATATAGACAACAAGAAATAAAGAAAGGTACAGGTAACCTAGAAAAACTATTCCACAAAAATTTTTATGAACACATAAAGTAATTTCAACCCTACATACTTTATAAAGAAAACAAATTTTCATAATAAAATTGGAGAATGACAATATTTATGTGTGCCATAATCTTAAAAAGATGATCAAAATGTTACATATAAGTTATACACAAAATGATTCTGTCTGAAAAAAGAGAAACAAGCAGACAACAACACAAAACTTTCTTTTCAATAAACTAATAGAAGCTGGTATTACAAATAAAACAATTCAGAGTATACATTGAAATATTTTTGAAAAAATGAAATAGATCATTATTTGAACTTCTCCATACATCATATTTCCCTGTGTTCTATTTTGCTCTTCATTTTTATGTGCATGTTTTTTGAGTTTCTCTTTAAAGACAAATCATCAGAATCACATATTTTCATAAGTGTCTTATGATATACTCTGAAACTCATCCTGTATTAATTGTAACATTTTAAAGCTATTGCTTGAAGTCAGAACTCTCAAAGTTAGACACAATTGCATCAATAAAAAAATTGAAAAGTAAAACACGTATAACTTCTGTTTAAAAGTTATGTTCACACTGAGATATATGACTGTAAATCAACCTTAAATTCCAACTTCACTCCAATGAAACTATTCATAAACATTCACAAATAAACAACAACAAGGAGAGAATTATCCTCATCTTGGATGTGGTAACTTGGCCTTTAACACTGCATATTGTTGTATAAGTCACCATTCACTAATATAATTAAGAGTGAAGAAAAGGATTGTATCTTTTTACATTAGTACTCCTATAAATAACAGTGTTGGCCATTGGTAACATCCTTTTCTTGGCTTAATTTTCTTTTGTAAAAGTTATTTAAACACAAAATCAGTCTTTCTAGAACTCAAAGTTTATTATGAACAGATTAATGAATTTTCAAAGATACTCTAGAAATAAAGGGTGATATTTCACCAGCTATTACTGCTTGAGGTCTTCGGAAATAATAATTATAGACCTGGATACTAAAAAATTGTTTTTTAAAGTCAGAAGTGTTTGATCCATAAAACTGTATCATTCGCGGTTTGGCTGATTTGGTAACATGATTCTATTCCTTCCCAAGTGGTTTAACCTCTCTGCTCTTCCTTGTTGCTAGAATAAATGCATCCTTGACCCAAAAGGAAATGTTTCATCTACCAGTGTAAAGGCTGTTAAAAAAATAACGACTTTGCTTTTAACAGTCAGTGTTCACCCCTGAAATACTCTGCTGATTCACAAAGCTGTCGGACAAATTCATGATGTCGCTGTAATATCAGCCTGAATGAGGATAAAGGATCCATTTGGAGACCAGAAAATTTACTCTATTGGCTGAAGGGTTACTCCCCTTTGGTATAAAAAAAGGCATTAGAAAATCTATTAAAGCTGACTTATATTCTGCAGGCTTCATCTTTTCTTGTTACAATTAGTATTTCATTTTAATTGTGCTGCTATATAATTTCTGATGAAAAGATACTCAGGGTGAACTCTGAATCAGATTATTTTACTATCATAAACTATTTTTTCAAGGAAAACTTTTGCAATCTTACTCAGCTTCTGAAGAAAGGTACAGAGAATTTTACTTTCTGTGGCAAAGAAAACCAGAGTATATTTTAGTTTTTCAACCTTACCTATACCTGTTTTGTTGTTTTTGTTGAAAAATAAAATGATGTAACTCAAGGGCTGTATTTTGTGAGTCTAGAAAATTAGAGTTTGGTGGGAACTCACTTCAGAGGTCATGTTACAGAAGTAGTCAGATGAAGCATGTTCATATGTTTTTACATTATTTTATTATTCATAGTATGAGGACAGTTTCTCCCTCTTGAAAAAAAATAACTTGTCTACGTTTCTTTAGAATACTTTTTGTTTTCACCTTTCCTATCAAACATTTATAGAAATTATTCTATATAGCCTTTCTCATTTTCTTACTATGTTTTCATTGATTTCATGAGTTGTATAATTACTAGCACTCATATAAAGTGGGTTGCATTAATTCCATTTTATTTTTCAGGATGCAGATTTTGAAAGAATTTAATTTTTCTAGCCATACATTTGTCATAGATACAAGGACTATACTACTGATCTATTTAAGCATGTCAAGAACTCCTCCCAGAAGCCTAGCTCTGATCAAAATGGAACTTGGAAGGCTACCAATGTTACCTGCAATTGGTCTTCATTTCACAGATTTCTCTATACAGCATGACCATTTTCTTAATCAACTCGTCATCAAGTCTAATATTTAGAACTTAGTAGTTTTTGAAAGCATAGCAAAATGAATAAATGATCACTTCTCAGAGTTGGTTGTCTCCGATCCCTATGTGCAATCACGTATAAGGTCATTGTCCCATCTACGTTCTTCATTACAACGGTGTTCACTGAACATGTTGGAAAAAACAAACGGGAGATGACGTGGACATGGACGGACTTTTGTATGCATGTTCAGTAAGGAATAGCTTATTTCTTTTTAGTTCTGTGTGAAACTGTCAAAAATATTTTAAAGAGAAAGTTATCTTCAAAAGAATAGAATAAAAATCCATCCTGGACTTTTAGTTCCATATTGTTTTCTAGTTGTAAACAACGTGGTTATCACCCTAAATAACAATGCTATTGGCAATGTGGTATTTTCAGATTTGTATTGTCCTTTCTATAAATTAAACTTAGATTTAAAAATGAGCATAAATATTATGTTAATTGAATGATGTAGTCTTAAAGATTTAGGAAGTAATATTGGTGACTAGTGACAATAATCTAAGCAACAGTAAATGTTCCTTAATCACCATGAATGTTGACTCTGGTCTGGAGACCATTTCTTATTTGATCATCCTTGGAAAATATAAAATGTCAGGGCCATTATTTTTTATTAACTGGATCTGGCATAGGCACAAATGGTAAATTGAACTATCTATTTGTGTGGTGGTTATTATGAGAAACTTGTGTTGAAAGAATATTTGATCTTAAAATATATCACACACAGGTACTCATACATTGGTGAAATCAATTTTTAAGCAATTTTTTAGTTTATAAATGAAAATCCCAGGTAATTTTGGTAAAACACTAATAACCTGTCTTGCCATGAAAAGAATAGTTGTATGTCTGGCTCATCACAATTTTAATTGTAAATCTCAGGAAATGCAGAATATGACAATTAAGTTAGGAAGTGCTCAATGGATTGCAGAGTAGTAAATTTTATTAAATTTCTTTATAAAATAACATTGACAAATAATCTAATAGAAAACTGTTTGTGTATTACTAGGTATTGCTGAAAGAAAACATAGGAAAAAAATTCACTCTGAAGATGTATTCTCCTAGCTTGTTCTTATTTACGTGTTATCCCGGGATATAATTTTTAGTATTTTTGATTCTCTTTACAAGAATAAGGACTTTTAAAGAAATAACATTTAATAACAGAAACCTACTATTTTAGTACATTGTTGGATACAAAATATAAATTCACTTCTGGAGAACAGTACATTACATTGATATTTTAATGTTAATTACAAAAGAAATTTGAAAGGAGGAATACTGATAGAATATGGGAATAATTTGATGCATGACAGAAACTGGAAGAATTTGAATAACAGTAAGTAAATTTGTTGCCTTTTGTTTTCACAAGCCTGAGTTTGGAATGGTTGTACTTCTGCTTTTATGATGCCCTAGTGTATGGCACAGCTGTGTCTTTTTTTGTAGGTGTCAAGGATGTCCCAAAGAAAGCACCCCCCAACGTTAGCTTCCTCAATAACTAGAATCTCAGTGTATATTACCTTTAGTAATTCAGGCTCAAAAATATGGTATTTACACCAGGACATTCCTAATGTTGTCCCGTAATGTCTAAAAAGCAACTAACCATCACTTTTCGGCCTTTTGGCTATGATCAAGTGTAGTATCTGTTCTTATCAGTTTAAAAAGCTACTAACCAAAAATGGCTCTGAGCTCTCTCACTTCATAAATACTTCCTGTCACTATTGTTAAATAACCACAAAGCAGAAAAAAATCAGGTTGACATGATTAACGTTAAGGCAGTGTTAGAACAGTGTGGTACTTGTACCACACACTGATGATGGCAATGGAAAACAAACTTGCATATCTAAGATTAGCATTAGACTGCTACAGGCATAGTTTATTTTATAGCATTAGATTTACTGTATTTTTCAGATACTGTGTTTTTACACAGTGTGGATTTGTAGCAGGTGTTTCAGCACCACTTTTCAAAAGCATGTGCTCACAGTGCCTTTCTGTGCCAAATTTTAGTCATTTTTGCAACTTTTAAAACTTTTTCATTATTATGTGATCTTTTACTGTTCTAACTTGGGAGAGGACATTACCACTTGCACACTCACAGGAGACGGTGAACCTGATCAATAAATGTTCTGTGTACTGAGCCTGCTTGCAACATATTTCTGCCTCTGTTCCTCTCCTGGGCCTTCCTCTGGACTAAGACACGACAGTTCTCTATTAGGCCAATTAATAACTCTACAATGGGCTTTAAGTGTTCGAGAAAAAGGAGAGGTCGTAGGCCTTTCACTTCAAATCAAAAGTTAGAAATGATGATGCTTACTCTGGTCTCTTCCATCAGACAGTCAAGTGTGAATGCAAAGCAAAAGTTTTTAAGGAAAATGAGAACTCTTACTCCAGTGAATGCAGGAAAAAAAGAAAGTGACACAAGCTTGTCACTGGTATGCAGAATGTTTGAGTGGCCTGAATAGAACAAATGAACCACAATATCCCCTGAAGACCAAAGTCTAATCCTGAGCAAGGCTCTAACTTTCTTTAATTCTGTGAAGGCTGAGAGGGGTAAGGAAGCTGCAGAAGAGTAATACGAAGCCGGCAGGCGTTTGTTCATGAGACTTACAGAGAGAGAAGCCATCTAGAAGATAAATGTACAAACGTTGATGTAGAAACTGCAGCAAGTTACTCAGAAGAGCTTACTAAGCTAATTGACAGAGAAATTGGCAAACACTGAACAGCAGGTTTCCAGTGTAGATGAAGCAAGCTTCTATTGGAAGATGACATCTTAGTCTTTTATAGATAGAGCGTCAATGCCTGGCTTCAATTGCTTTAAAGTAGTGGGTGACTTACTCGTTAGGAGTTAATACAACCAGGGAAATTAAGTTGGAGCCAATGTTCATTTATTCAAAAATGCTAGGACCTTCAGGAATTAGAATGGATCTACTCTGCCTGTGTTCTATAGATGGAAGAACAAAGCTTAGATGACAGCACATCTGTCAACAACATGGTTTACTGTCTACTTTAAGCACACTGTTAAGACGGCCTCTTTAGAAAAAAAGAAAAGATTCCTTTCAAAGTATCACTGCTTACTGACAATGCGTTTGGTCACTTGAGAGATCTGACAAGATTGAACAATGAGAGAACTGTTGTTTTCCTGTCTGCTGACACCACATCCACTTTGAAGAATGTTGATGAAGGAGAAATTTCAACTTTCAAGTCTTATGAATTAAGAAATGTGGTTTTGGCTGGGGGTTTAGCTCAGCAACACAAGCACTGCCTGGCAAGAGTGAGGTCACGAGTTCGATCCCCCATATCAAAAACAAACAAACAGAACAAAAGAAAAAAAGAAAGAAAGGAATATGCTTTTTCAACATCATAACTGCTGTAGATAGTGATTCTTCTGATGTATTAGAGCAAAGTAAATCGAATACTTTTTGGAAAGAATTCACCAATCTGGGCGTAATTAACAACATTTGTGATTCATAGGATAAGGTCAAATGTTAACATGAATGGGAGTTTGGAAAAAGTTGATTCCATTCCTCATGGATAATTTGAAGATTCAAGACTGCAAGCGAGGTGGAATGGCAATAGAATTAACAGAAGAGGAATATGAGGACTTGGACAAATTGTTGCACTCTCACGATAAAAGCTGAATGGATACTGAGTTGTTTTTATATGAATGAAATAAGTGTTTTTTTTTCCTCACAGGATGAAATCCACTCCTGTGCAAAACCTGTCAAGTTTTCTGAAATAATAACCAAAGATTTATAATAGTGTGTGAACTTTCTTGGTGAAGCAATGGAGAGGATTGAATGCAAGTTTGGAAGAAGTTCTACTGTATGTAAAGTCTGCCAAATAGCATCACTTGATAAAAGGCATGTTTTATGACAAAAGCAGTCAATCAATGCAGCAAAGTTGTCTCTGGTCTTATTTTAAGAAATCGCCACCATTGCCACAAGCTTCCGCAACTACTACCCTTATTAGTCAGCAGCCAATAGAAAGCAAAGCCATTGACCAGCAAAAAATTATGACTTGCTGATAGCATGTTTTGAAATACAGTATTCTAATTAAGGTATGCAAACCTTTTTCCAAATGTCTTTGTATGCTTCACAGACTATGGTATAGTGCAAGCATAATTTATTTTCCTTGAGGCTTATATTATTGCAATATTTGCTTGCTTGTGATGGTCAGGAACAAAACCCACAATACCTGTAAGGTCTGCAAGTACTTTCCCTCACATGTAAATGAGATAGAAAGGATAATACATGGATATTTTTATTCTGGAAGTATATAAACTTTGATTATAAAATTTGAATCCCTAGTCCAATGACCTCAATCTAAAATTATATTTAAATCTTTTAATTTTTTTTGGATTCACATGACAACTGTAAAGACATGTTTGCTATGAATGTTGCAAGTGATGTTGCCTCTTAAAGATCTCTGTAGCAGTCCCTGACCCTAATATTCATTCATTTGAGGCACTGATTTATCAGAATCACTTTATAAGTTTTTATGTGACATCTCAATTGGATAAAAAACCATGCTACTTACTAATAATTTTTCAACAATGCTTTTCTTGTTTGTAAACTTCGTGGAGCATGACACAGGTTCCTATTAGTAGGTTTCAAAAAGTGGCTAATTTCTCCAAATGTTTTAACCGAAAAGTTGAAAATTTCTGTGCAGTTTCTTCTTCTTAGCCCAAAAGAAACGACCATAAACAATACTGCACAGAAAGAATTAAGAATGATAAAATACATATATAAAAACTGAATTATGTGATTGAAAAATGGCACAGAATACTGAAAAATTATAATATAATACATATAAATATATACTTTGAGATATTTGCATTTTGGGCAACATTTTAACCTTCTATTTTATGTTACTGGCTCACAAGTGTAGTTAAGGTGAACTATGGTGACTGCGAAGACAAGTCACTGTGAAAATTCTAAGCTTGTAGCGGTTTTACAAATGGTAGTCAGATCCTACACCATACAGTATTTTATGTGGACTATTGCAGTTACATTTTTGTTCTTTCCAGATCTTCTTTGGTCAAATAGTCATACAGATTATGTATTTTAAGTTTTCACAGGCTCCATGCACCATCCATTCCTCTAGACTTTTCCCACCATTTCAAATTCTCAACCTTGTACCTTGCAAAGTCATTTGGCTCTTGTAGTCACTGATAGCTGTGTGGAGAGCAATTAGAGCTCTTCAGGCACCAGAGCTATCCTCTGTAGAAGCACTTGCTTCAGCCTGTCAATCTTCCTTTGATAGCTCCCTCTGCTCTGGGTTAGTTACTGTCTCACTGACATATTAGTTGTAGCGCAGTCTTCTCCCCAAGACAAATCCTCACTATGAATATATGTTCATTTTGAAATGGGCTATTCACATTATTTAGGATCAAGTCGGATCATTTTTAGAATAAATTTAGGATAAATTTGCCCAGTCAAAATGGATTTAAATGAATACTTGTAAAAATATAAAGCAACACTTGTTATCATTCCATTATGCATTTGTGAGATGAGGCAAATGTAAAAGAAAAATGAGGAAGAAGTTGGAGGCTGGGACAGGGCAACAGGAAAGAAAGGAGTGAAGGAGGAGGAAGGTGGGAAGCCACAATTATATGAAGTTCATAATGGAGTGTGCTTCAGAACATTACTTAAACCCACTGTCTGCCATGGGAAGACTTCCTGATGAAAGGAAGGATGAAAGCGCAGAAAGCAGCAAAGCAAGTCAGTTGAGGGTGAGGCCTTCTTTGGCAGCAAGAAGCCAGGTATTCAGGAGCAACAGCTATGCTGTCAGGTCCCTCACAGTCCTGAGGAGAGGGCAGTGTGCAGGTAGCAAGGAGGCAGAGGTGGGCCACATAATCTCTGTCGCAGTGTAGCACAAAGACGGCACTGTTGAATGACCAGCGTGTTCTTCGGTAGTAAGTCTCGTGTCAGTGGACTGAAGGGAGGAGATATTGTTGAGTCACATACAGGATGCCTAAAACTAGAGATCTGTCACTTTCAATTCAGAACCATTATTTTTGTAGTGTAACAAATAAGGTTTTCTTAGCCTTGTGGTCATCAGCAAGTCATCTAAACCCTCCAAGCGTCTGTTGCCCTCTGGAAAAAATTGGAGTAAATATTAAATTTGCCAGGCTATTAATTAATAATGTTTATTAAGTACCAGACATTTTTTGATGGCAATTAGGGCTTTTGTATCTTACTATATGCTCTAAAACTTAATTGTTTCAAAAATGCATGTTTTTTTGGGAGGAGGTGGGATACCAAGAATTGAATTCAGGACTTTGTGCTTGCCAGGTGGGCTCTGTACTGCTGAGCCCAGCCCTCAAAAGTGTATGTATTTTATATGTTTTTAATAAAATTTAGTTTACTAGTTTCTCTAAATAGATAATGGTTTCAACATGAAAACATTAACTAAACTTTTTTCTTTTTCTCTTTCTTTTTGAACTTATGATGAATCTTAAAAAAGGTACTATTGCTTAATTTAAGGAATAAATTATGTTTAAAAGAATTTCATTTACCTTTCTTGGGTACAAGAAGTCCTTTGATATCAGAGTAGGATCTTCAGGATGCAAGGCTGATTAATTTTAGTTCCCAGGAAGTGTGTTTGAGGGGTGACCAGATGCCTAAACCTAGACTCTATATGATCATTTCTTGATGGCCAAACGGTAACAACTCCCACCTCAGTTCCCCTACTTCTAAAAGGATGTAACATCCTTTTCTACAGGACATGAAGATTAATTAGTTAAGACTGCAAAGTGCTTTAAAGATGAAGTGTTGTATGAGATAATAGGATAAATATTAATAATATCCTGCTAGAAGTACACAGACAGCCATAGCAAGGTAACGAAGAAAAATAAATTACAGTGCTTGGTATAAAATTGAAGCTCACTAATGGAATGAAAGTTTGTTCATACTGGGTGCACCGTTGCATCATGCATAATGTAATACCAGGTCATTTTCAATTGTTTTAATTGCCACGAGCAACTGATCTTTAGAACTGTTCCTGACAAGCTCCAGCTCAGCCCTAATGATTGTAAAATGGTGCCAAAGACCAGCATTATCCCCTATTGAACACTAAATGGTATCGACCCCTCTTCTCCTGGTCCATCACTCAACAGATGGCTTAACTTAATTCACGACACAATTAACATTAATTAACTTTATGAAACCCCTCAAACTCTCTGCTGTTTTAAGACCTCAGACACTGAAGAAGGTAAAGAGCAACTAACAAAAAAGTTATGAATCCTCTTGTGAGCACCATCAATTAAGGTAAGTAAAAGATTCCTAAATTTTTATAACCCTCATTTATCATTTGCCACTCCTGATAAGTTTATCCTGTGCAAAGATATCTTTAAAACCATTCAGGGTGAAAAGAACCTTTCATCTCTGCACTTCACATCCACTTTAATATGGAGAGTGGAAGCTTCCCCATTCATGTCAGACTGAACCAAGAATCACAAGTGATTGCTGGGCCCTAGAGAAACACTACCCAAGTACCTCTCAGGTATGAAAGGAAAGAACTTGGCCTTTTCCTTCTCATCTCTACTGCTAGAGAACTCTTCTAAGGAACTGTATTTCTACTCTGAGTTCCAAGTGATTAACAAAATCCTTCTCTAGAATATCAATAATAACAAGATTCTACCATTTATTAAGTATATATTTTTCCTGTGTGTTCCATTTAGCCACTAGCAAGTTGGTGAAGCAGATATACCCCACATTTTAGTTCAATTCACTAATATTACAACATTTGCTTGTACATATTCTATCTACCCCAAAATAACTTGTCGTTGGTGATGTGACTCACACTCACACTCACTTTTAAACTCCAACTCATGACCTTACTGTTATAAAGATAGTAAAGTTTGAATTTATTGCATGCAAAACATGAGAGTAACTATACCTAGAGTGAGATCGGAAATATAAAACTGAATCTCAAAGGGAAAATAATCCAAGTTTTTGTTACATAAGAATCCAAAGGGGAAAAGGTTTGAAAATTTTGCTTCATCTATCCAGAAAATATAAATTCACTGCCACAGTCCAGCTAACTTGAAATGTCATGGAAGAGGTGTTCTTTTTTGACAGATGAGTTTAAAAAAGAATAGTTTGTTATTCTGTACACCCTTTCATGAGTTGAAAAGCACTTTGGAACAATAGAATTTTCCTTTCATAGGACACACATTATTTCTCTAATACTTCATGTACATATTAGAGTTTCAGATCATTGTCTTATTTGCATCTTTCCATAAGGATATATAAGGCTTATCTTTTTCACTATTCTTTTGGGCCTACCGGCCTAAAGGAACTATTGTCTAACCAATAGTCATTTTTTTCTGCTCAAATTTCAAATATATATATTTTCCATATTTTCATCTATAGATGTGTATGTATACATGGTTTTATATGGAGAAACTACTTACCTGTTCTGAAACTCTTATTCTTCAAAAATAATTTTAGACTCTTTTATAGCAAAATTTCTCTATAAAGTCCAAATGTGGTCCATGATCAGCTCTAAAAGGTTATTCTGGTTATTGAACACAGTACTAAGAAAAAACCTTAGACATGAAAATAGAAACTGAACTGTCACCCTATACTCAAACAATTATGTAGTACGTTGTAAAACTGTATTTCTGGGTCAGTGATATTTTACCAGCTTTTGAAGAAGGAGTAACGGTCACACAATGCTGTTTATTTCCTTGTGCATTTTTTTCCACATATTATTTTGTTGAACTTTTTTTAGATTATGATATCTTATCTCTGTTTCAGCATTCAGGCCAATGCATGAGCTACTAATAAGTATCTTGCTTGGGTAGTGCTGAAGAAGGAAATTTTAAATCTTACATTACAGAATTCTGTGTTTTTTTTATCCTACTTAAGAGGAAATAATAGAGCAAATATTTTCATACAGATTTAAGATGCTGGTTAAGTACATTGTAGAATCTTTGGTCTCTAAACTTAATTTTGATTAATTGATAAATGCTTTCATCCAACACATATTAATGATTCTGATAATTTTCCTGGAGCTTTGATAGGAAGTAGGCATAAGTGATAACTAAGACCCAGTCATTTCTGAGAAACCCACCTTCTATAAACTATGGTTATCATACAAAGCTGTAAGTATAGTAATAGCAGTGTGAGTAAAACACCATTATTACATAATGAAATGAGATCACCGCATAACCCAAAGCAGGGGGAGAAAAGCTTTATATTGAGAGTGTACCATAATTTAGAGAAGAAAAGAGCTTCGATCTGTTACAATTGCTTCTTCCCTACAAATACAAGCATTATAAGAATATTTGAGAATTGTACCCTTCTATGTAATTTCTTCCAAAAATTCACTAGGAATTTCTTTCCCAAGTTATATTTCTTACCTGCAACCAAAGGATGCTTGGGTGTTCAGAAAGTCATAGTCTGATGTCAGTCATTTTCCTTTCTGCCTTTTACTTCTTAGGTCAAGAAAATAGCAGGTAACAGTTACAATATGTTTCTCTGAGGCTGTGAATGAGTGCACAAGCAGGTATTGTGTTCTTTTAACTTCATGGTGCTAAAATGGAATGAGAAGTCACGTCATATTTGCCTCATACAATTCAATGTCCATATAATTACAATAAACATTGTACCTTCATTGTGTAATTCATTAAGCATGTTTAAGTGGTGATGCAAAAGATGGGAAAACATTGACTGACATCAGGAAATCTTACTGCAGTGCTCAGATGGATACTGAAGAGATGAAAATACATTGCACAATGTCTCATGGAATAGAGCTACATGTCTTAGTTAATTTTCTCTCATGGGTGGAACAAAATACCCCTCCCAAAATTAAGGAAGGAAAGGTTTATTTAGTTCACAGTTTGTGGAGGTTTCAGGCCATAACTAGCTGGTTGCAAGGCAGGGTGGCATGGTAAAGGGCAAAAGCTCAAGGCATTGAAAGATATCAAAAACAACAAGAGCAAAAGTGAGGTAGACAGCAAGCCTCTTTTCCTCTCTTATATTGTATGCAGGCTACCACCCGCTGAGGCGGTGTAGCACTCATATCAGCACTGTACCCTCTTGCACAGGATGAGAATGTTTACAAAGTGAGGGCCCAGGCCCCCTGCTGAGTCACTTCATTCAACTTCTATACTTCTCAAATTGACACAGTGTATCAACTGTTACACTATACAAATGGACTTTTCTAGTAATATTGAAAACTGCTTTGAGGAGATACTGTTTCAACTGGATTTTTAAAGGTGAGCAGAAAGCTTGAATGAAATCTGGGAAATGAATTTTAAAAGAAGCCAGTGAAAAAAATTCAACGTGTTAATCGCACAGCTTTATGAACTTAGGCGGCTAACATATAGAAGGAAGTTTATGATAGAAGATAATGTTGGAAAGATCATTTGGGATTAAGTTTTGCAAGCTATTTTATATCATCATAAAAACTCCTACTATGCTGGGAACAATAAAGAGTGAAGAGGTTTTAAATTAGAAGGTGATGTTATCTGGTTTGTAGTTTTAAAAACCTCCTAGAAAAAGCATGGATGTGAAATAGTAGACCAGTGTTAAGTGTATTGCACCAGAAGTTTGCAAATTATAAAATTCTAAACAAGTATCGGAGACTAACGCTGCCCTTTTTTCTTACCTAGCGTATAGTGCAACAAAAGAGTATTGCAAAATCATTCTCAGAAACATGAGAACACTGTTTAGTCCTTTATTTATTACAACAATATTTGACTGTGTCAATCATGTAATTTCTCAAAATTAAGATATGATTTTCACATTTTCAAAAGAAATCACTTTTCCTTCTTCAACCAAAAATTCAAATTAAGCAGTTATACAAATACATGTATGTTTGCTGTGCAAAACTGAAATTTCCTTGGTTCAATGTTTTTCTTTCTGAATATTTTGCTTATCAACTACTTAATGCATCTCACTTGAAAAGTTTTATGTTCTCTGTGTGTATTGGGTACTCTCTCAGTCTCTACTGTTTTCTTCATTTTCCAAAACCTTATTGTAAGAGAGCTTATTAGTCAGAATGGTTTCTGGAACAATATATTTTATTGCAGATATTATTCTATGATTCAAGAAAATCAGTAGTAAAATTACTCCATTTCTTATGAGTTTCCAGAAGGTGCTAGACATTACCAGAACCTAGAAGTAACCATAAAAAGTCTTACATAAATAGCAACCAGAACTAAAAAGTAACCGTAAAAAGTGGGGGGTTACCTAGCAGTAACTGTAAAATGTCTTACATAAATAGCTACCAGAACTAAAAAATAACTATAACAGTTCATGGAATTTGAAACATCCTTATGGAAACAAATAAAGCAACAACAACAAAATCTCAACTTTACAAGGAAACCTAAGTGAATATATTACTGAATAGAGAGATTTACAGTAATAAGAAATTGACTTCTGCACAGCCTATAAATTCAAATAAAAGATCAAGGAATGCTTTTGATGCACTCTTACAGTCCAAAATTTTATCTAAAAATTAAAATGCATGCTCATAGCTAATAGATATCTTTTTCTGAAAAAAAGATCCAAGATGTCATACTGCTTTATAAGGTATACAACTTATTCTAATGTGCACTGATTAAAATGACAGGTTTTTGGTAAAGTAGAAGCAAAAGAGCAATAACAAAAGATTGAAAAATTAGCTGAGAAGAGGTGCCTCATATATGAGATTTACAGTCCACTAATTTACAGTGCATACCACTTCAGCGTGGTTAGGAAGAGTTATTCAGTTAGTGACTATAGCACAACTAGCAATATCACTGTCCATGAACAGAAAGTGTAGGGTCTATGGTACAGGTGGTAGAAAATTAACTTTAATATCTTAGGTACTGCAAGAAACTCTGTTGATTGTAGTCTGGATAATCCTTTACCAATGTTGGACTTACCTTGAACAGCTATGTTGAGGGCTAATAATCTTTAACTGCACCCTTTAAGGAGAGGGGAGACAGTTCAGTTTGCACAACTTTGCGGTCACATTTATGACACCAGGCTCAGGCTGGCTATCTGCTGTGCTCAGCTTCTTTGCCTGTATTTTATTTTTTTCACTCCTTTCTATTTTTCACCTCATGGAACTCACTCAGTAATCACTTGTACAAGAATTCTCATTACAGGATCCAATTCACAAATTCCTGTCTGAGGATGGTCTCATGTGGCAAAAAAAAATTCATCGCCATAAAGTCCAATGTGATTTGAGAGAGGTTTGTTTCCACTTGGTTCTTCTGGGATTCTGGTTTCCATCAACTTGTGATGATACCATCTGAGGTATGACTCATATGTCCTTGCATTGGGAATAAAAAGAGGAGAAATGGATTCTCACTTAGTGCTAAGTAACATAGACCAGAAGGAACACGTGTTACTTCCATTCATAGTCCATTGGCCTATGGACTAGATGCTCACAGACTGAAGATATAGAAAGGCACAGGAAATACTTAATGAGCCTCACTATCAGCAATGGCAGCCCTTAAAAAATAAGTTACAGATTGTGTGTGTGTGTGTGTGCATGTGTGCGTGTGCACATGTGCTTGTACTAAAATCCAGGTGGATTAACATTTATCAGCTAGTGAACTAGTATGTAAACAAAGATTATTTTTGCAGTGTTGCTGTTAACATAGTAGATAAAAGACAAAGTCTTGAAACTTCTAGACAGAAATTTGGATTTTATGAAAATATTTATACTAGGCTAAATGGAGCCTAGAGTACCAGTAGCTTTGTAATGTAAAGTTTTCAGAGTGTGGTAAAATTTCTTGACATTATTAGAGAAAACACAAGTGACTCCATAGAGACACTGAGTAAAGTGCTAGTTATTTGTAGTCTCCAACAGAGTCAAATTTGCCCTTCTTCAGATCTACACATGCACCGTTACAGCAAGCTATCGGTAGACTGGCCTTTGGGGTACACCGGCGAAAGGATGAGGCAGGTAAAAGAGGCAGGATTTGGGTTATTTCTTCTTGCTGTTTGATGTAGGCAAAGCTATCCCTTAGTAGCTTTCCGTTTCTACTTCTCCCACCAGATACACTCACAGTGATTAAGCTCCTAGATAGCTCCACCTCAGTAACAAAGAAGAACATGCAAATTAAACTTTTCAAATACAAAGCAATTGTTTCATATCCATGATAGTAAGTGCTTTCAGCACGCACTTAAATGCAACTTGCTTCATTTTCTTTGTAGTGCCCTGTGTTAGCCTAAAATCTCAAGGGCAGATGCCACCTAAAATTAAACACGCAGAGATTATAGTGGGGGCACCGGTGTGGTAGTTGCTGGGAATGGGGTGTGCTCTCAATCCGTTCTGTAAGTCTGATTCTGACTGCATGGAGAGGAAGGAAGGTTAGTCCTGCTTCCTTTGGGCAGCCATGAAAAATTGTTACAAAATAGATGTCTTAAAAAACACAGGTATTTGTACTCTCAGTCTTGTGGGCTGAAATTAAGATGTTAGGAGGCCGTGGAGAAGAATCTTTCCTTGCCTCCTCCTCGCTTTTAGTGGTTGTTAGCAACCTTTGTCATCCCTCGACTCATTGCTGAAACACAATAACTTCTGTCTCTGTCATCAGAGGAACTGCTTTCCTTGGTGTGTGTGATGTGTCTGAAAATCTACTCGTCCTTGTGAGGACACCATTGGTTAAATGAGTATCACTTCTTTTTATTTCACAGAATGGAGAATTGAACCTATACCCTTCACACTAAACTAAATCTTTAGTCACTGATTGGTCGATTGATTGATTGATTGATTGAGACAGTGCCCAACTTGGGCTCCAATTTGTGATCTTCCTGCCTCAGCCTCCTGGAGTGCTGGGGTTTCAAGTATGTACTATCATGCCCAGTTTGCTTAACCTTTTCTTAAACTTAAAACATCAACAAAAACTGATTTCAAAGTAAGGTTGCATTCAGAAATAGTAAGAATCAAAATACTTAAGAGACCCATTACAATCAGTAGAGGTGACAAGTCTTCTGGAAATCTTTTGGGCAAAGCCTGCAGCTGAAGTTGAGTCTCCTAGCACAAGTCTGTGATCGTATTCCTAATACTTTCAATCACTGGCTACATGATTCCCATACATCTGACCACTTGGTAAACTGATGATAAATTTTAGAGAACAACTGTTGAAATTTTAATCAATTATATTCCTTGGAGTTAGAAGGTATCTTCTTATGACCACTATGAATATCTTTCTATACAATGGTACACTTTTAGATATCTGCAGCAGATTATTGTCAGATAGTGTCAGAAACTATTTTCTCAATGTTTCTTTTAAGGTATCTGCAAAGATAATTGGTATATCAATTGGCAGGTGCATGTTAATTTTATGGGTACTTAATTGCTAATTTCCTATGCAAATCAATATTTGAACTTTTAATTCTTGAGCATGCATCAAAAATGGAATGTTAACTGCTTAAAGTAACTGAACAATTTCTAAGTGTATTTTTGTGCTCTGTATTAAGCGTGCTAGGATGCTCACATTATGATTTCTGTTTTGTAAATGTAACGTACATAATACCATCTGATAGGTAAATGTAGTTTTGTAAATTTTTTATTTCTGAAAACAAACTTGTAGACAGGTTCTGAAATTAAATTTAATTCTTGAAAAATATTATAATCATAATATAAAAATTTCCAAGCTGGAAATAGAAGTTGAACATTAAAACCACATCTAAAATGCTCACAGACACTTATATGCACACTTTGTTTATTAATCCTTATTTGAAATGCTTGGGACCAGACGTGTTTCTGATGTAACGATTTCTAAAATTTTGAAATACTGTTGTATATGTAATGATATATCTTTACGATGAGGCCCAACTCTGAACATAACATTTGTTAAACAAATGAAAATAATGTTATACATTACTTTTCAATATGCATGTATTTTAATTACCACCTATCATGTGGAATCAGGTCTGGAATTTTTCACATGGTTTGCCATTTTGGAGCATTTCAATTTTCAGACTTTCACATTAGGCATCTTCAACTTGTACATATATATAGATACATATGTACATAGAGTATGAACCGTAAAGATGTTCATGCCGCCATTTCCCTGCTAAGAGCATTGAATCTAACTTTGCACCAAGCATGCATATATGTGTATTTTTTATAAGTGTGTCTTCATTTTTATATATTTAGAGAGTGTAATGCACTGTCTTGGATTTGTGTCATGCACAATTCCAGCTTGCTTTCAAGATTTCTTCCACTAGTATAGACATTTCCCAAGTATTCAGTCAAATATTAACGTAGGTATTGCTGCGATGAGATTCTGCAGATGCTCTTATGCTCTAAAATCAGTTCATCTTACAATAGGGAGTTTTCCAAACATTTCTTTTACATCTAAATCTAGAGGTCAAATAAAATGGGAAGTAAAATTTCACAGCATGAAAAGGGCACCACTGTTGCCTTGAAGATAGAGATGTCTTGAAGTAGCTGAGAACACTCCCACCATCTGCTGACAGTCAAAAGGCAGTAGAGGGCCAGGGATTTAGCTCAGCAGCATGAGCACCTGCCTGGCAAGCACTAGGTCATGAGTTCAATCCCTGGCACCAAAAAAAAAAAAAAGGCAGTAGAGACTTACACTACAACCACAAGAAACTGAATTCTGCTACCAACGTGAATGAGGTAGGAAGTGAATACTTCAGTATTAGCCTTGTGATAGCCTTGAGAAAAGACTTTAATCATACTTTGCCAGACTTCTTCAGACCTCTAACGAACAGATGTTGTTTTAAATTGCTAAAATAGTGGTATTTATTTTATTTCAATAAAACATATATTTTAATACTCTATGGTAGCATTTGTTTTCACATATATATATGTTTGCTATGTTATTGTTAATGATTTTGCACCATCATTTATAAGATAAAGTGAGGTTTTCTCAATTCTTATAAGTGAAATTACTGAGTAGAGGTGGGTGAATAGTTTTCAAGATTTTCTATTCCAAATGCCACAATTATGCAAAACAAGTTCTTCCAATTTAAACAAAAAGAATTTAATCTGCTCATTTCTCTTTTCCACTTGATAATGGTATGAATTATTTTGTAATTTTTCAGTTTAATAATCAGTAAAAAGTTGTTTCTCTTACTTGGTTTGTATTCGTTTGGTTATTAAAATTCATTTCATATGTTTAGTAACTATACTTTTTATTTTGTATCTCATGGACACATTTAAGCTCTGCTTTTTTATTCATTTTTCTTTTTTATTACCTCATGTTTACAGTATATGATTATTACATTCATCGTGAGGAGATGTTACACATATATAACACATCTTAATTCTCTTTATCTTATTTGTGAAGCTGATTATTCCTTAAAAGGAACATTTATCTTTTCTCCATAAAATAGGTTGGAAACAGTTTTTTGCAGTGCATCATTTGCCAATGACTTTTGTTTTTGTATTGTTAATCCTAAGAACATATTAAATAACTTATAATGAAAAACTGTGTATTATTTTTTCCTGTGTTTTTTGACTTTGGAGTCTTTCCTATTAGTAATTTAGTTGTACTTTTGTACTAAATTTACTGCAAGGAAATCCCCAAAATACTACCTTATATTATTCTCAAAGTTTTTACATGTTGAAAATTTCTTGTGCTATATGTGTTTGCATAGTACAACCTTTTGAACAACAGTCCTAGGTTCTCAGTAAAATTGAGAGTAAAATTGAGTAATATAGTAATTATTCAAGTATTGCTTTCTGTACACATATTTAACTTCTCTAAGTATCAGCATCCTTTGTCAGAGTAATTTACTTGCTGCCAACCTGTACTGAGACCCCTTCCCACACAAATTACACAGGTTGCATTACGGCTCACCCTTCGTGACATACGTTCTGTAGATTTGGGCAAATACAAGAAATGTGTATCAACTTTTAAAGTATCATATCTAATATCTTCACTGCCCTAAAAGTCCTTTGTGCTGCCCTAATTCAGGCAGTCTTGCTATTATCTTGAATGAACTTTCTTCTGG
Organism: Hydrochoerus hydrochaeris; assembly: GCA_004027455.1. NCBI lineage: Eukaryota > Metazoa > Chordata > Mammalia > Rodentia > Hydrochaeridae > Hydrochoerus > Hydrochoerus hydrochaeris. The sequence goes on from PVLA01000782.1 coordinate 285,192, forward strand.
ATTAATTATAAATATCTATAATAAAAATTTTTAGTTTGATATTCTTTGTGTACATATGAATTACTGATCTATGTTATTTTTCTTGTTTCTAAAAAACAACTTTTAACTTTTTTTATAAGGTGGAACTGCTCGTAAGAATTCCTTTTATTTTTTTGTCTGAAAAGTTTTTACTTCTGTACTTTTTAAAGATAATTTTGTAGGGTATGTAATTCTAGGTTGGTGGAAGTTTTTTAAATATTTTATTGAGCACTTTAAATATTTTATTGCATTCTTTTTCTTTCTTTCTTCCCTTTTTTTTTTCTTGCCAGGATTCTGAGTTATATGATGTATAATAGAAATACATGATGACTATTTCAGTTTAAAAAATTTATTATATTAAAAAAATACTATGAATCCTCCTCAAAGTCCTCCTCCTTTCTTTGAGTATCTTGCCACTTGCTGAAGTAGCTTTGGAAGGCCACTTTTGTGAGAGTGTTTGCAAGGTATGAGAAACAATATGGTAAATTTCTGCTGTTGAATGCCATCCAGTGGAACAGAAAGTTAGTAAAAGCATTTTTCTGTGTTCTTGTCTACTTTGTTCATCAGATCTTCCATCATGCAACTTTTGACTCTTTCTCAAAGTCACAAGGACCATCACTCTGATCATTCTGGAATGATGCAGAGTACTAAGGCAGTCAGGATAGCACAACTAAAAATATCCACAAAATAGAATCCCAGAACTGCTTCAGAAAGTAACAACATGTGCAGACTTCATGTTGTGTCCCTAGTGTGAGAAAGTGAAAGAATAAAGAAGGTCCAAAACATACAATAGACACTGTGAAGAGAGAAGAAACTGTTCAGAAGGAAGAAAGAACTAGCATGGGGAAAGGGGAAAGGAAGGGAAAAGGAAAAAAATACAAGATAGTTATACTACTGGTTTCTCTTACTTCATTGAAAATGAAGGTTTGTACTAATGTCATTTGGAGAACTTTTTATGCCCATATCTTGTATTCTGAGTAACTACTTTGAAGAAAACAATATGCAATGTATTAACTATTGTTATTCTCCTAATACTGTCTAGAAATTTATTTTATTTTTCCCATAAAAGAAAAAAATAACCAATAGCAATGATGGAAGAAGTGTGTTAAGAGCAAAGGGAGAGTATTCAAAAAGAGATTAATAGCAATGTGTCTTTAATACATTTATTAAACATTAAACATTTACTGTATTTTTAAAATCATACCTCATATACATTTACTGTATTTTTAAAATCATACCTCATATACAATTCTGACATGCTTTCACTGTGTCTGAAAACTTCACATTTTACTGTTTAGTGTGCTAGCAATTATTCATAAAAATCAGATTGAGTAAACATTTAGTAGCGTTATATAGTTCTATAATTAGATCTCAGTCTGTAGTAGGGACTCTGGTTGCCTGGACTCTCATCAGCAGCGCCATTCCCACTCCCAAACTGTAGGTACCACAGCGGGGCAGGACTGGCCTGAGTTGATGACTTCCCCTCCCTCATCGCGTTAGGCTCTGACAGACCCCCACCGGTTTATGTTCTGGTAAAAGGGTTTTGCTTACATCATGCCTCCATATTCTAATATTCTTAATTTGACCAACCCCAGATGAAAACAGATGTGTATCCAAGAGTTAAAGTAACTAGCAAAGTGACAGTAAGCAAAAATTATTTTTGAAAAACTTACAAAGTGTCTTATGTTACAAGTTTGGAGTTGCTGAATATCCTTTTTGTTCTTTTGAGACAGCATTTTTATTGTTGAAGTGTAACAGTGACTACTTCTTTCAAAATCAAGGAAAGTTTTAAAAAATACATTTAATGTTTAGTTAGATTTTATTAAAACATTTTTGTCAATTTATCTTATAATCTTTCTTCCATAATTATTAAAATTTAATAATGCATAAAAAGGTAATATATCATAACAATTTGGGTCTACTCTAGGAAAAAATATAAGGTTGATTATTTAATATCTGAAAAATATTTACAGAAAGAGTAGGAAAATCATATATATAAGTATCAACAATCATTTGTTAAACTTCAATTTTGATTCATGATAATTCACAACAAACTAGGGAAAGAAGTTCTCATCTTTAATCTGAAAATCATACATCCACAATCCAACAAAACCACCATTTTTAGTAGTGAAAATTTGAAAAATTTCCCTTGGTACCAATACCAAAACGTTCCTATTATCATATATTCAGCATTGTACTGTTCATTATAGCTAGTGACAAGTAAGAAAATACCTTACAAATATCAATTTGGGGAAGTAAAAAATAAAAGTATAACTATTCAGATGAATGTGATTAGGTAAATATAAAGTCCAAAAGAAACTTTATACTGCTTATTAAATGCAAAAGCTAATTTAGTAGGCCCATATGCAAAAAATGATTTTTACATATATATTCCAGCTATACATTAGTTGAAAATAACTTTTGAAATTGTGTCATTTTCAATAATATTAAATATAGCCAATATAATTTAGTACAAGAGTCACAAAAACTACCTACCACTATATCAGAAGAAGTCAATATTGCACAAATAAATAAAGAAAATACCATTTTTAAAGGAAGTTCAATGTTGAAATGATAGCTATATTCTCTACACTGATATTTAGGTCTAATATACAAATTCTAGGAAGCATTCTTTTGGATTTATGCTGCATTCCTAAAATTTATAAATTAATAGTGGAAATGAAAAACACAAAATCACAAAGAGGAAAGAGCATGATAGATATCTGCGTTTTTGTCCACTTTTCACACTTTTAGAAGACTGGCATGATGATGAGAGTGTGGTACTGCATGGTTTAGCCGATGGGGTGGAAGTAGATCCGCACTCTAGTGCACTGGGGAAAATGTCTGTTAACGTGGTCTGCTGTGACAATGGAGTGGCGCAATGACAAAATAATTCTAATCATTCATCACCCCATAAACGAAGACACATTTTAGATGGATGGCAATGTAAAAACCAAAAGGCAAAACAATATTTTAGAAGAAACCACACAAAAGAGTTGAGACTTAAATATGGAGTTTTGAAACTATTAACAAGTAGCATAAACCATAAAGAAAAAACTGGTACCCTGTACTAAAATTGATAAATTGTAAAAAAAAATGGATAAATGGAACAAAATTTTAATACAGCCTTATACATAAAACACACGCCATAGTGTGGGAATAAATACTTCCAATATTGTGGAAAATAAGTACAAGAAAATTCTACAAATGAATTTACAAAAAGAACTTATTCCATAGATTGTTAACTTGTGTAAGTACAAAAGACTAGAACTGGCATTTCATAAAGGAGGCTACCTAAGGGGCCCATAAACATGAAAATGTGATCAAATTTATTTTTCATTTGAGAAATGAATATTAAAAATTTACACAGGAGTACATTTATCTGAAAAATAAAAGAAAAGTTGCTTTAACATTGTATTGCTAGTGAGCTAATAGAACTGCAGTTTATAAAATTAAATGCATTACTTTGGAAGGCAATTTAAATATTTTTCATACTCAACATAATACCTACATTATAAGATGATGACGAGAAAAATCTAATTTGAAATTGGGGTTATCAGAGCACAGGCTAATTCTGGCTTTATTCACTGTTATCCCTGTTTTAATGGTAAGTTATAGTAAGCCTACTTTACAACAGTTTTTGAATTTTAGTGTGTAATTTTTGATTCCTGTTTTTTGTGGGGCATGAAATAGTTTGACTTGACATTCTGTCTTCTGTTCTGAATGAATAAAACATAATGCACCTCAAAATAAACAAACAGAAACCCACCACGACCACAATTACATACAACTATAATTGTACCAGAATGGATGAAATTAAGAAGCCGTGAAAATAATTGTTAGTTACTGTATAGAGCAATCAAGCTCTCACATATTGCTAAATACAGTATAAATTGTTGCAGCCACTTCAAAAAATATTTGCTAAAGTTCAGCATCCTCAAACTGTGTAACTACAGTCACTTCATGGCCACTGAAAAGCATTATTTGCTCCATGCAAAAGCTGAAAATAATTCACAAATTTATGAACAGTAGAAAGAATAAATTGTGCTATATATCTATGATGGAATGGTAGTCAATAAGTTAATATCACATGGATAATACTGAGTGAAAAAAAACAAAGGAAAGGAAGTATGTATTACATACATCTACTTAAAGTGAGTAAAACAGGCAAATTGCATTAGAAGTCACGATTGGGATTACTAACAAGGGACAGTGCTGAGTGCTGATAATACCATATTTCTTTATTTAAATTTTATGTTTTAAGATACATTTATATAGCAAAAAGTCACTGAGATACATGCAATCTCTGTACCTTTCCTTGTGGTTACTATCCTTCAATGAAAAAGTTTCTGTTTCTTAAAAAAATCCAATCTCATGTAAGTTAATACAAAAAGATACTATCATCATACATGCTTGAGTCTTAGTGTTTACCCAGGCATAATAAAAGAAACTTTGAATATTAATTTAGCCTAAAATTGTAAAAATCCTGAGATAAGGTATAGAAGCACGTGGTGTAGATTGGGGGGGGGCTAGTGTAACACTGTGGTCTGTACCTGGGATGCACACACACACTTTGAGTGTGCAACACTCCACAACTTGTATGTGACAGCATGGGGACTCCTAAAATAACTGAGATTTTGAGATAAGTGAAAGTTCAAAGCCACACACTGAGCATGCTTGGTAAAATGAGTGGTCTCAAAAGATGGAGAAAAGCTGAGTTAGATTAGATTAAATCAAGAAGAAATTTTGTTTTGAACTACTGAGTTTAAGGATACTTGAATGTACTCTGCAGGTTTTGCACTTATTCATAAAGGGGCGTGTAGAAGCTGTAATAGAGTGTGTCGGAGGAGCACTGGATGATGGTAGCATCTTCCAAAGGTAAATCAGTTAAAAGTAAGCACAAGTTACCTGTGTGTCAAATGAGCAGTCCTCACTTAGACAACCCAAGAGCTCCTTCCAGGGCTACTGTACTGAGAATGAGCTATACAGACCCGCTCTGCAGTGAGAGACATATGTTTAACAGAAGCTTCTATGTAAGTGCTTACTCTGGGAGATAATGCCAAAACAATTAATCTCATTTAACTGATTATAAGGTGATAATTATATAGGGAAAATTCTTTAGCTCACATATGTTACTTTAAAATAAATAAATGAACTTAGAGTAATTTGATTGATAGTTTTAAAGCTAAGGATAATATAATAGAGCCATTCTCTATTTTTAGATACAATCTGTTCCTGGTTACATAGACTTAAAATAGAATACAGTAAAGTAAAATTCCAACTGTGCATGCACTTTTACTTTGTAAGGCTACAAAAGGGGCAATACCTTAGAAGGAACAGAGTCAGATCAGGAAATTAAGCTATGCCCACACTATTTGTTCTTGCTTTGTTCCAAAAATTGCTTAAGGTCTTTATTAGGTGAGAGAAATGTCCTGGAATAAATGTGGATTGGACAATGTTTAACTCCTGTTTTGCTTATGGTTTATCTTTTTAATAGATACTTACTGGACATTTAAAAAACCAAATACAAGTACTAGACTGACAAATGGTCAAAAAGCCTTAGTATTTGGTGGCAATAAATATTAGAAGCATGTTGTAGAATATGTACATATACATTTGTATAAATATGTGTCTCACAATTGCTAATATTATGTCTTTCTTAAAATCCCTTTATATTTTTCTAAGACTTAAAGAAACATAAATAAGATGTGATTGAGGAGTAAAGATGAGACTTCAGAGTGAGTGTGGGCTAGTTGGGGGATATGCAAACCCTGTTTGGGGTTATTTCTGCTTGATCTGTGAAATCATCTATGGTTTGTTTCAACCAGGGAGGCCATGCCTATATGCTACAAGGCTCTTATTTATGACTGCACTTGAAACATTTAAAATACACAAGTTTTGAAAGTACCGCTCTTCACTCATGCCCTCTGGGTGTGCTAGCCTCCTCCTGACTTCTGGGCATCTGGCCAAGAATGCTGCCACTCAATGCATGTCACTGTTCTGGTCCCACAGACTCGAGCAAGCTCAAATCACAGCCAATCCTAGGCTTCTGTGCATCTAGAAGGAATATTTTCTTTTCTGCAGAAGAGTTGGAACTAGAAAGTTGTGAGGTACTAATGCAGTTACCTTATGACTGTAAAACATGAGGAAAAGACCAGGAAACTGATAGAAACAGAACATGGGGACAGTTTTTAAGACTTCCTTGAGCTGTCCTTGAACTGGGTCAGTTTTGGATTTTTGAGTCATTTGAACAAATTATCATTTTCTTTAAGGTTTTCCAGTAAGATTTTTTCTTCCTTCATCTGAAAAGAAAAGTCTCATTTAATTTAACATTTTCTACTCTACATTATTAATTTATTCATTAATGTTTATTGAATACATATATTTTACAAAAGTCACTCTTGGTTTCTTGGATTAGTCAACTAAACAGGCAATTTTTAGTATCATAGCTTATATGGGCAATAAACAATAAGCATATTGCATAAATAAATAATAGACTATAATACAACATTGTGAGTGGGAAAAGCTAACAAATGTAGAAGGGAACATTGGATGATTGCAGAGAGTAGCAAATCATCTGATTTGTGATTTTGTGGGGCAGTCATTGTAACTATTTGTTCTGCTTTGAAGATTTACTTGAAATTTTTAAAGTCAGGTTTAATGAAATGTAATTTACATACAATAAGATCATTCATTTTTTTAAAATTTTATTTAAAAAGAGGGGGAAAATAAAGCAAAACAAAAAAAGAGTAGAAACAATACAGAATTTCAAAAAAATGAACAGTAAGAAATCACTAGTTGATACATTACATATTGTCTTCCTGGATGTAGTTGTTCAAGTTAGAAAATCAAAGCATACAAAGTGAACATTTAAACAGTGAGGCTGCAAACAGTTCCATTCTCTGATCCAACAAAGACTTAGCAACCCTTAAATATACATGCAGTTATATCCTTTAGAGCACCTGCTTTTCCTCCTTTTGCTTTTTAAGTCCATTATCTGTTTAGTTATATCATGTTTCAGGTTGCTCTGTACCTTGCTGATCTGTTTTGTTGTTGTTATTTACTTTTTAAAATTTTTTTCTTATTTATTATTATTTTCTATTTTATTTATTTATTTTATTTTGAAGGTAGAAAAATACAGCAGAACAAGACAGGACATAGCCAACTGAGGCAGTGCAGTGAAATTGGCACAGAACCTCACAGCAGGCCACCGGGACAACAGCAATAGGCAAAATAGTACATCTGGTTTTCTTCACAATAGTTGTTCCTTCAATCAGGCAGAGCAATATTGAAGGAAATACCGAAATTACAAGAACAGAATATTGAATAGAGCAATACCATTGATCAAAGCAGAGCAAAACAGAGATAAAAATATTTGCCCTCAAAGAGATGGCAGGAGAAAATTCCCCTTATTTGCTATATCACATATAGTCAAACTCGCAAGACAAGCTCAGATCTCCAGCTCTCACTTGCTGGGGGGCTGTGGATGTTTGATTCTTAGCCTGTGCCCTGGTAGGCTCACAGCTGCCCACCAGAGGGGTGAACTGGCTGCCCATTTTCCCAGCGCCCCAAGGTCCAACATGGCATGTGGTCAGGGATCTCAGGAAACACTGATATGTGTTCTCGCCCTGGGGCGGCTGAGGCCACGCACTCTTGCAGAGAAATACCAATTGACTCTTTTTCAAAATGGAAGGGTTGAACATCTTCCAGTGCTTAAGGTTGCATTCCAAAGGAGAGAGAGGTTTTGGCATTGTGTTACCTATGTCTCTGTTCTGGGATCTCGGTGGAAGACCTCCAAATGATATAGGGGAATGAAACTACCAACCTACTACGTCCACGAGTTCGTGTTCTCTAAAATCGAAGAATGAATTTTAGGAACAACAGAGGTGAAGAGTAGAGTATATTTATTGAGAGAAAGTTTCTGTCTGAAGAGAGATAGAAGGGGGTCCTGAGCAGGTTGCCCCAAGATTATTCATTTTAATGTACAAATTTTTAGGCATGAGGTTATTTCAGTACCAGGAAAATCAATATATTTAGAAGAGCACCATCACCCCAGGAATTCTGTGTTTCTACTTCTGCCTCACAAAGTGAGGGTAATTGCCAGATTCCATTTTTTCCCACATTTTAAAAATTTTGATAAAATATATATAACATAGGATTTAATATTTTGGCATTTTTCATGTACCTCTTAGAGTTATTAAGCACATTCATGATGCTGAACATTAATCAACTCCTCTCTCCACAACACTTTTCATCTTGTGGGACTATAACTCCACACCCACAACTCCCTATTCCTCCTTCCCTGTCACCCAGTTGCCATCATTCTTTCTGCCTTTATAATTTTAACTACATCATGCAAACAGAATCCTATAGCATTTGTCTTTGTGTGATGAACTCACTGTTATATTTTCAAGGATCATCCATTTCTAGCACATACCAGGATATCTATCTTTCTTAAGGTTAACATCATTCTGTGTGTGTGTGTGTGTGTTTAATGCTTTGCATATCCATAGACATTTCCACATTTTAGCAATGATGCTAATGCTGCTATGACTATGAATGTAAAGATATTTCTTTAAGACCCTGCCATGATTTTTTTTTTTGCTTTTATCTTGAAGTGCAGTTATTGGATCATGTTATTTTATTGTTAAGTTTTTGAGGACCCACAATATTGCTTTCAATAGTAGCTGAGAAATTTTAAATTGCTACTGAAAGTGCACAAAGGTTACAGTCTCTTCATGTCTTTGCCAACACATTATTTTGTTTTTCTTTTTTAAACTAGTAGCTATCCTAATATGTATGAAGTTGTATCTAGTTGTAATGTTGACTTACAGTTTTCTAGTGATTAATGATACTGAGTAACTTTTCAACATTTGCCGAACATTTATTTATCTTTTTTTGGAAAAATATCTATTGTAGTTCTTTGTCCCTTTGAGACTAAGTTGTTTGGTTGTATGTTTCTGAGTTCAAGGATTTATCTCTATAAACTCAGGATAACAATCTTTCATTGGATGCATTTGGTGCTTTTTCTGATAATTTTTTGATAGATGAAGTGTTTTAGTTTTTATAAAACTTGATTTGTCATGTTTTCTTCTGTAGTCTATGCCTTATATACATACCATATCCAGGTAATATTTGGCAAATCTAATGTGAATTTGTACTTTATGTTTTATTCCAAGAGTTTTATAGATTTAGGTCTTATATTTAGGTCTTTGATCCATCTGGAGTTAATTTTTGAATAAGCTATTAGAAAAAGATCCAATATCTTTTGCATGTGGATATCCAAGCTTTCCAGCACCATTTGTTAAAAAAAAAACAACCCTGTTCTTTTTCCATGAATTGACTTGACTTCCCTGTCCAAAATAACCTGACCATAGATGTGAGGGTTAACTCATGAGCTGTGTCTAATTTCGCTGGTGTTTATGTCTGAATGTATGCCAGTACCACGCACTTAGCTTACTATAGATTTTCCTAATTTTAACATCAAGAAATCTGACTTTTCTAGGTTTGTTCTTTTTCACGAATGTTTCAGCTATTTATAGATCACAAAAATTCCATATGAGTATTAGGATACATTTTTTATTTCTGCAGAGAAGAGAATGTCATCAGGATTTTGACAGAGATTACCTTAAATTTGTAGATTGGGGTGAGGATAGTATTGACATTTTCCAAACTAGAAACACTGGATACATTTCCATTTACTTATGTCTTCTTTAATTCCTTTCAGTCATATTTTGTACTTTTCATTTTACAAGTATTTTACTTGTCAGTTAATTCTAACATATTTAATACTTAGATGCTATGGTTTTATGGTTTACACAGAGATGATCTTCCCTCACACACGCCAAGGCAGGAATTTTAGAAGGTGATTGAGTCAAATGCGTGATAGAGCTGACATGTTAGAAGTCGGGGCCTGGTCAAAAAGACAGTCACTGGGAGTGTGACCCGGAAGGATATTGCTCCCTCCCGTCTTCTGTTTTCTCTCTCTCTGTTTCCTGACCACCTTGACCAGAACAACTTTTCTCCAGGCCAAATCCTTTCACTGTGACATTTTTATTCTTATTGTAATCAGCTGGTCATGGACTGCCACCATGAACAAAAATAAACCATTTTCATTTACATTGTGTGACTCAAATACAGACATCCCTGTTTAGTGAATGAGTTTTGTTCCTGTGACAAGGTCATTAAATGGTCACTAAATGAGGAACTCTATACACTACATATGTTACAAGATTCAGAGCAAAGAAATGGTCAAAGGAAACCAACTTAATGACTTTGCTTTCATTTACATGCAGTACTGTAATGTAAAACAACATAAAATTACAACCCCATACTGTACAGTAAAATCAACAAAAATACTGTACTACATAAACAAGGTATTTTGTACCAAAAAAAGACACAGAGGCTCTATCAACAAGATCTAAAGAACCGAAGAAAAAGAAAGGGAGGGCTGCAAGTCCCAACAGCACATTTTGGTCATTAAGTCCAAATAATTCTTAAACAGATAGGTGATTAAACAAAGAATGCCTGTATTAGATGTCATGTTATTGTGACAGTTTGATGAAAATGATTTCTTTTTCCTAACAACACATGCTGTCCAATAATCTTTCGAATTAAATACAGTGGCCACCATCAAATGATCATACCAGCTGGGTTCAAGAAATAGGGATCTTTCAGATGTCAGAAAGGGCAGGAATGAAAATTACTCAGAAAATTCCAGTGTGTCTTATGATGTAGAATGCGTACATTAACAATCATAATTGCAAAAACAGATGCAATCCAAATATGATCTTTAATAAATCAGCAAAATCTCTATTTCTATATTTCAGCTTCCCTGAATTCTTCAAGGTTTACACTGACCATTGCTGGAAGTTGTGTTTTGAATGAGCAAGCTCATTGATCAAGGAGCTTCTGCAGGTCATTGCATGGGACCAGTGAGATTAACATATTACTAATAAGATATCACAGAATCACGAACCTGCTTGACTCAGTCACAATCACTGGAAAAGCCTAGTATCACTGACAGGGACACTGGTATTAATGGATCCACTGCTTGGTCCACATACAGTAAATACCTTGGAAGGTAGAATGATATGTGAAGTAGGCAGTAAAGGAGGTTACTAGCCAAGGTTACAAGCCAAGAGCGTAAGACAAATACTGAACACATAAAACAATCACAGAGACACTCACAGTAATAGTTAATTGTTCAGAATTGTTTCCTGTGATTCAGAAGTGTGTATTTAACCCCTGGGAAAATAACGTATGATATGAAACATTTCTATGTATCAAGAAGTTTCAAAGGTGACATCATTTCTGAAGAGTTAATTTATAACTAAGAATTTACTTAACTCCAACAAATCAGTTTTATTATCACCTGAGGAACTGCTGGAAGCAAATAGTCCTTAGACGTGAACCCAATAGAAAGAGAACCTTAATACGTTTTTCTGGTCCTTGGTACAGCTCTTCCACCTGTAACATTTGGGATCAGCAGGTCTCATAACACTATGCTCTAAATCGTTCCTTTTTGCATCAAACAGACAAACCATATATTTGAGATTGTTTTGCCTCATTATCCAAAAGTTACTGGGTAGCTTATTTTCCCCCATTATTGTACATTACAGAAATAACAGATATTTTGAAGACATTTGTCTTTTCACGAACACTGTGGCTATTTGCACAACATGCTTAGTGAATATGCCTAAAATATGACAGGTTACAGGCATGTCTCATTTAACAACCAAGTTCTGTTTCCAAATCTAGGTTGTTAAATCATTAGTCACTAAGTGAGGGACTGCATATAGTATGTACATTACAAAAGGCAGAACAAAGAAATGGTTCAAAGAAACTCCAACTTGATGATTTTGCTTTTATTTGCATAACTCTTACATGCAGCATTACGATGTATAGTGGAATGTAAACTTACAGTACTATTCTATATGGTAAATTCGCCAAAAATTATAGTATTGTATAAACAAGACACACTATACCAAAAAATACTTTGAGGCTCTTTCATCAAAATATACAGAACTGTACAAGGAAGAGACAGGTCATAAGTCCAAGGGGTGAGCTATAAATCCAACAGTGCTCCTTGATCCTGAATCTGAACATAGTCTAACAGTGATTTATAAACAAGTGATAGTAGCGTTATTTACAAGTCACCAGAAAGTGACAAAAAACATGTGGTGAATGGAATTGTTTTCAAAATTTCCTTTTCAGATTGCTGATTCCTATAGAAATGCATCTGAATTTTATGTGTTTATGTTTTATTGTTACAATTTACTGAATTCATTTATAGTTACATTTTTAACATAGAATCTTGAGGGGTTTTTACAAAAAATATAACCTCTAAAGTCAGATATAATTTTACTACTTCCTTTCCAATTTGAATTTCTTTTATTTCTTTTTCACACATATTGCTATATCTAGAATTTGCAGAACTATGTTGAAAAGAGGCACACATGCCTTGTTCCTGTTCTTAGAGGAAAAGCATTTAAACTTCCAACATTAAATATAATATTCACTATGAAGTATTCATATATGTCTGTTATTATGCTGAGATCATTACCTTGCAGTCCAAGTTTATTCTATTTGGTTTTCATGAAAGCATGTTAAATTTTGTGAAGTGCTTTCTTTTTCTTAATAAATGATTTTCGTTTTTAATCTGTTAGTGTGTGCTTTGTATTAATTTTGGTATTGTAGACCATCCTTTCCCATAAAGGCTCTTGCTAGGAGAAAATAACATTTCAACATAGTTTAAAATTTTTAATTTGGTGCTGAATTTGGTTCGCTAGTATTTTCTTGAAGTTTTTTGCTTCATTATTTGAAGGAGATTGGTCTCTAGTTTTTGTTGTTGCTGTCCTTTTTCTTCTTTGCATGTTTACTAGAACTCACCAACAGAGCCAGCAGGCCTAACACTTTTCATTGTTGGGATATTTTGTTTAATAATTCAATCTCTCTATTAGTTATAGCTCTATTCATGTTTTCCAGTGCCTCATAATTTAGTCTCAGCAGGTTTTAGGAATTTGTTAATTTCATCTAAGTTATCCAATTTGTTGATGCAAATTGTTAATATAATATTTACTTTCATATAACATAATATTTAATATAATATATCTATAGAGCTAGTAGTAATGCCTCCATTTTCATAATGATCTCTCTCTCCATGTAAATGAAAAATAAGATTTGGTAATTTTGTTGCTAATGTCAAAGAAACATGTTTTGACTTCACTGATTTTTCTCTATTTTTTACTCTATTTTGCTTATCTCTGCTTTAATCGTAATTTTTTTCTTGATTCTTCATGATTTAGATTTGGATGGGTTGTTGCTGCTGTTGTTGTTCTTTTTTTTTTTTCTCCTCCTCTTTCTCCCCTTCTTCTACTTCTCTTCCACCTTTTTTGTTCTCCTAAAGTTCTAAAATTAAAATGTTGATTTTAGATCTTAGTCTTTACATAACTTCTATAAATACTTTTATTTCTTGTGTCTTATTTCTAGAGTCTTCTCAAACACATTTTATGAATCCATGCAGATTATTTTGGTCACTGTTTTCTGCCCGGTGCAACCTAATGTCTTCTAGGAAGTCCCTCTGGGTTCCAGCTACAGTGCTGTAGTCTCCGGAGGGAAGGTCCTGATCTTTGCTAGCGACGATCACTGTGATGCATCGTCTTTTCCTCAGGTCCTACAGTATGCTGCCTGCTCAGGCTTCTGGGCCTGTTGCAATATTTGTGCTGGGCCTTTCAAGCCATCACCTTGTGGTGCCTTGCCTCTAGTCTAGTGTTTCTCTACTAGACCAAAACTGCAGGTCCAGGAAGGTTCCTACTGTTAATAGATCTGGCCATCTGCCAGTATATCTTAGATAAGTGTGACTCACATCAGAGAAGATTGCACTACTGATGGCACTGGCTAATGTCTCAAGAATTCACGTAACATAAAGGAGTAACATACGGGGGTCAATGCCCTGTGATAACCCAGTCCAGTGAAGGAGTGATATTGGGAAGACTCTTAATACATGCTTCCATTTTCATTTCAGGCAGAACACTATGAAAAGTAGCTTTTCTACATTCCTTCACCAAACATCAGGACTAAGACACAGCAAACTGTGCTTCCTTTGGAAGCTCTGGTCAGCTCTCCAGTGCTTCATTTTGTACCTGTTTTTTTTTCATTGTAATTTTTCTCTGTCTGTTTCCTTGAGGTTACATATTCTCAATAACAGCATGGTTTGTCTCTGGATTTGTGGCACCTGAACTAAGACGCTAGTGAATATATTAAGGAAATAAAAACAGTCATGTTCAAAATGCATTTTAAATTTCTACCATTCATATTTTGCAATTTTACTTCTATGAACAAGAACCCTGGGTGATATGGTTTCCTTAAGTAGAAACTATCTTTCTGAAATGTCATACTTCTTAAAGAATAGAAGATAATTTAAACTTAATTTTGGCACCATTAGTTTTATAATATTTTTGGACATGACTTCAATTTTCCAGAAGATCAAGTTGAAAGTCATTATAGGGATTAGGTTAAATCTGGACATATTGATACTAACATAGAAAATTATGGGAGTTTTAGAAATCATAGTTAATCCCCAAAAGAAGAAAGGTGGTCAAAGTGCCTCTCCAGTGTAGAGTGTAGAAATGTATAAGAAATATCTCTTATAGGAATTTATGAGCAGAGATAAGAAAATCCATTAGCTAACCTTAAATGTGAATTATAAGAGTAATAAATATCTAAAAGAAAGGGAAAAAATTAACAAAGAAAATAAAATGACTTTTATGCCATGGGATTAAGATCCTTAAAGATGTATGAAGAAATGTCATGAAAGGTAGAAATTCAGGGAGTATTACGGGAAACTGTGTTTGTTCCCTTTGTTTGTTAGATAAGATCTTTCAGATGAGTTATGTGTAACCAAGAAATATTCTTCCTTACTAATTACTGATAAATTAGTATCAATTTTCAGTTTTTCCAAATATATAACATAGCTGAAATTTTCATTTCTAGTTAACTCTTACAAATAAGTATATGAAAGACTTTTTAAAATGTCAAACCTACTCTTTAAAAGAAAAAAAAAAGGAAAAAAATTCTCAAATCTATTTTCAGCACTCCTTCATTTCTTTTTAATTTCCCTGACCTCTGTGCCTCTATTTCCTGCAGTTACACTGGAGATGTTCCTCTATAGTTTTCCTATATAAATTGTAAGAGGTTGGTGGTGATGAGGTTTCAAGCAAGCATACAGCTGCTGCTCAGATTCAATTTGATGCTATGAATGAGCTCTGACATCATCTAAGGAGTCATTTTCTGTCTGCATGTTTTGTGCTTAACTTCACACATAAGATGTTAGGAGGCTACAAAAAGCTTCACTGAACTTTGAACAACATATTCTGGCCTATGTATCAGCCTTCATCAAGCTGACACAGATGATTATCCAGGGATTAAAAGTCACTCTGTAGTTACCATGAATTGCTTCTTCTTATCATATAAAGTTGGCAGCTATCATAGCTAAATGCCCTTAGGGCCCTTCCCCAAGGCTGAATGTTAGCAATGGGCACCAAATTGGTTTTATTAGATGAAAGAATTAGTGAGCATTTGTGGTTTAATATTTCAAGTTGAACTTGAGCCTTTTGGGTCTTTTGTTACTCAGAATAATGACTTCCTCTTTTTCAAGAATGATATTTTAATAGCATGTTAAAAACCAATTTCTAAATCCTATTTCAAAAGCTGTTTGAGTTACACTCTCAAGTAGCTTCTTTAAAATGTAGTATAATGAATAGAATATAATGCATAGCTAGTCACATGTGGATTACGTTTTCTTCATAATACTAACATTCAAATTTTAGAGTTAACAAAAACAACTATATCAACTCCATCTTTTCAAGTGGTAAGATTCAGACTATATTCAAAGCATTGTTGGTTTCTATCTGTAAAATGTGTATAGCAAATAAATTGGCAGAATATGCCATGCAAATGAAAAATCTGTAAACAGTTGAGATTTGGTAAGGAGGATTGTTCTAAATATAATTCAATGACTTATTTTATTCATTTATGTTTACCAAATGATAGGTCAGCTGTTCAGCTGAACTTGATTTTCTAAGGAACAGTCTGGTCTTAAAAAAAATAATCTGGGACACAAAAATGATTTCTAGATTTGGAAAATATGAAGATAAGCGGAAGAAATGCTGATCTAGAAGTTGAAATGATTATAAAATGCAGAAAAATAAAATCGAATTAGTTTCTTTCTTTACATTTCTTCTCTCTATATCTTTCATGCCACATTGCTATTTTGGGTGACATTAGAATCAAGGATGCAATATTTATAGAAGGATGTTACTCTAGCGATAACATATTACAAAAAGCCTTGGCAACAATCTAAGACACAGCAGGGGAGCTGTGAGAGAGCTATTTTTGTAATGTTTAAAATTATACTAAATTTAAAAAATATTCCTGCTGGGCCTCAAGCTTTAAATAGCATGGTGCTGTGCAACTGATCAGCACATCAGATTCTGGTAATTTATTACAAGGATTGGAGAATATGTTGACAAATAATATGCAGGAAAAGAATTGTAGTTTATTTATATGCATTTCAACATCATAAATAATTTTCAATGGATTTTAGCCTAAAAATAGATCACTGTGAAATGTGCAGTCTATATTAAAATCATAAATGAGAGTACTATACATCTGGAAAACAATCACTAACCAAAGCTTACACAAACACACAATGTCTAGTGCTATATTCATCCAATCTTCTGAGACATTCTTAAAAATTAGACTTGGATTAGGTTGTTTCATGACTTTGTCATTCTCTTTTAAATGTTGTAACAGCTTTAGTGAGATATATTTCACATGAAACAATTTATTTACTTAAAGTGTAGAGTGTTATGATTTTCAGAATATTTGCAGATAGGAATTAGCATCACCAAGTTTCTACATTCATTATCTTAGAAAGAAATTCTATACCCTACAGTTTTATCCCTACCCATCCCATAAAAATTCTAAGCAAATAATAATATATTTCTTGTAAAGATATATTTCCTATTCTGAACTATCATTATCAGTATGTGGTCTTTTGCGACTAGCTTCTTTTGCTAAGAATAATGCATTCAAAGTTGCCTGTCCCATTACTTCATTCCTTTTTATGACCTAATAATATTCTGTTGTGGGGATGGACCACATTCTGTTTATCCACTCACTACTAAAAGATATTTGAATTGATTCTAGCTTTTAGTTATTATGGACAATGCTTGCTGTGAACAGCAATATACAATCAGGATTTTTTTTTCAGAGACAAATGTCTTCACTTCTTTTGGGTCTTACTCGCTTTTTAAAATTTTTTTTTAATGAGGAAGGAACAGGGTCTCTCATTCTATTTGAAACTTTTGCACATGAAAATTAAAAATAAGCAATTTCTTATATCAATATCCTACTAAGAAACATACTAATGTAAATACTTAAATTTCATTTTGAAGTTTCAAGATGTTTTTCTTCTCATAACTACTCAAATGTGTTTTTCCATGATTCCCAGTGAAGAAAGAAATTTCACTTGGTATGATCTTTTGTTTTTCTACTTCTGGAATTTATCTTTCACTCTAAAGGACTCAACCCATGACCAAAAGGAGAAAATACTACCAAACAAAAATTGGGACACTTAGATAATTTGCTCTGTGATAGGACATCTCTCTTAGTTTGAATTTTATTCTTGAATGGTTCAATGTAAAATAGATCCTCATGGAAATTTCATGACACCTAATTCCTATTTCAAATCGTACTTAACTGTATGCTTTTTCACCCTGAAAGTTATAACAAAAAAGGAAAAAGAAAGTCATATCATTTTATGTGTGTATAACCTTCAGGATTAAAATTGTTTGTTAATAAACCTATTAGATATTCAGATTTAATTTAACTGTAAATTCTTTGCTCATATCCAAGGGCAGAATTGGAACCGTAGTGTGTAAGCAGTATTCACTTAACATAGTGGAAGTTATAATGACAGTGCTTGTTAGAGGCTATGAATCTGAATTATGACTAATGACTCCTAGTTACAGAAGTAGAGAAAATTTAAAAAGAAAGAAAGAACATTGAAGAAAGCTTTGGGCCAGTAACACAGTTACATTATATTGAGTCTGGTGGAAGAAGGGTCATGTATATGAAATGTCCAATTCTTTTACTAGACTATTTCATATTTTTTAGAATTTGTATGTATGTTACTGGAAATAAAACATTTCTTTTTTCATAGTTTTCATATGATCAAAACAACAATAGTATAAAAACTATAATTACATCCTATAAAATAATAAGAATTATTAATCTTGGAAAACAGTAAAAGGAAGATTTTGCAAACTGTAAATCTTGAATATAATCTTTTCAACTGCATTTGTTCAATTTTCTAAACAATGACTTTATATGAAATTTATAGGCTAAAAGGAATAATATTAGTATATAATTGCAGGTAATAATGAACATGTATGTGAGTATGCTAAATTTAACATATAAATTTGCTAACTTTATTTTATGCCCACTTTTATATCCACATCATTTGTGTTTTTGGCTACCAATAAAGAAATACACCAAGGAGGAGTTAGGGAAAGGAATGAACATTTTTAGGCCCTTTTACAATGAAAACACTACAAAACATAGCATCTCCTGGGTGAAAAATATTGATTTTTTTTGGAAAGAAATATTGATTGCTGTTACCAATGCATGAATTCACACATATGCATACAAAATTTTGAATATATCTCAGTGAATACTATACAGTATCTATAATTTTTGTGATAGAAAAAGACTGATTCCTAAATTGTTTTAAAATAGTGATTATTTTACAAATTC
This sequence comes from Hydrochoerus hydrochaeris, assembly GCA_004027455.1. NCBI lineage: Eukaryota > Metazoa > Chordata > Mammalia > Rodentia > Hydrochaeridae > Hydrochoerus > Hydrochoerus hydrochaeris. The sequence continues at coordinate 304,029 of PVLA01000782.1, forward strand.
AATGCAGACATGGAAAAGGAAGTTTAAACTAATCTTTTCTATGTACTGAGTAATATTTGTTATTTATCTACATGTATATATATATATATATACACTTTCATATTGTTTTTCCTCTTATTTTCCATTTTACACATTTTTATGTGGATTAAAATCTTTCGGAAAAGGTAAAAATTGAATGGATTATGGTAATTATTGCACCAATTAAATAAGTCTTAAAAAATCATTGACACACTTCAAATGGGTGAAAATTATGCTTAAAGTAGATCTCAATTAAGGTTTTTTAAAAACTGAAATTGTAGCAATTTTAGTAGCAGTTCACATTTATATCCTGTGTGCCATTTGGTAGGAACTAGACAAACATATTCATGGACTGCCTTACTAATTACTCATAATAAAGTCTTTAAAATAGGCACTGTTAGCATTTCCAGACTAGGCAAGTAATGAAAAAGTTTATGCAAATTTCCCAGTGTCACACAAATAGAGATATAGCTAAGAATGTATATTATCATTAAATGTATGATCGCTTACAGTGCATAGAAATTATTCTAACTAAATTGTAACACTTTAATTCAGCTTAACATAATTTGCCAATTTGTCTTAATGACATCTTTGAGTAGCTGGTTACATAATGCCTTTAGCTCTTTTTTAAACCAGCTTTTAGATTTTCTAGTATGCATCAGATTATTTTTCTTTCTTTAAAACAAACACTATGAGGAGAGCCAGATGTGGAGTTAGGATGTCCACATCCCTAACTCCAGTACTCTGGAGGCTAAGGCAGGAAAATGACTAGTTTGAAGTCAAGCTGAACTACATAGTGAGATTTTGTCTAAAAAAAAAAAAAAAGTAAAACAAAGGCAATATGAATTGATGATTGTGTGAATTGCTGCTAGAAACATCTTATCTGTCATTGTATAGTTTGTGTTAATGGCAGAAATGATTCTAGTGTTTATACTGAGTACAAAAATTATATTATTTTTTGCTAAATTATATATAAATTAGTGCATAAGTAATCTAGAAGCTTAGCTATTGATACTTACAGAAAGTATTAAATGATCTTATTATGTAACAGATCATTACATTAAGCATTATTTCTGGGGTGTATGTTTTGTCATTCTACTATTCTGGAAGACAAAAAAACAAAAAGGACAAAAGAAGAGAAGAAAAGAAAGAGAAAAATCCAAATCAGTACAAAGAGCAAAAGTTTCAACTTTTCTACTGCAACTGATATATTTTTATACTATGAAAATATAAAACTGAGTTGGATCTAGATACAGGATCTTCATCTGTAAAACAGGACTTCAAATATATCTGGAGGTTTTGTTATAAGATTGAGCACACAATCCACTGGAAGTGAGGCAGAGAACATGCATTCACTGTCTCGTTCCCCATCATGGGGTGGGAGGTTCATCTGCCAGTTCCCATTTGCTCACATATTAAATAATACACACTGTCTGCAGAAAAGAAGACAAGGTGAAAGTCACTGGCTTTCCTCTTGAGTTTTCTGATATAATATGACCTGAAGTTATGTGCAATGGTGAATTGATGCAAAAAAGAAAGAATCTGAAACAGCGTCAACCTTCTGAAGGACAAGTGTTCATTTTCCATTTATAAAGAAAGGGAAATTGTGAGGAAAAACTCGATTGAAGAGATGAAACAGGGTTCTATTCTTGACTAAATATTGCAGAACCTTTGGCAAATTATTTGTCTATTCTGGAGTCACTAAGTTTCTAACGTGGACAACTAGAAAGCATTTGTTTTACAGAATGAATTGTGAGTGCTCTTCCACTAATTCATTTAACAGACTAGATCTTCTACCAAGTACTAAACTCTGTACAGCATGGGTCATCATATTGTGAATAACAAAGAAACAAATTCTGTTTTTAATTACAGGGAGAGAAGCATGGAATAGTTCGGCAAATATATAAAGATAGAAGATAAATAAAGAATACGTAAGTTTCAGAAAGGAACTATCTATAAGAAAAAGAGTAGATAGATTCTACATAGTTCTGTCAATTTTGACCTTCAAGTAAAGATAGCATTGAACACAAGAGTGGAAAGATAGGGTCTATGCATTCTAATTTTTAGTAAGAATTCTCTAGGAACAAGGATTGGAAAGCAATAGATCCTGGTGGCTAAACAAAGCTTCTTTGGATGGAAAGAGAAAAGATAGATTTTGCAGTAGGAAACCTGGAAAGTTTTATGCCTGAAGCTCAGAGTTGGCATGAACCAGTGACTATGGTGGGCCTTGCATTCTTCCTTTTTGGTGTGCAATGCAATAGTGAGTATAGTCTTTTTTTTGGTTCTCATTGCAAGTTGGGTTTATGACAGGCAGATGATTTGCTTTTAACTCCACAGATGTGTAGGTCAAGAAAAGACTGAGAAAAAGGACCTAAGTATTCTCATCCAGAATCATATTTAATTCTGAAAACAACATTCTAAATGTTGAAATTAATGGAACAATTAGAATAAAATGAAATTGAGACAGTGAATTGAAGGGAAAGAGTGCATTTTGCAGGAGAAAAGGATTCAAATTTCTGGATCCTAAAAGCAGGTTATTTTTTTAAAAAATCGTTATCACATTTCATTCTAGCTTTATTTGCAATATGAGTTCACCATTCTCATCAGGAGCTATATATAGCCCACTTTCTTTTGAATTTAGATTGCCTTGAGATTTGTTTCAAGCAATAAAATGTTACAGAAGTGACTGACCCTGCTTTTACTAGGTTAAGGACCACAAGGAAAGGAACATCTGAAAGGTGAAAGAAATAAATGAGAGAAGACAAAAACCTACAAAGATTCAGGAATTGCAGAAATTCCACTCGCAGGCCAAGCTATAAAAGAAGTCATCTTGTACCTGGTATGACAAATTTGAGCTGTCAGGTGGTATCAATTTAATGACTGAATTCAGAAAAGATGAGCAGAGAAGATTGTCAGTCCATATGAACTTGAGAAATAGCAAATTATTGTCACTAGTTTTGCAATTTGTCAAATAGTAAGAAATAACTAAAATAGTAAAGGATTACCCCCAACAAGTGGAGAGGGTTACTGATATTCAAATTCAGATGAAAACTGGATTTAGAGAAAAGTCTGAGAAATCATCCTTCTGTGCGGTTCTTTCACAGCCATCATTATTATTTCATAAATAATTTGTCAAAATTATTGAGACAGTAATGTCTCAAGACATATTAACATACTAATTAGGGGTAAATTTCAATTATAAGGCTAAAGATTGATTTATTTCTGGGTCACATGAACAATTGTCTCTACACTATTTTATAGAAATTAAGGTCAGAAAAATATTATTAGTTTGGAAGAAAAATATATTATTTTATAGAATATTTAGTTATGTAAAACTTGCTTTATGATTGGCATAGTTCTAAATGCTTGCTATGGATTAATTTATGAAACTTAGTAAAGCTCTGTAAGGTACATCATTTAATTCGGTTTTTGGGCTTTTTGTTATTGTGTTTATTTGTTTCTTGAGCAGAGTTTTTCTTTCTAGTTCAGTCTGACTTTGAACTCATTATGTAGCCTAGGCTGGCCTCGAACTCACGCTGATCCTGCTGCCTCTACCTCCCAAGTGCTGAGATTGTAGGTGTGCACGACAACATTTGGCCAAATTACATAATTTAATTCCCATGAAGACACTGAGTAACAGAGATTCAGAGATGTTTCTAGATTTACCAGGTAATTACCAGGGAAGGGAGGCATGCTTCAGGTCCAGGAAATTTAATGCTAGACTATGGTTCTCACTCTCAGGGCTCCTGGATTTTTCTTGCCAGATTTAGTAAGCACAGGAAAAGCTCAAATAAAAATGAGCTCAGCTGGCATCATTACTCTCACAGCATTTTGTGGGTCTTTACTTTGCCTTAACAAAGGAGAATGATGTGACACAACTCTTTTCATACATTGTTTGAAGTTTTTGACAATGACAGAAAAATGCCCTGGCAGGTTGAAAAGAAAGGTTCACTTTCTTGATAGTTTACTTAAATATTTAACGTTTAAGATTATCTGGCTTGGATTAGAACATCAAGAAGAGATTTTAAAGAAAGGATATTTTGGAATTTCTAAAGAAAATACCAAAAAGATTTAATAACAGATGTAGTTACAGCTGAACACTGTTTCTTTTGCTCTTAATTTGCTGCAGGAAATCAAACCCAACAATTCAGCTAACATTATTAATATTTTTCATAACTAAAACTTTATTAGAATAGCAGTAAGTCATTGCCAGAATCTCAGATCTTTAAAAATGAGTTTCTTTTTTTTTTATTTTAAAGAGGATAAAACCAGGGAAAATAAAACAGAATAAAACCAATCAAAGTAAAACAGTTTAAGTGATACAGTAGTTCACAACCTTATAAAATCAACAATAGTTACCATAATGCCTTTTGTTGTCTTCAAAATAGCTGCAGATACCTTTGGACATAGTAAAAATTGTACAGAACAGAATAAAATAGAAGCAATAAAAGCAAAACAGTGAATGCAATAAAGGACTTCAAAACAAGCCAATAGTAAATCCAAAATGGCTACCATAATATGTCTTGTTATCTTTTAAATAGCTGTTCATGCCATCAGATTTAACATAGTCAAACAAAACAAAAGAGAATAAAACTCAACACAACAAAACATCGGAAATGATATGATAGTTCCCAGGCAGGAGTCACCTCCTGGTGAGCTTTGTTCTCTTGCTCTGCAGTCCACCAATGGCTCTGACTCAAGGAGAGAGGCTTGGGTGTGGCTGTCCCCACTCAGGCAGTGGCCTGTGCATGGCACTGGTTTCCAGATAGGGATCACTTCCTGGTGAGGCCTGGTTCTCTCCCCTCCAGTCTACAAATGGTGCTGACTCATGGAGTGAGGTGGGTGTGGCTGTTCCCACTCTGGCAGTGGCTCCTGCCTGCATGGAGTTTGCCTTTTTATCAGCTCTACAAATCTTCAATGTTTAGTCTTTCTCTGGGCATCAGAAAGATTCAGATGATTCAAAAAAATGGTTCATTTCTTGATTCTTTGATAAAGTGACAATATAGTGTCCATCAAATGGGATTAATGTATGTCAATTGCTATTCTTCACAAAATATTTGTTTAGTAATTAATTAACATCACAATCAAATTTGCATATGTAACTGATTAAAGCAATCAAAAAATGATTGATTTAGTATCAGTCCACTAACTGGAGACAGAACTGAAACCAATCTAAATATGAATCCATTTGAAGTTGAATAACTCAGTGTTAGTAAGCTGCAGATAGGCTCCTAAATTACTGTCTCCAGAAATTTTTGATTCTTAAAAATAGAATTTCAATGTTTATGAGTAAAATCTCAGAAAATATGAAGTACCATCGTACCATAGATGACAAACATAATGGCTCACCCAGTAAATAATTCACAAAATTTGAATGTATAAAAAAAATACAGTACTTTTTTCCTTTTAACTATAGAATTAAATGAAAAATAAAATTGAAGGGCACTGAAAAATTAATCTAATAATTTGTTTGGTAGATACATGTGGGAGTACTTCACTCTGGGGATTTTTCAAAATTTAAATTAATCTTAAAGTTAGAGAAAAATTATATTTATGGGGTGCCATTCTTATGGGATGCAAATACTGCATAATATTTGAATCAGGTTAAGCATTGTCTGTCTTCTTGAATGTATATGGTGAAAGCATTCAAAATACTTTCTTTCAGTAGTGAGATTGCTGTTCCATAGGGTAGTTTTATTCAGGTTTTGATGAGTCTCCATGATGTTGCTCATAACGGCTGTACTGGGGTTTTTTGCACTGACAGTGTACAAGGTTTTCTCCAGATCTTTTCCAACAATTATTAAAGAAATGAGAGATAACAAGATCTGTATGTATGTTCAAAGAAAATAAAGTCAGTATGATAAAGGGTCATTTGTTCTCTCGTATTTATTTCAACACTGTTCATAATAAGAAAATGCAAGCAATTTAAGACTATCAACTAACTGATGAATGAATACAAATACTAAGGTTTTGTAAAGTAAGTTACATAATTTGAGTGTTGTTTGAATTCAGTTTGCCCATCAGTTATATCTACCAATACACTCTGAATCTAAAAATCTTTGATGTACACTAATCAATACTATTTTAGTATCTACATAATTTTCCATTTCTCTGCAGATTAATTTCTAAACTGCAGGTTACAATTCTTCCTCAGAAAGCCAATAAATACATATGTTAATCTTTTTGTCCAATATTTAGTATCATCTTAATGTTTTTATACTAAAAAAGAAGAAAGACAAATGGAAAACCTTTAGATAGCAAATGTAGCATTTCACAGCATAATTGATAGATATTTTATTTTTGTGTTTTTATTGACATAATAATTCTATATATTTATTGGATATATAGTGATGTTTTGTGACATGTGTATATTATATAATTATCAATTAGGATAGTTGACATATCCACAACCTTTAAATCTTTGTGGTAAGAACATTTCCAATCTTGTCTTCTAGCAATTTTGAAATACACTCTACATTCTTGTTGACTACAGTTACTCTTTGGTTATGAAAATCCAGAATTAATGTGTCCTATTTAAATGCATGGTTGCACTTATTCCCAACTCTTTCTGTCCACACCCTCCCCGCCCCAGCCACTGATAACCACTGTTCTACCCTCAGTTTCTCATTCATAGAAATTAAGGTTATTCACTGAACGTATATGCACAACTTTATTAAAAATATAACAATTATTTCTCAAACACAGAATGATTAACTATGTTGCCAGGCAGTGGTTTTCACAAAAGGAAAATATTCAATCAGTTTACTACCTTTCTTTGTCCATTGCTCTTTTTATATACAATTTATTGTGGTAAGAGAAAATCAGTTCTATACATGGAGAATTTGTGTCTCCATAATCCCAATTAATTTAGGTACCTTCATCCTATAAGGTGGTAGCCCAGGTTTAGGACAGAAATTTTAGATCTCAATTGTAGGTGTTTCGCTTCTTTTGGTAGGATAGGTATCAAATGTATATGAGCTTTTACAGTGTGTAACCAAAGCTAATGATTATTAACTCAAGACAAAGTAGATTATATAATTTTAAATTTTTATTTTAGTAGCTAATTTTTAATTCAGTAGCTAGTTATTATATTTTTTCAGTTTTTAGTATACTTAATTTGAAGACCATAAACTAAATGTTTCTTTATATATCCACAATTTAGAGATGCAACTATTAAAACTATTTAATTTTATTAGACAACTAATTACTTCTTTATGCACTTTTCATTAAGATCAGAAACTGATATTTAGAAAACTTGTTGTACATATTTCCATGAATGTCATTCATAAGGGAAATTGTAAGTTCTGCTGTTGTCATACTTTAATGATGCTGTTACACACAGTAAAATACCAGGTAATTAATGCAAAGTAGTTCATTGTTAGTACTTTTAAAAGGTAAATTTTAAAGTATGAATTATGATCTATTAATAAATAAATGTCATTTTAGTGCCATTAAACTACAAGTGCTTTAAAAAGACTGTATTTTACTTTTTATTTCCCCTTTTAGCATGTTTAGGGAGAAAAATAAAGCAGAAAACTACACTGGACAAAAAAAATCTACTTGCCTCTCAATTTTTATTTGGGAACTGCCTGCCTTTCCTAAACTACTCATTTCTTGGCAGCCTTATTGCTTCCATGCCCAATTTTCTCTGGCTAAAAGTAATCAGTCCACTCAGGGGGAGCTATATAACCTGAACAGGAATAAGCAGTGGCCTTCCCTAGATCCTCCAGGGGACTGACCAAGATCAGGTTCTCTAGAAAGCAGAAATGGTCAAAATGAACCTAGACACTCATAGTAGACATGCTTCCTTACCACATGGGCCAGGTCATAGAGAAAGCACATCTGTAGAGCAAAAGACTGAAAGATTCAAGCAGACAGGAGCAAGGTTGGGAGACTGAGAATCTTGGTGGTTAAATTTCTGGTTCCAAAGATGTCTTGCATCTTTGCTCCTATGTGGTGTTCATTGTGGTTGTTGTTTTTCTTTTCTCTCTCTTTTTGGAGAGGATACCAGGGATCAAACTCTCAACCTTGAGCTTGCCAAGCGGGTGCTTATGCCACTGAGCTAAATCCCTGGCTTCCTGTTTTACAAGGCATTAATTTATTGTAAAAATGAATCTCTCTTTAGCTCCTGGAGTCTTGATATCACCAAAACAATTCTTCACATACTACATTCTGTAAATTTTTATGGTAAACCAGTTTTTTGTTTGTTTTGACTTCTAATATGTATAATGATGCTTATAATTATTTAATCAAAATATGACAGCGTTTCAGTAATTACTATATTCTACAAAGCTTTGAAGATGTATGGAGTGTGAGTGTCAGAAATGGACTGCATTTTCAAATTAATAATTTGTGATTTAATCATTACATTAGATATTCCTAATCCAGGATGTCACCCAAGAAAACAATATATTTATTCTGATGTTGCAAATCATTGCTCAAAACATTTATGAAGCTACGTTTTTGCTTTTTTTAAAGTTTACTTTTGAGACAGGTAAGCTCCTTTCTTTCTGACATACTTTTGATAAAAACACTTTTTCTGCTTCTTTATTAACGTTGTTCACCACAATTGGTTCCCATCCTGAGTCTTGGATTGGGCAAATAAAATCACCTCCCTTGAAATGTTGGGGTTTTTTTTTCAGTTTTAATTTTTTTTTTCAGAACATGTTTGCAGTACTTTATAATTAATTTCCTTGTGGAGACTTGGTATGTAACAATTCGTATATCAACTGCTTTCTCTCTCCTCTCCTCTCCTACCTTTTGGTTCCCTTCTGTTTTGCAACAGATCGTTTTCCTATTACCTATCTATTATTTTGTTTTTTATTTATATTTTGAGTTTCTCATATAAGAGCAAACTATCTGATATTTAAACTCTTGTATCTGATTTGCTTTACTTGATATGATGGTTCAAGGTGGATCCATTTTCCTACAAATGGCTCAATTTTATTCTTTGTTATGGCAGAATAGCTCTCCACTGTGTAAAACTATCATATTTTCTTTATCTATCTGTTATTTGACATATGGGCCACTTCTGAGATTTAACTCTTAAGAATTATTCTCCTATAAATATGGATATGCACATATCATTGTAATATGTCTTTAAGTCTTTTGGGAAGATACCCAGAAAGGAAATAAGTTAATCAAATGGAATTTCTATGTTCAGTTTTTTGAGAAGACTCTATGCTGGTTTCTATAATGGCTGTATTAGCTTAGATTCCCCCCAACAATGTAGAATGATTCCTCCTCCTCCTCTTCGCACCCTGCAGCCTCACTAACATTTGCAATTATTCAATTTCTTGATAATTACTGTTTTTTTCTGGAGTAAAAGGGAATCCCATGTTTTACAAATTTACAATTCTATAATGATAGAGATGAACTTTATTCATGTATTTGTTGATCATTTGTACTTTGTCTTCTGAGAAGTGTCTATTCAATTCAGTGGCCTATTTTTTGATTAGGTCTTTTATTGGGGCATATATAATTTTTTGAGTTCTTTATATATTCTAGATATTAGTTTTCTGTCCAATGAATATCAGCCAATTTTTTTCCCATTCTATAGGAACTAGAGAGACCTAGAATAACAAAAGCAGTTGTTGTGGTTGTGTCTAGATGTTCCTACAATGCTTCATGAAGTCATGGAGCTTTTTCAGAGATGGTTAAATCTGGAGTGTGTGATGATGTGATTAATCACACTCCACTGATTAGTTTGGCATAGTTCCAGCTAGGATTATGGGTTTGAGTGCTATACTTGCCCTAGGGTGGGTAACCTGCATACAATACAAGGAACAGAAAGAGTCTAGTCTTCTGTCCCCTTGTTGATTTTGTTGTTTTATGCCACCATGAAGAGTTGCCTTTCTGCCATGTGACTCCCTACCTTGAAGCCAGCTAATTATGGATTGATACTTCTATAAACTATGAACCTTTTCCTTCTTTAACTTTGAACACTTGGTATTTTGTTTTGGTAATGAGAAAAGTAACTAACACAGCAATCCTTGGCCACAAGAGCAAAGCAAGAGGCATCACAATCCTGGACTTCAAGTTACATTACAAAGCTAGTAGGATAAAAATACCATGGTACTAGCACAAAAACAGACATGTGGATTAAGACAACAGAATAGAGAATGCAGAAACAACTCCAGGCACAGTCAGCTACCCTATCTTGGGCCAAGTAGCCAAAAATACACCCCGGAGAGAGTCTCAAATAACTGATGTTGGGAAACTGGCCATCCACATGCAGAAGATTGAAGCTGGATCCATATGTTTCAACATGTACTAAACTAAAATCAAAGTGATTAAAAAATCTAAATGTTCAAACAGAAACACTCAATCTGATGACAGATAGAATGGACACAACTCTTAAAAACATAGGAAATAGCAGAGCCCCAATTGCACAAGAAATAATGTCAAGAATCAACACATGGAATGGTTATCAAATTAACATGCTCCTGAAGAGCAAAGGAAAAATAAGCAATAGAATGAGGAATATATTTTTTGTAGGTAAATTTTACGTCTCTTGTATATATTTTTTTTAGGTAATTTTACATCTTTTTTTAATGTTAATGTTTGATTAACATTAATTTTGGAATTTCTTTTATGATTCCTCAATAGGCTTTTGACTTATTAAGGGGAGCCTATTTGCATATGGAGTTTTCTTAGGCAAACAACACACCTTCCTTAAATTCCCATCAGTTGGGTTGCACTAAAACTCTGCATTGTTTCTAGTGGTGGCTTTGTCTGATTTGACATTTAAACACAATTTTAAGAAATTTAGAATTGTACTATTGTTCAGTTTTCAGCGAATGTGCCATTGTTTTTAGAGAAAAAAACTGGAAAAGACATTTGAAAAGATGTATTTATTTTATGGCTTTTTACAATTGTCAATAATTTTGGAAAAAAATGTATTTATATTTCAAAGAAGTAATAATGCTTGTTTAAAATCTGAACTCTTTGATAAATCTACATGAGAGTGAAATAATATAAATTTTATAATTTCAAACATCTTGTTTCCAAGATATATTGATTGACTTTCTTTTTTTACTGATTACTTTTTTTACATTTTATTTAATGAGAGGGGGAAAAAAGCAAAACAAAAAAGGGCAGAAACAACACCGAATTTCAAAAAAAAAAAAAAAGACGGTAAGAAATCTCTAGTTGATATGTTACATATTGTCTTCTTGGATATAGTTATTCAAGTTACAAAATTAAAGCATACAAAGTGGACATTCAAACAGTGAGGCTGCAAATAGTTCTGTTCACCGATCCAAAAAAACTTAGCAACATGGTTATCAATTCTACACACTTAAAGATACATGCAGTTATATCCTTTAGAGAACTTTCTTTTCCTCCTTTTACTTTTTAAGTCCAATATCTGTTTAGTTATGTCATGTTTCAGGTTGCTCAGTACCTTACTGATCTGTTTTGTTGTTGTTATTTACTTTTTAATTTTTTCTTATTTATTTATTTTGAAGGTGGTAAAATACAACAGAACAAGACAGGACAAAGCCAGTTGAGGCAGTACAGTGAAATTGGTACAAACTTCACAGCAGGTTACCAGATTAACAGCAATAGGTACAATGGTATACCTGGTTTTCTTCACAATTTTTGTTCCTTCAGTCAGATGGAGCAATATTGAAGGAAATACAGAAATTATAAAAACAGAATATTGAATAGAGCAATACCATTGTTCAGAACAGAGCAAAATAGGGATAAAAATATTTGTCTTCAAAGAGATGGCAGAAGAAAATCCCCCTTATTTGCTATATTGCATATAGTCAGACTCGCAAGAGATGCTCAGATCTCTGGCTCTCACTTGGCTAGCGGGGGTAAGGAGGGGGTGATGAGATGGATGTTTGATTCTTAGCCCTCACGCCGGTAGGCTCACAGCGCCCACCAGAAAGGTGAGCTGGCTGCCTGTTTTCCCAGCGCCCCAAGTTCCAACATGGCGCGGATTTCAGGAAAGGATGATATTGTTCTTGCCCTGGGGCGGCCGTGGCTTGGGAGGCCACAGTCACTTACCAGAGAGGCATGATGTACTGTTTACTTTTGAGTAACATGTAACTGTATATATTTATAGGGTATAGTGCAGTACTTCAGCAGATGTATAGAGTGTAATTAGGGAAGTTCGCATTTCCATCTTTATTATCATTTCATTATGTTTAGAGCCTTTGAGTTCTTTTCTTTTAATTCTTCATAAAATTTATACCAGACTATGCTAACAATTGTCATCCTTCTGTGTGGTGAAACCATGGAATCTATTTGTGCTGTCTCACTGTGTCTTGCTACCTATTATTCAACCTCCTCTCATCTTCCTTTCACCTTTCCATTCCATCCTCAAGTGATGACTATTCTAACATTTGGATTGACTTTCCTGTAGCATCTATGTTTAAGAGGAAGCAAACAATAATTCTCTTTTTGAGTCTGGCTTATTTTCATAACATAATGTTCTATAGTACAATTATTTTGCTACTAGTGATAGGATTTTATCCTTACTTATAGTCAAAAAGCATTTTATTGTGTGTATACTATATTTTCAAATCAATTTGATTCCATATACATGCCACAATAAACATGTAAGTACAAGCATTCCATTTGCTTTGGATACATACCCACAAATGGGATAGTTGGATCATATGGCAGTTCCATTTGCATTCTGAAAACTTTCCATGTTGTTTTTCATACTCTGCTAATTTACATTCCCAACAATAATGCTAAAAGTTTCCTTTTCTGCACACTCTAGCTTAACGAACTAGGATATATCATGTAAGACAATATATAATTATAGTCTCAATTTGCATTCCCTGTTGGCTAATGATATTGAGTGTTTTTCCTATATTTGTTGGTCATTTACATTTTTCTTTTCATTTGAGAATGCAGTATCAGAGTATTAGCCCATTTTAATTGGATTATTTGGAAGAGATTGCATTAAAGTTTGAGTTACTCATGTATTTTGAATATTAATCTGTGTCAGACAGTTTCCAAATATTTTTCCCACTCTGTAGGTTGTCACATCACTCTGTTGATTGATTCCTTTTTTGTGCTGAAGCTCATTAGTCTGATATACAGTAATCCTGTTAATCTATTTTTGCTTTTGTAGCTTGTGTTTCTGAGTTCTTACCAAAAAGCCTATACCAGTTCTAATATATTAGAACATTTCTGCTATTTCCCTATAATAGTTTCATGTTACAGTAGTTCCAGGCCTTAAATTTAGGTATTTGATCCATTTGAAGTTGATTTTTGAATGTGGTAAAAGAGATCAACTTTCAATCTTCTGTATGGGAATATTCAGTTTTCTTAGTAACGTTTTTTAAAACAGATTACCCTTATTCCAGTGTTTGGTTTTAGTGTTTTGGTCAAGAATCAGCTGGCTGTAATGTATGGGGCTATTTCTGCTTCTCTTGATCTATTCTGTACTAAAGGTCATACATTTGTGATATGCCAGTTTTGTTTACTATAAATATGTACTGTAGCATAAAATCTGGGATTGTGATACCTTCAGCTTTATTATTTTTGTTCAAGATTGCTTTGGATATTCACAATTTTTTATGATTCCACATGAATTTTAGGATTTTTTTCTTCTACTGTCAATAATAACTTTGCTGTTTTGGTGAAGATTGCATTGAAGCTATAAATCAGTCTGATGAGTGTGGACATTTAACATTACTAACACACGCTATCTGTGAACATAGCAAGTCTTTCCATTTTCTTGTGCCTTCTTCAGTTTCTTTAGTCTGTTTTGTGATGTTCATTGTACAAGTTTTCCACATTCTTGGCTAAGTTTATTCCTAGATATTTTCTTTTATATTATTTTTTTTAACCATTGGCTTACTTATATTTTTTCTCAGCAAGAACATTATTGGTATCTAAAAAAGCTACTGATTTTGTATGTTGATTTCATATTCTTCAACTTTATGAAATTTGTTTTGGTTCTAATAGTCTTGGAGTGGTCTTTAAGTTTTTCTGTATAGAAAGTCACATGACATGGGGAGAGTTTGACTTTTTTCTCTTCCTATTTGTAAGATGCATTTTTAAGGAAATGCTTATTGTATGCAGAATTATAAACTACAGATAGTTATATTAGACACTGAAATAATTACTTAAGCTATTTATATTGTTCTTACCATCTTAAAATGAATGAAGGTTTAGAAGTTTGTTTAAATCAGAAGTAATAGAAAGAGGAAGCTCATTTCATAGATAATAGTAACAGTAAGACATAAAACTCAAAAAAAAAAACAGTGTGATAATGGAAAGCACACATAGACCAGCTGCACTAAAGTAGTGTGGGAGCATTGGCCAGAAGTGTGCATGAGACTGAAGCGCTGAGATAAGGAATCTTTGGAGACGTGAGCTCAAACCTCCTGGTGTGCCTGGTTTAAGATTAAAAGTTAGGCTACAGAGCCACAGTCCAAGTAAGATCAAAATATGGTGCTTTAAGGAATGTATGCTCCGACACCTGTCTTCTAATCTATTACTTAGATTGGCCCTAAAGCCAGTCATGTAGTAGACTGCTCTGACCTTCCCCTGTTTTCTCTGCACCCCCTGAATGAATTCCTGCACAGATGTCCTTTTGTCCTTTGTCCTTGCTTCATGGTCTTATCGATAGAAAACCACAGAAGCTTCAGATTAAGGCTGTGTTTCTGGACTCTGTCACCCCGAGCATCTCAGTAAGGCAAGCCTCTTTGGCCCTTTGGAGTTTAAACTGAACATTGATTCCAAGCAATTTCTCATCCTTTGCATGGCACCATGATCATAAACTACAAAAACACTATTACAGTGAATCCTGTTACATGCAAGAACTTAGCAAATAAAGAGATTACTTATTTAAAATTATTTCTGTAATCATTTGTATATGTACAGAAAGTATTCTAGAAAATCTGTCACTTGCAGATTAATAAACTAGGTGATTGGAATTTCAAGTGCTTTTTTTTTGACTTTATGTATTAACTCATTGATTTTTATCCCATGCAGAAGAAACCAATTGCCAATTTTTAGATACAATTAAACAAAAAGGAAAAAAGAAAAGAAGGAAGGAAAGAAGGTGGGCAAGAGGGAAGAAGCAAGAGGAGAACACAGGAAGGAAAGGGCAGTAGATAGACTGAAGCAGCTACTCAGGGGACATTTTTGGCTTTATGGTGTTTCTATTCTTTGTCAGAGTCAGATTAAGGATGTAGAAGATATTCAGAAATGTGTCATCTCTGTGTGTTTACCGCAACAAAGTACTGTAAGCATTTGAACTGAAGATCATCAAGAGAGTATAAATCTTGCTTTTTGTCTTTTGAAGTTAAACATCCTTTTCCTTTGTCTCCTTAAATTCTGAGAGGAAAGTCTAATTTCAAAAGTTGACTTCCATTTGGTTTATAAAGAGAAAATATAGAAGTTAAAGAGGGAGGGATCATCTTAATGATGGGATTTCCACTGATGGAACCTATTAAAGTGTGGTTTTTACTTACTAAAGTCTGCTAGGCGTTATACACACTGGATGTTCTGATCCTGTTTGTCTGGAGCGGTTTCCTGTTTACTCTGGCACAGTGACATCCCTGCAAGTCAGACTGCAGTGGCCGAGACACACAGGCTGTGGGATCTTACTGCTTCTCCACATCCGCAAACTCTGGCCAACCATGCAGCGAACGCCACGTTTACAGCTCCTCATTTGAGCTGTGACACAGTTGACAAAATGTGGGATCAGATTGGTCATTTGAGTTTATGTGAATTGTGATAATTTTTTATTGCTATATAATTATACTAAGTATATTAGGGCTTTTCTTTTTGCAGAACTTTTCACTGTCATTTTAAAAAATAGTCATAGATGATTGGTTATAGGAAGGAACTAACTTTGCCTAATGAAAACTATAATCCTTCAGAAAAAAGTTACCATGTTATCTAAATAGTATTGCGCTATGGCCTTCAGGAAAAAATAATACATTGTGTAAAGGTGAAAGCATATTGTAAGAAATGTATTTTTAATGATTCGGTCTTTGTGGAAACATGATAGTTTCCCTACACAAACTAAAACAACTATCATAGTATTTATACAGTGAAATAATCACATGAGACCACCATTGCATACATAATCTCTTATTCACTGAAACATTGTTATATAACATATGACTGCCTTTTATAAAATTTTGAATTGAATAATATCAGTGACAAACATGGTCAAAGATATTGCTATATAAATATCCTTCTGTCTTCTAGGTCTCCATATTGACTAGATGATGATTTACAAACCATAATTTTAGACAAGATCTTGTTTTTAGCATCAGCCTTTAAAGGTTTCTATGCTAATAGTGAAAATAAGTAAACTTTAGAGCAGTTGTTGTAATACTGAGTGCAGCATAAGCCGTGTTCTGAAGAGGAAATACTGAAAGAGGCATCAGAAGCTAAGTGTTGTCAGTACTTCATTCTCTGGAGTAAATCAGATTAATGCATCTTTGTGTGAGTGTGAATGTGAGGAAAGAGAAAGGGAATACAGAGATACTGCAAGAGCCAAGGGCGCTTTTAAGAAATAAAGGATGCAGGAAAGATTGAGGAGTTTGGCAAAGACATTGGAAGAAGATCAATGGAAGAAAAAGGGTTTCTAAATGAAAGCTAGCCACTCGCCTCAGTCAGGGTTTCCCAGAAACAGACTTTGAGACAAAGATTTAAGCTGAAGCGGATACTTCGGTAGCCAATAATTTGAAAGGCAAGAGAAAAAAAAAACACGAAAGAGAGAAATAATAGAGCACTTCTAGATAGCACAATTTGAGACTAAGGCTTCCTTGCAGGTACCTTTAGAAGTGACCATGGGTAGACAAGAGTGAAGGAAACTGGCAATGAAAAGTAAAAGGGGGAAAACCCTCAGAAGTTGATTACTAAGGTAACCACGGCTCTGGATAGCTCTGACTCAGTACCTAAGGCTTTCTGAGGAGCCTTCGGGAACACATCTCAGAACTATCCATTTCCCTATCTGGGAAAATAAAGAGGGACACATTGATTCCTTAACCTAACACACAACATACTGTTACGGATACCAAAGGTTTAATGTCAAGTAAACCTTGCTTTCCATGATGGTACTGCATATTACCAGTTATTTAGAACACTAACTATTGGGCCTTCCAGAGAGTCTTATCTGACATCTATAAAATGAGAAATACATTATTTTTCTAGTAAAAACCATGGTAAGGTACCACACAACTTTCTAGCAAAGATTCCTTCACACATAAATCTCACATTGTTCTTGTCTTAAAAGATATAGAAGAAAAATATTTTACTTGGAGACTCAAACTTGTCTCTTGTGAGATAAAATTTAATTATTGAGCATAGTTATTAACTTTATTTTCAGATAATCTCATATCTTTCAGATGGGCATAGGAATGTTATACAAAACATTGAAATAATGACATTAAATAATTGTACTTCATTAACAGCAATAGTAGGAACTGAATCTATGAAGCTTTAATATTTCCACCATGCTCATAGATTGGTAAATAAACATAAATAGTATTATATTATTTAAATATATTTGTATGAATTATCCTAAGAGAGAACCAAACTTCATGCAGGTAAATTCATATATTCATAAGATTTTAAAGAGAAAATATAGCTAAGAGAACACAACATTTTGAGATGTGGTCTCCAATACAGTTTTACCTGTTCCTCATGTCTGTCTTCAAGATGAGTAAAACCATGTTTTTTATTTTGATTCAATAGAGACTTTTAATCCTGCGGAGTCACCTTGTGAATGCATTTGTGAAATGTTTTTCTTATTTTTGTCACTTCTGATGTAATGGAACAAAATCCTGGTTGAAACCATCACCTACATGTAGACTTTTTATGTACTTAAGAAGTCAGAAATTAACTTCGGTCTTTAAACAATAAGCCATGTAATCACTAAATCATAATAAAACAAACTTGATCAACAGAGTTCTGTATGTTTCTTGGTTTCCTTCTCTCTCTTTTCAATATGCATTATGTCAGCTATGTGTAAATACATTTTTATCCATTTCAACAAAACCTGGTGGCAAAGGAGAACACAGCAAGTCTATGTTGTCTCACATGGTAGTTACCGAGTATTTCTCATCTACAAAGGAGAAGTCCACTCCCAAAGGGCACATCGCCTTCACTCTCCTGTCTCACTCGTGGGAGAAGTTCGGTGGTATCACAAAGACCTCTGCCCCAGGGTAAAGCAGCTGCTCTGGTTGCTTGCCAGCTGAAGTGACGGCTTGACAAAATCTGTCAACAGGGAAAACACGCCACATCTTCATATTTCTATTGTGACTGTTTCCCCTGCTCCCGTTCAGCAGGCCCCTTGGGACACTGCCTTATATAGAAGGCCAAGGAGGGTGACATACGTGTGAACATATGGCACTGGCCTCCTGGGGTAATGTACATGAGAGCATATGGTGCCGCCCTCTTCCTCGTCAGCAACCGCAGGAAGGACTCTGCCGTGGCTTCACTGTTTATTTTCCATATGGTTCTTAATTGTCTCTGAAAGTGGATAATCTGCATGCACGCTCCTCCAAAATCTTTCTACTTATGAGTAAATATCCCAGCTACAATAAATTCAGCAGTCATCTGCTCCTTTCAATAGACACAGAGTGTAGCTTTTGTATTTCTATATATTTTATATATAGATACAATTCTGTATATGTGGAAGTGTAATCTAACAAAATATTTATTTCTGAAGAAGTAGATGGCTATAGACATATATGCATGTCTGTTTGTATAAGGGCATAGTCACACATCTCTAGGAAAATAATTACCATCTAAATTTCTCTTTTAATTTGTCATTATATAAGTGATTGCCACATGTATAATAAGAAAATTTTCAGTACGTCATTCTTTAAAAATCTTTCTCTCTCTTTCTTTCTCTCTTTCTTTCTTTCTTTCTTTCTTTCTTTCTTTCTTCTTTTTCTTTCTTCTTTCCTTCCTTCCTTCTTTCTTTCATGCGTGTGGCACTGAGAATTGAACCCAGGGCCTTCAAACTGAGCTGCATCCTTAGTCTTTTTAAAAATGTTTTATCTTTCTTAGGTTGGGCTTGAACTTGCAATATTCTTGCGTCAGCCTCCCAAAGGGCTAGGATTACAGGGGTTTGCTGCCACAACCAACTTCTTTTTCACATTTTTATATTCAGATATTGTCATTCTCTCTAGCTAAGTTATTCTTATTGCAATATTCTGATTTTACTGTAGAACAAATTCTCACAAGAAGCCTACTATCACAAGAATAGATGAAACTTCTAGGACTTTCTACAAAACTGGTTCATTATTATTATTATTTGGACATTTGACATAATTAACCACAGCAAATAAACATCATGTGTCAGAGACCATCTCTGTTACATTATGGTATCTGTTTCATGACTAGTATGGGTTCAACAACAGATAGGTGATAAATATGGATTGAGTAAATTAATAAAATAATACATTCCTATATGCAAGAGATTATAAACACCTAGGAAGCAGGCCTGTGAAAAATAATTTTTGGGGAAAATGATGTCTGGGTACTTGAATGAGCAAAGAATATGAAAATATCTGTGCTTCTGGTGGAAGCTCACTGAAGAACGTGATCAGCAGAAGACAGGAGTTCAATTATCTGGTGAGTAGGGTGACCTATCTTATGAATAATGATCAACCTCCTTCCCCAACCAACCCTTTCATCACCTGATGGGCTCCTGAACAAAGTGGCTCTGGTGGCAGGTGTGGAAGTTATACTTGAACTGAGCCACATAGACATTAACTTATGAAGACTGACCTGGTAATGCTTACCACTGAGCGACAAATCTGCAAGCAGCAGAGACCAATACAGGCCCTGATATGGCATCGCCCCTAGAATTGATCAATCACCTATATGCAGCAGGTTAATTATATCGGATTGCTTTCATCATAGAAAAAAACAGTGCTTTGTCCTTATAGGAGTAGGCACTCTGGATATGGATTTACCTTCCATTCACATAATGTTGCTGGTGAAACTACCATCTATTAAGTTATAAAATGCCTTATGTATAGTCATGTATCCTACACAGCACTGGTTCTGACCAAGGGACTCACTTCACAGCCCAAACACTATAGCAACAGTTTTGGGTGCATACAACTGATTAGCACGTTTGACTCCATGCTTAAGCAGCTGACCTTGTGCTGGCAGGGCCTTCTGAAGATATAGCTGGGGTACCAGTTAGGTTACACCCTCCTTGCCTGGGGCAAGGTTCTCTAGCTGGCTGAATATATATATGTATTATCATGTGTATTTTCTCCCTATTTCATTAAGAATACATATATAATATATTAAGCAAATGTCTGTTTCTCTTTCTTATTCCTTTATCATGCAGTATAAGATGCGTTGAGTTGATGCTAGGTGCTCTGCCCTTTTTATTGCCTTTACTCTCAGATTAAGTATGGCTTAATGACATCTGTGTGGGTGCCACATTGACAAAGGACAGACTTTCAGGGGTCCTCTTGACTGGATTAAGAGATATTCAGAGACCTGTTAAAACATAATTTCTAGGGATACATGTGAGGATGTTTCTGGAAGAGACTGGCATTTGAATCAGAATGCAGGGTAATGAATAGATATCCTTCACCAGTGTGGCTGGGCAGTAGACAATCAACTGAGAACCTAGAGAAAGCAAAAATATAGAAGAAAGATAAATTCTAGCTCTATCTCTCCATTTCTCTCTCATGTCTCTCTGTGTCTGTCTCTAGCTCTACCTTTATTCTACCTTTGGATATTAGCTCCCTTATTCTACCATTTAGCTCCCTTATTCTTCCATTGGACATTAGAACCCAAGTCCAGTTTTAGACTCCAGGCCTTGCAGCAGCAACCCCCACCCCCCGCAAACCTTGCCAATTTCTCAGGAATCTACACCAAATCAGTCAAAGTAATATAATCATCAAAGGACCCCAAAACTTTGCCACTGGCCAAGAGCTACACCATTATCTGTCTTGATTGTTAGGCCATTAGATCTGAACTGAGCCATGATATTGTCATCCACGGTTCCCAGTTTGCAGATGGCCTAAAGTGGGGCTTCTCGGCATCCATTATCATACAAGTCAGTTTCTTCCACAAATTCCTCTGTCTCTCTGTTTCTGTCTCTGGCTCTGGCTCTCATGCTCTCTCTCTTTTCCTCTCTCCCTTCCTCTTCCCCTTTTCTCTAAGCATCTTATTGGTTCCATCTGTGTGGAGAATTTTGACTAGTAAAAGAGTTTCGCAGCCTTCAGGCATATAATTTTAAAAATCAGACATCAAGCCTTAGCATATATTTTCTAAAACTTCCTTAATATGTTAATAGTAATTATACTTTTCTTTTTTTGACATTTTATTTAAAGAGAAAAAAAGCAAAATAGAAAAAAGGGTAGGAAATAATACAGAATTTTAAAAAACAATAAGAAATCACTAGTTGATGAATTACATATTGTCTTCTTAGAAATAGTTGTTCAAGTTACAAAATTAAAGCCACAAAGTGGACAAACAGTGAAGCTGCAAACAGTTCTGTTCAATGATCTAGCAAAAGCTTAGCAATATGGTCATCAATCCTAACACTTAAATATACATGCAGTTATGTCCTTTAGAGCACTTTCTTTTCCTCCTTTTGCTTTTTAAGTCCATTACCTGTTTAGTTGTATCCTGTTTCAGGTTTCTCAGTACCTTGCTGACCTTTTTTATTGTTGTTATTTCCTTTTTAATCTCCTTATATAATTCTATTGCTTTGTTTTTGAGTTTCTCCACATCCTCGCCCCATGGATCAGCTTTGGTGGAGTTGGGAGTTTTTGGAGGTATTTTATTACCTTGTTTTCTCATATTCTATTTTTTTGTTGTTGTTTAGTTTTTTTAAGGTGATGAAATACAACAGAACAAGAAAGAACACAGCCATTGAGAGAGTGCAGTGAAATTGGTACAGAATATCACAGCAGGCTACTGGTGTAATAGTAATGGGTGCCATAGTATATCTCGTCTCTACAATAGTTGTTCTTTCAATCAGGTTTAGCGAAGTCAAACCAAATACAGAACATTATAGAATTTATCAAAACAGAATATTGAATAGAGCAATACAATTAATCAGAACAAAGCAAAACAGTGATAACAATATTTGCCTTCAAAGAGATGGTAGAAGGAAATCCCCCCTATTTTCTACACTGCATGTGGTCCAACTCCCAAGAGATGCTCAGACCTCTGGCTCCCATTTGCTAATGGGGAAGGGGGGATGAGATGCCCATGGCTGCTTACCAGGGAGGCAAGCTGGTTGCTTGGCTTCCCAGCACCCTAAGTTCCAACATGGCATGGATCTCGGGACATGTTGGCTCTTACACTTTTCCTATAAGGAAAATTTTAGTAATCACTTTGTTTTTATTTCCTTCTTTCAATTCTTTCTGTCATTCTCATTTATTATCTTGTTTTACCTATTCATATATCTTAGTTCTCAATTTTTACCACTGAAAGTGGGAAAACTTTATTTTTAGCAACATTGCTGTTTAACTGGCCACAGTGACACATATCTGTAATCCAAGCTACTCAGGAGGCCAATGCAAGAATATAGAATGTGTGAGGCCAGCCTTATCAACTTAGTAAAAATCTATCTCAAAATAAAATAAAATTGGATGTGGGTGGAGGCCAGAGATGCCTCTCCCTTGTGAGGTCCTGGGTTCAACCTCCACTACCAGTACTGGACAAAAAAAATTGATTACTGTTTTGACTTTTAAATTTTATAATCCATTTTCCTTTGTGTTGAGCGGTTAGAGTTCATAGGTTTTGTCTGACCCTAAAATACTGTCTTTCATTTTCCAGTTTCAAGCAACTTAAGTAATATTTCGACATACATCTATGACAGAGATTTAACAGCTCACTCTGTCCTCTTTGGCCTTTCCTAAGACTCTAAAAGTATTCCATCTACCAGAATATTGCCTCACATTTGTATTCATTTATTCTGGCCACTGGAGCTAATGTAGTTGACTCAAAAGGGATTGGTGTTTCTTTAACATACAAGTATAATTTTTGTAGTAGCCATTTCATTTCTAAATAATACTTAAGTGGTCTTTATTCGTGGCCTGCTAACTGGTATATAACTGCAAAGCCAGACAGAGACTATCACAATATTCTCTGGCAAGCTCTTTAGAAATAAATCACAAGTGACTGCATATCCAAAGCTCGCATAGTGTTCTTTTGTTGTTCATATCTGCGTAACCATCCAGTACATTTATTCCTAAGGTCTTTATAATCACAGTTCCAAAAACACACATGCAGTTCTTAGCAACTTTACTTTTGTGTTTGGTTCTCATAATGGGCCTGTTCTTTCTTGAATTGGCCCTGAGCTCAATTGCAAAGCACATTTAGTTTGTCTTGGGCACACCTGGTTTCTTCTTTTCTCCTTCTCATTTCCCAAGGTGGTGTTCAGCCCTCTCTCTCTGAGTTAACTCCTTCCTCCTCATTATCCGTCATAATCTCCTCTCTGGAAAGCAGCTCTCCTGTCTTTGTTTTTAAAAAGTATGTTTAATTCAATATGTTAGACATAGTGGGGATTTTGTATGTAAGGCAGGGTTCTTAGAAGTATAATGAAAGCTCAATTCCATGCCATAGGAATTGCTACACAAAAGAAATCAGTGGTAGAAAAAATGGACAAAAGGTAGGACTTTTGAATAACTCTAATAAATACTACATATTTACATGAATTCTGCTTTCATTTAACTTCAGATACTTTGGTGATCTATTCACCTAACAAGGTTGAGATAATACTTTCTTTCCATTCCATATCTCTCTTTGTTCACTGTCACAATAATAAAAATAACAATAAGTTGTAAGATGTTAGTGAAAACTCTTCCTGAGGAATCAAGCAAGCTATTGTTAGAAGCACAGATTCTGAAATTTTTGTTTGTGGATTTATCTTTACTATGATTTAACTCCTTACTAAATGTATATTCATTGTGAAGAAATTTAACTTTCCTAAACCAGTTATCTTATTCAAAACTAAACAAGTATTTCAAAACCCAGTGAGTGCTTTTAGGATTAACTGAGATAACTCATGTACATCAGGCAGCACAATAATTCACAGTAAATGCTTAACAATCATAATTAATATTGATATTCTCTCTTAATTTATTAGTATTAATAAAATATTTTATTTTGAAAAATTAATACACATTATTGGAAGAAATAGACAAATCATTGCACTGTTTTCTTTTTAAGTTGTGATTAGTTTTTACTGCTCATTCCATGATTGTCAGCAATGTCTAAATTTGTTCTCAGCCTTTCTAGAAAATGGACCAGTTATATTAATGTTGTTACTTCAAGAGTAAAGAAAATTTCATTAAAAAATATTGTTGGAAATGACACACAAAATAATTGTCTCCTAAACAGAAATTTGAGGAACTTGGAAATAGAAGCCTAATAGACACTAACATTTATTAAAGTTTCAATTTATAAGAAACTTATAAATCTTCCTTAAGGAATGTTAACTTTAGAGGGAAAAGGGAACTTTAAATGACATAACTAGTTAATATCTGGTATGTGACTAGAATACAAATATCATGAGTCTACTCAATGTTACCATTTGTTTATTTCCCCAAAGTCTCTTTATTTGGAACATGATTGGATCATGGAACACTGTACTCATCAGTGGACCTGACCATTGGTGAATTCAGTAACTTAATATGCAGGAGGTGGAATTGGTTGGAATTGGAACACTCCCAGCGTGCTCTGAGCCTTGGAGCTAACCAGTGGTTGGTCAAATTCTGTGAAACATTTGAGTCAAATAAAGATCTCCTCTTCCATTTGCAAACTCTGCATTGGATGATATTGAATGTTATAGGGAAACTGATTTAGTTTGTGAGCAATTGGCTCATGACCAGAACTATAGGAAGAATTTAGTTCTTAACTCAAGGTACCACTTTCATGTATGAAAACTTCCAGAGAATCTAGGTTAGTGTTGGCTTAATTTATAGCATTGACCATACTCCAATACCAAGATCAAAAACACAACTAGAAAGGTATAAAACAACATCTATCTTGAACAGGTATGCAGAATTTCTTAACAAAATTTTACCAAATTGAATTCAATAATATGTAAAAAGATTAATACACCATGATCTAGTAGGGTTTAACCCAGGAATGCAATGCTCGGTCAACATTCAAAAATCAAAGTAATTCTCCGTATTAGCACAATAATTAAGAAAAACAAGATCGTTTTTATATGTGCATTTTGCAGTTTAGTTCTCAAATGCTCCCTTACAAAGTCTTATATGTTCATAAGTGGAATGTGATTGGATCACTGGGGCATTAATACTCCTCAGTGGTTTGATCCGTGATGAGGTCAGAGCTGAATGTGTTAGGAGTTGAGGCTTAGTTTGGGGAGATGGATCACTGAGAACATGATGTGAAATGGCTTCTCTCTCTCTCTCTCTCTCTCTCTCTCTCTCTCTCTCTCCAACTCTCCTTCTCTCTTACTTCACTTAGTATAATGATCTCTAATTCCACCCATGTTGTTGTTAAAAACTGGGGAGTGAAATGGAAAAGAAATACTAAGAAATCTAAAATACTTTAGAATAAATATGAAAAATGATAATGGAAACTGCACACTGAAAAATAAAAGTACTGCTAATTGTCTCATGGATTTCATGTACTTTCTGTATGCACAATAACTTTGTAAGGATTTATAAAAACCAAATAAATCCGGACCAAAAAGAGAGAAGGATGGGGGAGTTAAGATGCTTTATGTTTAAGAATCAATTCCCCATGATGAATGTAATCATTATGTACTGCAAACATGTACTAATAAAAAATTAAAAGTCAAAGGTTAAAAGAATAAGATAAATGTGGAGAATAAAAAGAAGACTTAAATAAAAGGAAAGGCATATGTACTACATTTCTGTGTATGAAGGGTCAGCATTAATGTTTATTATCCCCAATTAATATATAGCTCGCTCTTTTCTTCTCTCTCTCTCCCTTCTCTCCTGTTTATTTCACTTCACATAATGATCTCTAGTTCCATCCATGTTGTTGTTACATAATCTCTTTCTTTGGAAGGTGAACTCCTATTCTGCTGTATGGATCCTCACATTTTCTTTACCCATCTGTCAATGGACCCTTGCATTGATTCCATTACTTGACTACTGTGAATAGAGATTCAGTGAACAAAGGGCTGCAGGC
This sequence comes from Hydrochoerus hydrochaeris, assembly GCA_004027455.1. Classification (NCBI taxonomy): domain Eukaryota; kingdom Metazoa; phylum Chordata; class Mammalia; order Rodentia; family Hydrochaeridae; genus Hydrochoerus; species Hydrochoerus hydrochaeris. The sequence goes on from PVLA01000782.1 coordinate 330,156, forward strand.
ATTTCTTAAGCCTACTAATTTCAAATCATTTGAGTAAATATCGAAATGTAGGATGGATGAATCATATGGTAATTGTATTTTTAGTCCTTTGAGGAACATTTTTAAGTTTTATGTAATAGGTCTACCAAGTTACTCTCCTAGCAACAGTGTAGGAAGATCTTTTCACCACATCTTTGCCAACACTTTTAGCTTTCATCTTTTTGTTAGTAGATGTTCTGACAAGTGTGAGATGTTGTCTCATAGTGGTTTTAATTTGACTTTTCCCCGATTATTGATATCAAGCATTTTCTCAGATAGGTGTTGTCTGCTGGCTGTATATGTCTTGGTAAGAAAAATGTATTCATGTCTCCTTTTTTTTTTTTTTTTTTAGAATGAGTTGTTGTCTTGATTTTCTTATACATTTTAAATATTAAGTTCTCTATCAGATATATGACTGGCAAATATTTTTCTTCATCAGTAGATTGATTCTTTGCATTATTGCTTATTTTGCTGTATGGAAGCTTTTAGTTTGATAGTACAAGCCCTTAAAAACTCTCGTTTACAAAAGGTAGTGGTTAAAAGAACTTAACTTGAAGTGTGATCTCTTTCAAATTATGGTTCCTATAATTACTTCCTGTGTAATACTGAAAAAACTTTATTTAACTTGTAGGATTCAATCCTATAGGTAGATTTGAGGTCATAATAACACATTATATGCTTTTGTTAGGAATATCATCAATAATGTAGAAGTGTGTAGCCAGTGTCTGATCCACAATGAAATATGTATGCAAGATAATTACTTTGTTATTATCCTAACTCAGAGTAATATTTATGACACTCTACTAATCATACACAAAGGACAATATTTGACAGATATTTAGCAGGATAGATCTTTGATAGGCACTGTTCTGATTTGCTATTTTCTTAATTATTATGTTTAGTTGCAAATTAAGAGTATGCCTATGGAAAAATTCAAGCATTCAAGTGGCACAAAAAATAGAAACTTGCTCTAAATAATGACAACTAAATAAATATTACCTCATATTTTTTGCTCATTTGTCTATAGCGTAGTTTTCTAAACAACCTTCAGGCAGTTTTATAAAATAGAAAAAAATCTATTAAAATACACATATTATTGTCTTATCTCTATTTTGTTTTGTTTTATTACCCTTAAAATAAAATTAAAAAATACATATTTGTATCTTTCTCTCATGAATACAGTAGAATTTTATTTTTGCAGAATTTTTTTAGTAAATACTGTGAAGACCTGAGTAAAAACCAAAAAAAAAAAAAAATTACTTGCTACTTTGCATTTTGTTCACTGTCTATCCTTTGAAACAACAAACATATACAAAAACAGCAATTGATTTTAGCCTTTATTAGGTGAACTAAATTTATAAAATGTTATGTTTGCAGAATGTCAAGTTTTCTCAGTTTGTGTGAATTCCCACAAGTGTAACAACTGTTATCATGTAATAACAATTATGACAATAAACTGATAAACAAAATTTGGCTTTAACAAAGTACCAGAAGTAAAGACAAAATAGGCTCCAATTTCATGATGAAATAATTATGCTCACCTCTTGATGGACCTGTCAAGTTCTTGCTATTTGCCACTACAGTGATGTCAAGTGTGCATGGAGCTATTTATACTTTACAAGATACGGTCACTAAGAACTGCACGACCATTAGCTGTTAAAGATTTGACAGACGCAGTTACTTCCAGTTAGCGCTAGTAATTATTAATAACTCAAATTTTATTGAGTTATGATAATGAACATTCTTAGTAATATTTCAAATATTATTTCAGTATTAGTGAATGCTTTCGACCCAAAATATTAAACTTAGTAATACCACAGTAGATGAGAAATCATCTCAGTAGCACAATGGTGTCATAGATTATAGGTTATCCTCTCATAAAGCTCACTTTGTTTTTGTTTTAGATGAAAGAAAAGATCAAGAAATGGAAGCATTTACTGTTTTTCTACATGGTTATGGATAAATCTGCAGATAGAAGGTAAATGTTTTGGACCCTTGTGAATAGCTTCTAAAATTCTAAATTTTTAAAATTATAGTTTAAAAAATACATTTTCAAAATATATAATATAATTATACATAAGAATAAACAAACTAAAATAAAACATCTCAATATTTTTGACTTTGATGAATTTAAGTGATACTGTATAATTTCATAGTTGTATGCATATATATTTCATATGTATCTTTGAGAAATGAATATTATTAGCAGACTAAACAACAGAAAATGCATTAGTTGATATATATCTTAACTTCAGGTATATTTCCATTACCTTTATAAAGGGTTCAGAAAGTATATATATTGTCTATTTATCTATCTATTTATAGGTACATGGACATGTTTAAATATTGAAATGAAAAAGTAACAAAATTACATATACAATATCAACTGAATAATATACAAACTTAGGAGACATTAAAATATATATATATATATATATATATATATATATATATATTTAGTATGACCAAATAAAATTGCAAATTAATGATTTTTTGATACCCAAAAAGAATTTTGACATGGCAACATATTTAATTGAAGGGAGCAATGAAAGTGATTGAATACAAGACCACTGTTACCAGTACTAATATCATCAACCATATCACTTTTCAATCAATTCTCTTGAATGAAACCTTTTGAAATTTAAATGAACTTAACTATATGTGATAAATATGTGTTTCAATACACTTGACAAGAAAGTAAATTTTCCTGGTAACCTTCAAAGGAAGGAAACTTAATTAATAATTATGCATATTTAAGAAAAGCTTCTGTTGAATAGAAGATAAGGGTGTGAGTTAAAAAGAAATCTATGCTCATAATAAAATCTTTCTAGGTAAGTCTCCTAACTACCATGTTTTGTTAAGTGAGCAAAAGTGAAAATGTGCTATATGAAATGCCGAACGCAGTGGACTGGTAGTCAGGGTCGAGAGCATTTCCTGAAGCATGGTGACTACAAATGCACAAAATCCCAAGAGCATCATACAAAACATCAGAAGCTATACTATGTGGACAAAAGATGTCTTGCCTAAGAAAATTATTATAGAGCAATACACTTTTATGCTTAGTTATCATTATAGACTAATTACATCTTTAGCAGTGGTAGATTTTAAGCATTAAAAAATCACTAGGAATATATAGAAGCAAACATCTTTTCCTTTCAGGTAGATAGCATTTTATCACAGGAAATAATGATAGGACATTGTAAACATCTTCTGCCTACCTTTGTATTTTAGTAGTTCAATATGACCGCATTTCTCCAAAGGCTCATTCTGTTATTGAAAGGTAATGGTGGGAACCAACTTAAGAACATGTAAAATGCAAGATTTTTTAATCAATGCAAAGCAATTAATTTAACCAACCCTTCCTGTAATAATATTGAGACAGACTGTCTGCCTGTTTTTACATTATAGCTAGCTTTGCAATCTGCATAGAATTTAATGAGGTGTGTAATTTTTGTGAACTTATTGATTCTTGGAGATTCAAAGATTTCAGTGCTACTGAAGTTCAATACTTTTACCTTTCACTTTTCTTGTACATAGACAACAATATTATATTTCCAGTTGTTAACACTTTATAATGTTCTTATTATACATGAACTATTTTTCTCTGAAAGTACATGGAAATAGGGAGATTATAAAATTTAGTTCTCTCTCTTCTATATTAAGACTCTTCCATAGCTCTATCTTCAGTGATTTCACAATTTCAACTAGTTTCTTCTTTTGAGTTACATCAGGAAGTATTCCTAGATCTGTGCTTAGATCAGTTGTATCTTATTTTAGCTATGAGAACCATCTATCGTATATCCTGACATCTTACTGTGGGATGTCAAAACAATATCTACATGAGTTGAGATGCACTTAATTCACTAGGACAAACCATTGTTCTTCCTATTACTTGTGGTAGCATAAGAGGTCCAGCCAGGTTGACCTTTGTAATGAATTATGTGAAAAAAAATCACAAGCTCTGGTTTAAAAAAAGAGCTCGCATATTGTAATCAACTAAAGCACATATGCAGTAGTGCTGTATCCAATACCAAATTACTGGTTCTAGTTTGTAATACTTGAATTATGTAAGAATGAAAGCAACCCCTGTATGTTGATAAAACTCACATATTCCTTAAAATTATTCAACTAAAGGATGCCTGAAGCCTAGCTCAGAGGCTGCTCAGAAATAAACTTGGTAGCTTCACAGCATGGTTTTCAATCTGCTAAGCTTAGAAATCTCTAAGGCGATAAACTCTTGCTGGAAGTTAGAGACAGAGACCAGTGTAATTCTGCTCTCACTTACTTAATTTTTAAATAGATGTAGTCTAGGTGAACTTTTACTTTAAGGGGAGAAAATGAGGTAGAGTAAAGTGTATTTTACTACTTAAAAGGCTTGAAAACTTTTGGATTAACAAATAATAATGCCCACTTCAATTCTTCAAGGCTATGCCATTTACAATTTATATTAGAATAAATAGTCCAGAATTGATTCTTTGATTGAGGATTAGCAAACTCAAAAGTTCACATGAGCCTAATGGAGAGTTGATGGGCTTTATGTTTGTTTCCTATCTGTAACTAAACATTATCCTCTGCTCCCTATTGATTCAATATGATCAATAACCTTTAGTGTAGAGCCATGTCTAAAGCATGTTAAAAGTCAAGAGAAAATTGCAATTACTCTTCATTTTTTACGAGTGTAATAGTACGCTTTGTAGTATTATTTAGGTATACCATTCCTTGTAGAATTAGATTGCTTTTCTTTCTTTCCCTTTTGTGACGAAATCTCACTATATTGCCTGTGCTAACCTCAAACCCAATCCTCCTGCCTCAGCCTCCTGTGTAAATGAGATTTCAAGATGTACCACTGGACATGACTGAGATTGCTTCTTTTTTTTAACAAGCATTGAGTGGTCTTATCCATTACGGTATCTGTTTCCAGGTGACTGTTAGGAAAGATATCTTTAGTCACCTAATTTAGGAAATTGATAGCATAGAACACAGAGCTACTCAACTGCATCATGTATTTTGGGTATGAGTGATTCAAATTTTGTCTTTGTTTCAATAATCTGTAACGTAAGAGGTGTACAAAGCTCTGGAAATTCATAGTCAGAAAAGGTTATTTTCACTTTGGACAAGCAAAGAATTCCTCATAGAAAAAGTGATCTTTTGTTTGATGTAGTTATTCTTACCCTAAATGAAACAGACCATTGTAAAAAGGATTTTCAATCTTTAGAATCCATTAGTTGGTTTTGTCTTTAGCATATATGAGAATCCCTCAAAATCCTGCTAAAACACAAATTACTGGGCCATGCCATCCAGAAATTATTCATGAAGTTCAGAGTGGGAATCCAAAAATTTTGATTTTGAATCTGTTTCCCATATGACATTGCTGCCACATTTTAAGCTTCATTAGTAGAGATCAGGCAATGAAAATAATTGTATTTGGCTATCTACCACTAATATATGGAGGCAATTTAATCTTAATACTCCAAAATGATCTCCTAATTCATTTACATCTTTATCTTTCATGATATTCAAACAAAAGCCTTTACTTTAAATTGCCTTAAAATATGACATTCATTTTTTACTTAAATATTTTGTATGCTTTTCAGTTGACAATCATGGTTTTATTTCTTATTCCTAAATACAGCTTACATTGTTTGCATTATATCAATGTATTCCTTAATTTCTGTTCTTAACTGCATGTTCCCAGATATAATGTCAAGAAAAGAAACTACTCTTGTTTTATGGTATTAGATCAAATTAAATATCTATACATTTTTATTACAACACTAATTTGTACTTGTAATTCTCTGGTTTTCCCAGAAATCAATGTGAAGTAAAGGATTAAGTGTTACTCTTTTAGTACTAAATACTGTCTCAAGAGCAGAAATCAGAGAAAAAGAGAGGATAGTAGAGTAGAAGCCATAAGATGTTCCGGCCACTGTGTGAAAATCAAGCACAACCTGCTCAAGCTCTGGACAGCCTTTCCTGATAGGTCCCATGAATAATGCTCTAATAAAAAGAGGAAGGGGAAATAATATATTCACTAGCTTCAATATATGGCCCTAGCTGGGCAAAAGAGAGCACAAGCAACGCTGATTTCACCTGTATTTCCTAATTGCTTACACACAGCAGCAGAACTTTGGTGCCTTCTATGTCACTGTAAATAGGAAAGTCCCAAGCCTTGGGGGTCATAGAATTATTAGGATACAGCAGACTGTACCTTATAGGCTGGGTGAAGTACAAATGGGCAAATGCATGACCAAGTTGAGGATGACAAAAACACTGAAGTGCCTCATAAATGGAGATAATAGTACTCCCTGTGAAATGTTATTTTCCTTGTCTCTTTTGCTATTTTGTGACAGTATGAAACATTTTCTCAGTTGAAATGCATTGTTGACTTGACTTCTAAGAAACTAATCTTTCTTGACTCTGCCTTTTCCTCTTGGTGAAACCTTATTTTTTATATACAGCTTTCCTTATGAATAACATGTGTGTAGTGTCTAGACTTTTATTCTTATCCATATTTTCTTCTCCAGTCTACTTTCTCTTGATGATCTCACCTACTCTGTTCAACTGACATTTATGTGCTCCTGCCCTGCTGGATCTCTTTACTGAGTGGCAGGCCATACATCTATCTAACCGCCTATGCTGTATGCTTACCTGGATGTTTGATAGGAATTCAGCGTGTTCAAGGTTAAATTATCTCCCTTCTATGAAGAGCTTCTGCTTCTTCTGTTTTCTTAACACTGCGTCATTCTCCATCACCTCTATCCAGCCTTCATGTAGTGAAGAGGATGGTATTTATTAAAAGTTTCTTGAATGTCATTAGTTCTCTCCATTCTTGTGACCACCATACTTATGTGGGTCACTTCTCTCTCTAGTGGAGATAACATGGAGACACCTAACTGGACGATGTCTTTGCAGGATTCTCCATCTCTAGTGTTCAACATTCTCAATTGTTCCCTGTGACTTTCAGGAAGAAGGAAAAATCCTTTAGCATATTTTTACATGACTTTTTTTTACTTACTTCATTTCAATTATTACCTACTCCAAGAGTATTGTTCTGAGCTCCAGTCAAACTAAATAAAGTTGAGTTTGATCTGCTACACTTAGACTCACCTTCAGGTCTTCTTGATTCCTTTGATATAAATCAATATTAACTTTACTCTATCAGATCCATGATTATTGATTTTTCAAGCTCTATATTTTCAAGCACATCACACCTTAACAGATATGCCAAAAAGCCAGGCATGTCACTCTTTCTGCAATTTGTTTGCTCATAGGCCTATTCTAATGCAGGAATACAGATGAATAATCTGGTACAGATAATCTAATCCGCTGCAGGGTTGCTTTGGTTCAGGAATGCTTTCATTTGCAAACAATTTGGCATACAAACAGAAGTGTTTGGCAAAATTTTGTTTTTGTTTGTGAACTCTGCATCAGGTGGGCAAACGTGACCATGGTCATCTTTCCCAAATGGGCATGAAGGTGGCCATCTATTCCAGAATCGTGGAACAAATTAAATTCTGAAGCAAGATACAGCTGTATTTATTGTTTCATTGTCCTCATTTAAATTGTGAATTTCTCAAGGGCTGGAACTACCTTGTACATGTATCCTGGTCTACAATAATAAACTAATGTACATGTGAATCTATTCATAATAATAAAAATTTGTTGGCCAAGTAATTTTCCATACATATTAGATGAATTACCATATATTGTCTTCTTTTCAGCTGAATAAACAGAGACTCACAGAGCATAAATAAATTGTCAAAGCCAAACCACTATAAATGATAGAGTCAGACTCAATATCAGGCATATCTAATTTCCAAGTGTCTGTCTTTATCACAGAGTTACAGTGAAAGTTCAGGGATTTAAATTCCAGCTCTGCCTTTGACCAGTCTACAGACTTTTCTTGCCTCTTCTTCAAAGCTGTGACTCACTGTACCAATACATGTGATTAGGATATTTTTCAAAGACAAAAATCAGCAAATAGATAATACAAAATAGAGTTTATGGTAAAAATGTTCTATTATTCATTTTCTTTATGATTATTTATTTTAATTTTAGGAAAGCAAATATGGAAGACATACAATAAAGAACACTTAGGATAGCATGAATAGATATAAAATACACAGTTTCTCAGAATTTAGAACAAAGACCCTACTTTCCTAATAGCATGGAGGATAAATAAAATTGTACCATGATATGATGTCCATTTGATATATGTTATTTGAAATTCAGAAGAAATCACTGTGAAGAAGTAACACTGACAAATAGAATCTTCAAAGGTAAAGGGTCCTTTTAATGTAACTGTAAACCTACAGATGAACTGACTAATCAAAATTATGTTATGCTTACTTGGGTTGAACAGCAAGGGGGGTCATTAGAATAACATTTAGCATTAAGCCCTGAGGAAAACCACCTAAGGCAACCTTGAACTCTCTGGCATGCCTGTTAATCTGAGTGTATTTTCCTCAGGAAATCTGAAGAATAATACGTTGTACTGCCACTGATCATTAACAATAGCCTCTTTTTGGAAGATTATGGAGACATATATATATATAACACACCTCCACTAACATATAAGTTAAATATATAAATATATTTAACACACCTAATTTTCTTTCTGATTTAATAGGTTTCAATAAATGGAAACTGTGCAGTCAGAATAATGAAAAGAAGACATAATTTATCTCATTCTGTTGGTGTCCTTTCTATGTTCTTTTGTCCTTTGATTGCACTGGTGGATAATATTATTTTGTTCCCAAGGAAATATGTCCCTTTGATTAGGTTGTAGATATTCTCTCATTTGTCACTGTTCTATCAAGCTATGCCATGTAACAGCAGGAACTCTTGATTATTTAATTGCTTGTAAGAACTCATTAAATCCAACTATCAATCATGGGACATATGGTAAACATCACCCAATAGCGTGAGAGGTTGTAGCTAAGATTCGTCACCGGGGCAAACCCTTTTTTCAGCAACACAGACTTTGGTTAAGTTGTCTGATCATGATTCTTTTTAATTTATATTGATTTACAAGTGAAGGTTCATCTAGTAGTCTTAATCCACACTTTAAAGTTAATAACACAAGCATTTATAATTTTATTAGAAACATACTGAAATGAATCTTTTCTGCTTTGTACCCGATTTTCTTCTGTAATAATTGAATTTACTGCTTTGAAAACAGTTCATAACGAATTTTGAAATCTATATTTTACTCTTGATAGAATCCAAATAATACTTCTTAATCAGTAGAATTTACAAAGCCAATATCAATTCTTGGCTATCATCCGTTGTGGGAAAACAGCATCTTTAGAGATTAGTTCTGAAATATTACGTTTCAAAACAACTATTTATAAGAGTTAAATTGTAAAGTTTAAACTATTATATCTTCCATTAAGTGAACATAATTTTTATAAACATGTGTGGCAGTAAAGGTTTAGAACCATCTAAGCCTCCATTGTATTCAAATTTGTGATGTGCATTCACTTTAACAATTCAGTGTAAGGGTAAATTTAAAACAAACTTTTGTCTCATTACACCACTTTTTAAAAGAAAATCATGTATACAGTGGTAATTGGTGCATTGAGGAGTGAAAAAGTATAGACCTCTCTCTCTCTCTCTCTCTCTCTCTCTCTCTCTCTCTCTCTCTCCATACAGACATAATAAATATCAAAACCATTAAAATATTTTAATTCTAGCAGCCTTCGCAATAATGTATCAACAAGGGGGGAATGTACAAGCAGAGGAAATAGTTTGTATTCTGCAAACTTTTCAAGACATCCTTTGTTTGCAATTGACACTTAAATAGCAGGAACAATTTAGTGTGGTTTCCCAAACCTCCCTGTAGGGTTGCAGAGATGAGAAGTCTCACTGTCCATCCCAGCCAAGAACCAAGTAGTTGTTTACTATGGAAATGAATTTCAAAAGACTGAAGAAATTCTTTGCTACTTTGAAAATACCTTCAGTGTGAAAGGACTGATAGGCCCATGTCTGTTAGAATAGAAGCACCATGAAGGTAAACATTTGACTGGACTATTTTACTCATAATGTTTAGAATGAAAAGATACTAGATACTCAATAAAGAGCCGCAGCCCAAAAGAATGAGGAATTATTACATTAGTGCGCTTATCTCAAAGCATCAAGAGAACTTTTTTTCTTTTAATTTCCATAATTAGCACTAAGGTTATTGACCATTTGCTCTTTGACCTGCTAACATGTTATAAATAGCTCTCACTTCATCTTGAACAAGTTAATATTCGCAGTATAGGTGCAAAGGTCTGCGATGCACACATCACCTGTGCTGTCTCGTACAAATAGAAGTCTAAACACGCGGGAGGGGAGTACAATGATTCCCCCATATCATAGAAAAGGAAGCTGGGGTTTCGTGAAGGTCAGCAACTTGTTTTAAAGAGGCAACACTAGTCTGTGACAGAGCCCAGACTGGAATGCAAATTGCCCTGACTCTTAAATTGTCATTTGTATCTTCATCTCAAGAACTGGGAAATATGGGAATCTTTTACAGCGACTCTCCTTTCCACTCATTATGAACTGCTTATCCCACATGTCCTCAGAGTGCCCCCCAACCGAGGGCTCCAGGTAGCCGCTGTCCCTTTGAATATGAGTAAACAATGTTTTTTTGATGCCACTTAATAATACAAGCACACTGCATTAGACTTACTGCATAGAAGTAAAATAAATTACAAAATGGATATGAGGAAAAATGATAGCTATTTGAGATTACATTAAAAAATATGCATGGTTAGTCTTCTTCCACTTGCTCCGTAATGCCAGAGATCCTGAATCTACATAAAAAATGATGATCAGTTCTTAGCTCACACCACCAAGCGCTGAGTGCCCAGAAGAATTTTCAACCCAGGATAACATTCTATCTTAAAACTTTTGTTACTGTGAAGAGAACAACTTAACACTTCTTTGCCTCTGAAGAACCTGTCTTCTTCCCTGTTTCTGATAGTTATTTGGGCTTTTCCCTGTCAGAGACTTAAATCTTTGAGTTTTTGTTTGTTCCCCTTTATAATAACACCTGTAGAATCCCACCAACTCCAGTACAATATTCAGTGTCACCTTTTTGTGAAGCTTGGTCTGACATAAATTTTCCCTATTTTGTGTTTCCAAAGCCCATGATCCTATGACAATGATATAGTTTTGATTGTAACTCATAACTTTATCTCTGTTGCTCCCAAATTAACTATGAGAGAAAAAATTAGAAAGCATTATTTACCTACATTTACGTTTTTGTCTTGTTAAGTCTAAGGCTCCCATGTTGAACAAATGGCTTAGTGACACAGTCTGGGGTATGTTTCTTTTTTGTCATTTTTTTTTTTATTTAGAGAAAAAAAAGCAAAACAAAAAAAAAGGGTAGAAATAATACAGAATTTCAAAAAAATTATAGTAAGAAATCACTATTGATAAATTACATATTGTTATCTTAGAAGTAGTTGTTCAAGCTACAAAATCAAAGCATAAAAAGTGGACAATCAAACAATGACAGTGCAAACTATTCCTGTGTATGTTTCTATCCTAGGATAGTCCTTGCTTTTCATTTCACTTCTGTAATTATCAGCTTACATTTTGATCCCTGCTCCCAGCCTTGATTTTACATTGCTTACAGTTTGCATATTAAAGAGACAACAGTACACATTTACTAAATTGAACAAAAACTATTTTATTATTATTGATCCAAATATTGAATCTGTCAGTCTTCTGGATAAGTTAATTATGTACATCGACCATAACTTCCAAATTTTTCTTAACTGATTAGAACTATTCTGCAGATGAAACTAAGAACATTAATTTCTGGGGTAAATGTTATGTTTCATCAATCTAAACAGTAGAGCCTAGTAAATCTATATGAGTTTTTCTCTACTTGAAACAAATTTATAAAGAATCACGAAACCAACCCTGCCATATGGAACCACAGAAAATGACAGAGTATCATGGTCCTGTGTTCACAGCACAGTTACTCTGTGATGTACTTGTCTTTTTATGATTAATTTAGACATTTTCCCTAATAGATTCAAAGATAATTGCCAGATAAACAGCTGTGCTATCCCTATAACAGGAAAGGAAATGAGTAAGGGATATTAAATAAGGAAAAATGCTTCTCAGGTGCATTAATCTGGAAAATGGAGCTCATTGTAAGACAGTCTGTCTTCCTTGGTATTTGGATTTAAAAACTACAGTATTAAGGCATTAGGGCACCCTGAGAAGGAATAATCCCTTTATGAAACCAAGTAATTATAATAATATGAGTAAAAAAATAGGCCTTTTAATTATTCAATCTTTTACTAAAATTTATAATATACCTAAGAGGAAAAGTTTAAAATAAATTGTCTAAAATTATACATAAATTCATGGCCAAAACAACACATTTCAAAAAATATTATGTTTATCGTGTAAGAAAAATGGAAAACACATACAAAGCATATGTTCTTAATTTGGGCTCACTTTAAAATTTGAGATAGAAATATTTGTGACTCTTTAAATGTAAAATGCTGACACCATCAATAACTTCAAAGTAGTTTATTTTTAATGTAATTTTTAAAAATTAAACCAGCAAAATACATATCCTATTTGTAAATCTGGAGGAGGCAATCAGTCAGTATCATCAAATTTACTAAATTTGATTTGATGCCAAATGTAGATAGACAATTGAATTCACGAGTTGCCTTAATAGGTTAAGTAATAACATAAATCCTTTTGCAACTTCTGCATAAAACAGTTTTCCTGTTGTATCGGCTTGCTTGACTTTTCCTGAGGATAGAGAGTAATCATACTTTAAAAATTCTTTTCATGTGTAAACTATTCACTCAGACCTCCTGCATTGGCTTAGTTTACTGATGGGAACTGCCTTAAACCAATTTTATGTCATTCAGATAGGTTAGTGCCAGTGAGGTTGGCTCAACAGTAACAAATGCCATTTTAAAATACCAAGAAGCATGATTATTTTCATACTGATAGTGCTGTGAAAAAAATACCAAAGAGGCTGTGAGATTATTTCACAAAATAGAGAAACTGTTTCAGGAAGCAAATGCATAAACCTGGCTGTGTAAGTATACAGAAAAACCCATTAAAACCCATTAAAAGGACCCAAACTGTGGTCATAAGTTAAAAAAAGGATTGATCAGTTGCATCCATGAAGGCAACAGATTGTCCATTTATTAATTAAAAGTACATTTTATGTATTGTGATAAATAGTTTGACTGCATAGGTTAATCCCCTCAGATCTGTGTTGAGAGCTATTAACATTGATAAATTATGTACTATGACATTTAACATTTTTGATAGACAGTCTTTAGGAGCACTGTACCTGCAACTCTGCTTCTGGTATTTATGTAGCAATTTAGTCTTGCTACTGTTAATTGTGAAATATTCCTAACAGAAGTGGGACTATACCTCAGCTATGTGTGTTTTGTGGCTTTGTGATTACACTTCTAGAACCAAAATTGAGTCTTGTACAACGCAACTGTCTGGATCTCTGCATAAGATAGCAAACTTATGACACATCTACATTATTGAGTCTCACTGGCACAGTAAATTTAAATAATCCAACATATCATGAATCCATGTACACAACATGAAAAAATAACATTTTATGTTAAACATGTAACACTATCATTTTAGTTTTATAAACTATGGTATTGGCATTACTCAAAAGTCTTTTTTCCTGTGTTGTTTCACTTTATACTAGGCTACCATTAAAAAATAAGCTCTCTATTGACTTTAAAAAATATGTACAAAAAGTTATTGTTTAAAAATTTTACAAATAAAATAGCATTTTGTAATAGAGCAAGTTTAAAATTCAAATATTTATT